>VONZ01000046.1:1925000-2288776 GCA_012976165.1 Labeo catla | reverse complement strand
GATAATGAGTGGCGCAACTGACTGTGCTCTCTGTAGTACAACACCGTTTAGGGCAAAACTGGGCAAGTTCTATCCTGGAGGGTCGGTGTCTCTGCAGAGTTTAGCTCCAACCTTGATAAAACTCACCTGAACAAGCTAATCAGTGTCTTCAGGTTTACTAGAAAGCTACAAACTGGTGAGTTTTATCAGGGTTGGAGTTAAACTCTGCAGGAACACTGGCCCTCCAGGATAGAGCTTCCACAGTTCTGCCCTAAACTGTGTTGTACGACGGAGAGTGCAGTCAGTTGCAGCACTCATCATCCCCAAACGGCACAACTTAAATGAATTTTATTTTATATTTTACTAGTTTTATTTAAAAATTGTCAAACTGCGTTATTTACGGCATTTTAAAGGACATAAAGTGACATCAATTACGGCACTCATTATCGAAAATTAATTTAAGTTACGCCATTTAGGGGATAATGAGTGCTGCAACTGACAGTGCTCTCTGTCGTACAACACTGTTTAGGGAAGAACTGGTCATGCTCTATCCTGGAGGACCGGTGTCTCTGCAGAGTTTAGCTCCAACCGTGATAAAACTCACCTGAACAAGCTAATCAGTGTCTTCAGGTTTACTAGAAAGCTACAAACTGGTGAGTTTTATCAGGGTTGGAGTTAAACTCTGCAGGAACACCGGCCCTACAGGATAGAGCTGCCCAGTTCTGTCCTAAACGGTGTTATATGAGAGAAAGCGCAGTCAGTGGCGGCACTCATTATCCCCTGAATGGCGCAACTTAATTTTTTTTTTATTTTTTATTTTGCATTTTACTAGTTTCTTTATTTGAAAATTGTCAGATGGCATTATTTGCGGCATTTTAAACGACAGAAAGCGAAGTCAGCTGCGGTACTCATTATCCCCTAAACAGCATAACTTACATTTATTTTTTTTATTTTGCATTTAACTAGTTTCTTTATTTGAAAATTGTCAAACGGTGTAACTTACGGCATTTTAAAGGATAGAAACTGCCGCCAGTAGCGGCGCTCATTATCCCATAAACGGTGTTATTCAAAATTATTATTTTTTTTATTTTGCATCATACTAGTTTTTTTTTTATTTGAAAATTGTCAAACAGCATTATTTACGGTGTTTTAAAACTTCAGGTTACATCGGTATTTGGTCATGCAGCAATTTAATTGAGGTTACCACTACTAACGTTACTACTTTTGTTGCGGTTGTTGTTTAACGTTACATTTTCTAACTCACCACAAGACAGGAGCGGCTGACTCTTCTTCCATCGAATCCGTGAGTTGCAGGCCTCTAGTAGACACTCATGGCACATGCTTTGTTACTCATGGTAGTAGCCGCATCGCTTAATCGCTCGTTTGTAGCGTTGATTCGGGCGTATTTCTTCTCTTCTCTATAATCATCGTGTAGCGCGCGGTGGAGAGGAGATTCTCCCAGTCGATACCACTTTTCGTCCCATTGATTCCATTCAGAAAAGCAAACGCGTGCAAAAGTTTGGCGTTTCGCTCCATTGTGCAGTTAAAGCTTCGTGAACGCTGGACCTGCAATTCGTATCACGTGAAACCGTGTGACCAATAGCAGATCGGTACGTCACCGCGTGACTTCGTTCCTGGTGTTGGCTAGAAAGAATACAGCTCTTGCCACTGGGCATGCGCACATAAATCTAACGTTATTTTTGTCACACTGTACAACAATAATACTTTTTTTTTTATTATAGTAAGGGCTACGTTTATGGTTGGGGTAGGTGTAGACGTTATAAAACACAGTCTAATAGCTAGAACAATTCACTTCATTGTTAGTTTCCGGTCGGAGTTGTACCCCTTGGGAGAAAAGAAGCTTCGCATCAATGGACCCTTACTCACTTCCTATATCCGGTAAGCGAAGCAGTGGAGTATGCATTTCGAAACTGAGGATGTTTAAACCTACATCTCATATCACCTGCTGAAATGTTCCTATTAATATATTTCTCTTCCAAATGTGCATTCTGAATAATAAATAAATTTATCCTGCTGCAGTCAATTTCGTCTTCTCATTAACAATGTCTTTCTCATCATATTTTATACCTGTTTACATTGAAATAAATGTTAAATAAACACCCTTACTAAATTAACCATGGATTTACTATAGTAAATGTAGTAACCATGTTATATTTTTTATTTTTTCTGTGGACTGATTTCCATTTGTATTGCCATCGTTTTACTACACATACCATGGTTAATTTTCGTAAGAGCAGTATTAAAATTGATGAATGAATGCGCGGGCGTTGCCTTAAAGAAATAACACTGTTGAACATTTTAGCTAATTAATCTTAGACAGTATAACGCGTTGACAGATTGTGAAGCTCAAATTTAATATATTATGTTTCTACTCTTTTCCTGAACACAGAAGGTTAAATAATTTTGAAAGGTTGTTTTGTTTGTAAAAATGGGCTGTTGAAAAATAAAAGATCCTGAAAAAGATCCCAAGTTGGATTCTCTTTTCTCTAGCTTGGCGTAGGATGTGTGCACTCAAGGGATGCAGTGCTGTGAGCAGAAGGTACTTAATATTTTATGTTTTAATGTTTTCCAGCGCTTCAGCATGGAGGGTCTTTCCAACATCTTGCAGACAGGCATCAGACAGACCTTTGGGACCTCAGGGACAGAAAGACAGGTAAGCAGGAGGGTTTCAGTTAACTTTTTTTTAGCTAAATCTGCACCTATATGCAGGAATAAGATGTGATCGTAAACTCTGATTATTTTTCATATGTGTGTTCAACAGTACCTAAACACAGTCATCCCATATGAGAAAAAAGGGACTCCTCCATCTGTGGATGACTTGCAAATGCTCACAAAAAGTAAGTGTACTGAACTGCACTCATGGCATTAAAACGGGAAAAATTGAAACTCACCATAATGTTTATTTTATTTAATATTTGCTAAGATTGATTTATTTAATACGTAAAATCAAACAATAAAACATTTAGGCCATCAAAGAAAAAATTTTTAACCCTAAATTTAAGATTTTTTTATTTATTTTATTTTTTTCAGTTCTTTATGCCATGAAAGAAGACAGTGAGAAGGTCCCAACCCTCCTGACTGACTATATACTAAAAGGTAAATCTGAAACTTTCCCGCCATAATGAGAATAACTTTTTAAAATATTGTATTATTTTTTTAATGATGTTTGAAATTGGTATTTTGTTGGTTATGGTGTTTTTAGTTGTCATCATTTATACAGTCAAACCAATATTTATTCAGAGACCTTCAAAATTTCTCACATTATCACAGTTTATGGTAATAAAATCTTAAGATCTTAAATCTTAAGAAGGAACTCATGAGCGAAACTGTGACAGAACAAATTCATCTTGATAATGTCAGATGAGTTCGATAGAAAGGTATGTAACAAAACATGGTAAGGTGAAGTGTGAAATCAAATTTTTTGTCTCAGATTTTTACAATTTTACTTGTAGTCCACTGTATGAAGAATGTTTGGGTATAATATGCCACAGTTTACGTAATTTTGCTATCGCTTCGCTATCACTTACATAAATGAGCTATAGTGTCCTGCATCCACTAGTAAAAAAAATATCAAAAATTATATCTGGTGTCTGAGTAATTTTTGGTTTTACTGTACATAGTATTATTATTAGCTTAAATTAGAGAAACTAACTGTGGCTCTTAAATAGGCGACAAGCTGAAAACATTTTACCAGCTAGGAATATTCTGTTTTCACAGAATATCACTGTTCTCCAGCTCTAAATATTCTCATAAATAACATACTTGTTGTATTTACATATCATTGAGGTTTTTATTAATATTTTGAATTAGTTTCTTTTTTGTGTGTTTCATTTTAATTTTAGTTAAGGTTTTAATAATTTTGTTGTGTGTTTTTGTCATTTTTATTTTTTTTTAATGTCCATAGTCTTAATTTATTTCACTTTTAGATATTTAATTTAATCAAACTAAATAAGATAAGAAATGTTGCTTTGGCAACTAGCAGGTTTCTTTCAAGTAACAAAATTGTTTCTATGGTTTTAGTTTTAGTTAACTATAGTACACCTATACTACAGTATATATTGTAAATCTATACGAAGTACACTGCCGTTCAAGAGTTTAGGATCTGTAAGACTTGTAATCTTTTTTAAAGGAGTCTCTTATGCTCATCAAGACAAAATTTTGACAAAAACACAGAAAAATAACAGTAATGTTATTACAATATAAAATAATGGTTTCTATTTTAATGTACTTCAAAATATAATTTACTCCTGTGATGTAAAGCTGAATTTTCATCAGCTGTTATTGCAGTCTTCAGTGTCACATGATCTTTCAGAAATCATTCTAATATGCTGATTTATTATTATACTTACCAATGCTGGCAACAGTTGTGCTGCCAAATATTGTTTTGGAACCTGCAATGCTTTTTTCAGGATTCTTTGAGGAATAAAACGTTTAAAAGAACAGTATTTATTCAAAATATAAATATTTTTTAACAATATAAGTCTTTTCTATCACTTTTTATCAATTTAACACTGAATAAAAGTATACAAAATAAACGAAATATTGTTGGATAATAGTGTGTTTATCGTTAGAAAATATTCCTATTTTAAAGAAATGCTGTTGTTTTTAACTTTTTATTCATCAAAGAATCATAAAAGAAAGTATCAGTGTCCAAACAAATATTAAGCAGCACAGATAATAAATCAGCATATTAGAATGATTTCTGAAGGATCATGTGACACTGAAGACTGGAGTAATGATGCTAAAAAGCTCTGATCACAGGAATAAATTATATTTTAAAATCTATTTAAATGAAATATGTTATTTTACAGTTTTGTCTGTATTTTTAACGAAATAAATGCAGTCTCGATGAGCATAAGAAACTTCTTTAAAAAACATCTTACTGATCACAAACTTTTGAATGGCAGTGTACTTATACGAGACATCTAGTAGAGTTGAGACCATTAACACATTATCACGTCTCTATCCTGCAGTTCTGTGCCCTACCTAAAGTCCTGAGCGTGATGTGCTGATGGTGAGACTGCGGAGAGGTCGGGTGTCTCCGCTCGTCCTCTCTCAGTTCTCCAGCCCAGCTGCATGAGCTCCCTTATCCAGTATCAGCGAGGGACCCTGAACATCTAACCATCCTTCTCTTGCTTATCTAACGACCTTTGACCTTGCTCATCTCACTGCCCTTCCTGTATTCACATATCCACGAGGTTCATACCACAGCGCCTGGTGCTTTACATGTTTTCTACTACGTACGTTACAATGGGCCAAAAGCCATATGGAACGTGTAAGGGTAACAGGTGAACTATAATCGGTTTAACTCTACGATCAGGTAATATTTTTAGTTTTATTTTTAAATATACGCCTAACATAAGGCATTTTACATACTACTCCATCATTCACATCCGTTCTGAACACAGGTGACGATGAGAAGGGCATTATTCACAGTCTTCTTAAGGCGTAGATGCATCGATTCGAGAGCACATTTGAAAATAATCCATCCATACTTTCTGCTTTTGCCGTTTTAGTATTGTGGCTTTGTTTCAGCCAAGATTGGTTGAAAATACAGCATGTTTTAGTGTTCTACATTAATGCCAAGTTATAGGGAGAAACCTTGTGACTTTTCTTATTTTGGGTAACCTGAGATTTTTTTTTTCATCCTATGTATGAAATATACAGTTCTACATAATGTGGTTTCTTTGATGATCCATTTGTCTAATTAAAACTTTTTTTTTACTTAACATTAACTGTCATTCATGCCTTGTGCTTACATCTTTAATGTATATATTTCTTATTTACTAAGGGACATGGAGGAATGTGAAGTATTGCTGAGTTATAATTCCAATAAATGTCAAACCCTGTGAAAGCCTGAATGACTGTTTCATTGTAATACCGCAACATTCCACTAGAGGTCAGTCATATGCAGCTCTTTGCAATTCATCATTCACACAAGCTTGTTTGCAACCGCGTTAACAAAGGATTTTTGTGGCGTTAGTTTAATATTGTACTTACAAATAATAATATTAATAATTTAATTTATTTAAAACATGTACACCTAATAACTGGTGACGTAAAAAAAAAAGTTAATAATACAATTGTTATTATTGTTTAGAAAAATTCATTTTTGCTCATTTTTAACAGTCACATTAGCTTATCTTAACCATATTTAAGAGTCTGACCCTGACTAAATGTTACACAGCTTGCGGCTTATTTATATTACGTAACGCGTTAGGTTATCTTTCCTAAATATTATTAATAATGGGTCACCAGAAATGGCCTAAAGCACTAGATATAACAGTATCTTGATATTTTCTTCAAGCAAGTCTTGTTGGCTTGTTTACATTAAAATGAAAAGCAACAGGCTAAGCAGGCACCACTAATTTTCTTGTACATTTTTTATTTTTATGTGGACTTTTTCCGTCATTAGAAACATTAATTTACTTATTAGTAAGAATTAACATAGATCTAGGTCACTGTATGTATAACAGTACTTACCTTCTGCTCTCTTTTTCAAGCAAGTCTTCTTAACCGTTGGCTTGTTCATTTTAAAACGAAAAGCGCGAGAAAAATAACAGGGCAGGTACGACTGATTTTGTATTGCATTTTTAATCTTTATGTGGACTTTTTTTGTTATTAAAACAATTAATTTACTTATTAGTAAGTATTAACATAAACCTAGGCCGCTGTAGTTATACCTGTATCTTACCTTCTGATCTCTTCTTTCTTAAAGCAGTCTTTTTAACCGTTGCTTGTTTACTTTAAAACGAAAAGCGCGCGAAAAATAACAAGGCACGCACGACTGATTTTATATTGCATTTTTCATCTTTGTGTGTACTTTTTTCGTTATTAAAAACATTCATTTACTTACTAGTAAGCATTAACATAAACTTAGGTCACTGTAGTTTAACCGTTGGCTTGTTCACTTTAAAACGAAAAGCGCGCGAAAAAAAGGGCTATGCACGCACGAATGATTTTATTGTGCATTATCTTATTGTGCATTTTAATCTTTATGTAGGCTTTTCCCTTTCATTAAAAAACATTAATTTACTTATTAATAAGCATTACCATAAACCTACGTCATTGTGTGTCCATAAAGCCAGGACTGGATCACAACAAATACATACATGATATGAAATGACAACAAAAAAATGTTATGTTTAAATCAATACTCTACAGAACATTACTACTATATTTCCCTGTGCAGTAAAAGAACACACTGCATTTTTACAGCCAGTTTGTTTTAATCAAAAGTATGAATACAAAGTGTTCAGTAAATGTCCTATATACAGAACAGTTTGAGGTTGTCCAGTCTGCAGATGACAAAAGATTTACATGGGTACGGGCAATAAAACATTTCTAATAAAATAAAGTAAAATAGTTTGTGCTTGAAAAACAATCAGTTGCACTGTTGAGTACATACAATACAACTAGTTAAAAAATTGTTTAAACAGCAGTTGTTTAAAAAGTATTTATGAAATATGTGGTAAAAATACAACATGATTTTTGGCATAATTACAGATAAGCTATTGTGATTTATTGTATGGTCTGTTATACGTAAAGTGAGCATGAAATGCCATTCGCAACTCATTTCACTTCTGTAATAGATGTATTTCTGAATAAAACAGGATGTTCAGTGACATGCATTAAGAAACTAAATAGGGTCAATTTTGAGTTCATGTTGAGTTCAAAACTAGTATCCCTCGTGAACAACCATCTAACAGGAACTCTTTGGTCTAGTATCTATTATACCAGAAAAATCATGAAGTTACTTGCTGCAAAATTATGAAATGACCTCAGACGTAGAATGAGAAATAAATACCTTATTTACAGTAAGGTAAAGGAATGTTTATAATTATAGTTTACATATTCAATACATTAGTTTTAAAATATCATCATGGGGTATACAAAAACACTATACAAATTAAGATACCACCAAATTCTACACTCCTAAATTGAAAAAACCTTGCACACAACACGGGTTAATTTCTAAATATTTGGCCAAAAAACATTTAAAGGCAAATATAGCAACTTAATATGTCACATTTTAAGTGATGTCCTCAACATTCCATTTTACACATGCTGTAATGAAACATATGCCATCTAGCTTGATTTTAACATAAGAGAGGGTGAAGCCATTCAAACAAAATAGCTTACTTCCACATTGCAACATACATAAAGATCGCATATGTATTTAACATAGTAAACGTAATTATTCACAAGGAGTGTCTGTAAATAATACGGAATAGACCTTTCATGTTTTCATCAAGGCAAGTTAGCATCTTCAGTTTGCAAAAGAACAATCAGTAAAGCAGTAACAACAAAAAGAACACAAATAATGTGAAAAAAAGTTTTTTTTTGTTTTGGTCATTGTCTTTTTTCGTTTAACAAGTTCCACTTTATAGAAAGTAGAGGCTTTTCTGTAATACTTTGAACAGTAAAAAACTATAAAACAAAGAAATGAGAATCTTTACATATATTTGCTTACATTTTTTATATTTAAAATGTAAATAAAGAAAATTACATCATTCCATACGGTTTCCATACAGAGGCAATAAGCTTATCGATTCCAATTCATCCTTTCCAATGTGGTTCAGTTTGTGGGACTGCAGACATGATGTTCTCTTCTCTCTTTCCTTTCCGAGGTTCAGCAGAAATGTTCAGTCCTACACCAGAGAGCCAGCCTGGTTTTGCGCTGGCACCATAATGGGTACCCCTCCCATGCGGGATATGTTGGCAGCAGTTACAGTGGTGGGCAGCACGGGCGGACGTGGAATCTGAGGTTGGGCGGAGGCTGGCCGGGGCACCGAGGTGTGCCGGAAGCTTCCGTTGGTGCTGGGGGGACCCGAGGGTCCACGGGGCGGGCTGGGGTTGGTGTTGTAGCCGGGCAACGAGCGCTCCAGGGTGGCGTCTGCTAGAGGCTGCGAGCGGTACCCGGCCGTGCTGCCCGTGGCCGTGAGGATGGACGCGGTGTCAGAGTGAGGGTAATGGTGGTGGTTCTGGGTGTCTCGTGGAAAAGTGTTGGTGTGAATGGATGACAGGGTGCCATTTTTAGAGATGATGTCAGAGCCAGTGCCACTCTTGGCCCATGAGACGCGTTTGGGAGCTTGAGCATCCTCTCTGTAAGACACAAAAACACTTAGTGTCTACACAAGTTAGAAGTCAATTGAATCAATCAATAAATCATAACTATCTTACTTGATTTCATTGGCCAAATCCTCCTCTGTGTCTTTCCGTCTTGTCCACATGAAGATGAGGAAGACAGTGATCAGGACGAGAGCCACAATACAACCAAACGTAACACCAGCGATCATCCCAGCATTAGTCGCTGTACAAAAAGAACAGGAAAAGTTAAGGTATGCCTTTTGATTTACAATCTTATTTTATCTTCAGACGACTTTTGTAATTTATTCCTGAATTTTCAGCTTCATTACTCCAGTCTTCAGTGTTACATGATCCTTCAGAAATCATTCTAGTTTGCTGATTTGCAGCTCAAGAAACATTTCTAATAATCAATGTTGAAAACAGTTGTGCTGTTTAATATTTGTGTGGAAACTGTAAAACTTTTTTCAGGATTTCAGGATGAAGAGAAAGTTAATATCATGTAAACATATACTACCAGTCAAAAGTTTTTGAACAGTAGGATTTTTAGTGTTTTTTAAAGAAGTCTCTTCTGCTCCCCAAGCTTGCATTTATTTAATACAATGTACAGCAAAACAGTAACATTTTTAAATAAAATAAATATTTAAAATAACTCTTTTCTATTTGAATATATTTTAAGATGTAATGTATTCCTGTGATCAAAGCGCTACATTTGCAGCATCATTACTCCAGTCTTCAGTGTCACATGATCCTTCAGAAATCACTGTAATATGCTGATTTTCTGTTCAAGAAACATTATTATTATTATTATCAATATTTAAAACAGTTGAGTACATTTTTTTTCAGGATTCTTTTTTAAAATAGAAAGATCCAAAGTAACATACACTATACTGTACCATTTAAAAGCTTGGAGTCAGTATAATTGTCTTTATCATCACTTAAATTACATTTATTTTAATATTAATTTTATTAATAATAATAATATTAATTTTTTTATTTATATTAAGTGATGATAAAGACATTTAAAATGTTACAAAAAATTTGTATTTCAGATAAATGCTGTTCTTCTGAACTTTTATTCATCAGAGAAACCTTATTCTAAATTCAACTGTTTTCAACATAGTAATAAAAATGTTTTTTGAACAGCAAATCAGAATATTAAAATGACATCTAAAGGTTCGTGCGACTGGAGTAATGACGCTAAAAATTCAACTTTGAAATGACAGGAATAAATGACATTTTAAAATATATTCAAATAGAAAACAGTTAGTTTAAATAGTAAAACTATTTTAAAATTTCACTGTTTTTGCTGTACTTTAGATCAAATAAATGCAAGCTTGTTGAGCAGAAGAGACTTCTTTAAAATCTTACAGTTCAAAAACTTCTGACTGGTAGTGTAAATGTCTTTACTGTCACTTTTAATCAATTTAATGCATCCCTGCTTAATAAAAGTATTTTTTCTTACTACTTCTGAGCGCTTACGTATCTAATGAGCAAACAACAGTACGTACATGTGATGACTTCCAGGTTGATGTAGCACGTCTCCACTCCTGCAGTGTTGGATGCAGTGCACATGTATTTCCCTGACATATTACCGCTCAGATTGTTCAGTTTTAAAGTTCCTGCTGTTACATCTACAACAATAACAGCGTGAGGGTAAAGTTAGAATTGCATGTTTATAAAAATAAATCAGCCAGAGATTAGAAACATTCAAATATCTGAAACAGAGATCACAGAGTGTCACAGTAACTGATCAAATATTGCTAGCTGAATACCAGCAATGTTTATCCAATATATCCAGGGATTTGATTCCAGTGACTCAAGAATTACATAACAAAGGTCAACAAATATATGGTTTTAAGGTTTAATCTCAGTCCAAACGCTTCCCTCGTCATACTTAAAGGATTAGTTCAGCCAAAATGAAAACGCTGAAATGATTTACTCACCCTTGTGATGTTTAAAACATATTTGATTTACCTTCTTCGATAGAACACAAAAAAAAAAAAGAGAAATATAACTGATTTTGCCTAAAAAAAACACACACCTTTGTTTATCTTCAAAACACAAATTAAGATTTTTTTTAGGAAATCCAAGAGCTTTCTAACCTTGCATGGAGTAGGGTAGGAAGGACATCGTTAAAATAGTCCATGTGACATCAGTGGTTCAAACTTTCTTTTATGACCTTTTAATTTTATAAACTCATAATTTTATGACATTTTTGTGCGCAAAGAAAACAAAGAGTACCACGTCTTCATAGAATTAAAGTCAACCACTGCTGGCAATTAAACTATTTTCTTGCCTTTCTGAGCCTTATATTTGGTAGTACCGTTGGGACAGAAAGCTCTCGGATTTCATCAAAAATATATTAATTTGTCTTTAGAAGATGAACAAGGGTCTTACAGGTCTAGAACAACAGTAGGATGAGTAATTAATAACAAAATTTTTGGGTGAACTATCCCTTTAATGCTAATGAGACACAACATGTTAATAGAAAGGAGAATTCATTATTTAAACACATTCTTGTCTTACTTGGACACACGGATAGACTCACTTTGTGCGGGAGGGAAGAAGACCTCTGAGGTGGGGCTAGTCTTTGTCCACTTGTATTCTGGTGCCGGTTTACCATCATTAGAGTTACAAGCCAGAGTGATGTTCCCTTTAAGAACAGGCCTTCCTTTAACTTGACAAACTGGCACTGAGGGAGGGACTGAAAGAGAGACAGGATAGGTCACGCGATGTTAAATCTGCATTCAAAGAGTCATTCTGGGAAACGCATTTATTTATGCTAAATAAATGGCCTGTGTCACAGAACAATCATCTGACAAGTACACAGGCATGCGTGTTTTTTAATAACATAGAAAGTACACACCTTTAACATTAAGGGTGAGCTCTCCGGTGAGTCCTTGGGCGCCCGGGATGATGACCTGGCACATGTACTTCCCTGAGTCTGATGCTTTGGTGTTGTTAATGTACAGAGACAGGTTGGTGTTGGGCATCTTATGCATAAAATCGACCCGATCTGCAAACTGGGAAGTGCTTTGGCTTAAGATTCCACCGACGTATGAGATGACCTAAAGAAAGACAAAGAAGAGGGTGGGTATTAATGTTTTTACAAACATATTATATGTATACATATTATATATATATATATATATATATATATATATATATATATATATATATATATATATATATATATATATATATGTGAGCTTGGACCCCAAAACCAGTCATAAGGGTCAGTTTTTTTAAACTGAGATTCATACATCATCTGAATGCTGATGTATATGGTTTGTTAGGATGTTAGGGACAAGATCTGACCAAGATTAAACTATTTGAATCTGGAATCTCAGGGTGCAAAAGGTAAATGTGACCCTGGATCACAAAACCAGTCGTAAGGGTCATTTTTTTTTTAAAATTGAGATTTACACATCATATGAAAGTTGGTTTCATACATTTACAGTAGGAATTTTACAAAATATCTTAATGGAACATGATCTTTACTTAATTTCCTAATGATTTTTGCCATAAAAGAAAAATAAATAATTTTGACCCATACAATGTATTTTTGGCTATTGCTACAAATAAACCCCAGCGACTTAAGACTGGTTTTGTGGTCCAGGGTCACATATTAAGAAAATCGTATTTAAAGTTGTCTAAATGAAGTTGTTAGCAGTGCATATTACTAATCAAAAATTAAGTTTTGCTATTTTTACGGTAGGAAATGTACAAAATAACTTAAATGGAACATGATCTTTAATTAATATCCTAATGATTTTTGGCATAAAAGAAAGAGAATAATATGTGTATATATATATATATATATATATATATATACACACACACACACACACACACACACACACACACACAACATACAAATATAAACATTTTAAATAAAAAAAACATACATTTCTAATATTAAATATTGCAAAAACAAGACAAAAACTGCTTAGTCAAAAGGTTGCACATTTCAAAACCACTGTATTAAAAAACATTGAATAACATAAGATCATCAATCTGTCAAAAGTAGGGACAGAATTTCTCAGTGGACAGGTCTAAAGGATTCATATCAGCTGATCCTTCAGTGTGCAGATTTAATCCCAACTGAAGAAAATGCAGGATAGAGGATTTAAAAATCTGCAGATAATACGGTTTCTTACAGAGTAATGAGATGCCATGTAATGCAAAATGAAAGACAACTGCTGCCAAGAGTGGACATTTCAATCACAGTATTATACTGGCTCTTAAGGTAAGATGGCCTGAGCTTGCAAGCAATATAGATATATAGTCTGCTCTGACGATTCACATGATTCTGTGATGACAAAATTTGGATATGAGCGTATGAGCACTGAATTTAAACAATAACAACATTTTTAAGACACATTTTTTATAATCAGTCCAACATATCAAAGTCTCTGCCATTCATAATCCAAATCATAACATGCACAGATGGTGTTACATTTTCTGGCATCTGCACAAAAACTAACAAATGAGTGCAATCCCACCCATCATACCACACCATTTCAAAATCTAATTTGGGCTGACATAACATTATCGGATTTCATTATAAAGCTATGCTGAATCCCTTCGCCACACTGCACTGGAAACATGTTCACATGAGTATTTTAGTGTGTGATAATGAGGAGCGGGATTTTGTCTGTATGCACTCTTGACCTATAGACCTTAAGAGCTTGAGTGATCGGTGACAGAGAGTGACCATTATACTGTCTTACATTAGCTGCATGTCATGTTACATTCTGAACTACCATGAAAAAAATCTATCATTATAAATCATTATAATGATTCTTATAAAACTATGAAATCAGAAATGGAGAACAGCCAACATATGCACATATTATTGATTATTTCTTAGTTTCACCTTATTTTACCAGTCAAAGTAGCTGACTAGTTAAGCTTTCTGACAAATAACAAAATTGTAGTTACACCACCAGTCAAAAGTTTTTGAACAGTAAGATTTGTAATGTTTCTTAAAGAAGTCTCTTCTGCTCTTCGCTTCCTCCATTTATTTGTTCCAAAGTATAGCAAAACAGTAAATGTTTTATATATATTTACTATTTAAAATAACAGTTTTCTATTTGAATATATTTTAAAATGTAATTTATTCCTGTGATTTCAAAGCTACAGTTTTAACATTAGTCACATGATCCTTCAGAAATCATTCTAATATTCAGATTTGCTGTTTAAAAAACATTTACTATTATTATTATGCTGAAAACAGCAGAGTAGAATTTTTTCAGGTTTCTTTGATAAACAGAAAGTTCAGAATAAAAGCATTTATCTGAAATTGAAATAAAAGTATTCATTTTTATAATTTCTTCCTTTTGAATAGTATAGTACATAGTCTTTATTTCAGATAATTGTAGCTTTGATCACAAGAATAAATATATTCAAATAGAAAGAAGTTTCATAATATTTCTGCTTTGGATCAAATATATGCAGGCTTGGTAAAAAAAAAAAAAAATTAAAAATCTTACTGTTCAAACATTTTTGACTGGTAGTGTAAGTATTTCTACACTGTCCCAAATAAAATTGTATTAAGTATAAATATTCAGTGCTGTCTCTAAATTAATAAAAATAAAATAAAATGTTATAAGTTGATAAAATTAACCAAATCACATAATTATTATGTGTGAAATTTTTTTGTAGATGAAGTATAGAATGCCACACTGCAGGACACTGCAGTCTCTGTCAACACAAACAAAGAAAAACAACATATAAGAACAAAAGTCACCATTTCTGTGCTGTCAGACATGTAGTTCCAGACGACTGTATTTTTCTCAATCTGCGAGCCTTTGTAAGACGCCTGCAGCACTACCATCTTCCCTTGGATAACTTCTACATTTTTCTGAGGCAGCTGAAGTTGGGCCAGGTCACCTGGAAACAAAAAGAGAGAGCAAAAATTAATTTAATTATTACAATTCAACCCAGCTGAGTCCAGATGCACTCATTTAAAACCTCAATAAATGCTCCTCAACATTCAGGAGTGACATACACTCCCCCAAGTGGAGGTAAACAAGCTGAATCCAGCTGTCCTGGTTGTCCGTTTGATCCGCCAGCTTGGCCAGGATGCTTCGGCTCGGCTCCCGGAGAAACAAATACGCGCCACACAGAGACTCATAAGAGAGAATCTGCTTCTAAAATCGTCTTGTCACTTATGATTTCAGATGAAAGTCCGCAGGGAGGAAAAACTGGGTGACGCAACTGCCGAGCATCTTGTTTTAGGCTTAGCAGACGGTACGCGGGAGGGAGAGGGACACTCACAGGCCCGCTGCAATGAGCCTCAATGACATGCGTATGTCAGATTCCCCTCCCTTAAGTGTAAACCCACTAATCCTCAGCTAGAATCCTGTTTGTGCTCATCTTTCGGACATTTTCTTCTGCTTTATGTTTGTGGGCTGGTCTTTAACCTGATTACTACTAAACTAGCAATGATAGTCAAAGTGCTTCCATTGACTCTTGCAGGGGGCGCAAAATTTTGAACAGAATGGAAATGTGTACATTTTTCTTATTTTGCCTAAATATCATATTTTTTTTTCATTTAGTACAGCCCTTCAGAGGCTGCCAGAAGACAAAATAAGTTAAATTTACCCTAATCTTAAAATTCCAAAAGTTTTCACCCCCCAGCTCTTAATGCATCGTTTTTCCTTCTGGAGCGAACATCAGTGAACATTTGAACCTTCTGTAATAGTTGCATATGAGTCCCTCAGTTGTCCTCAGTGTGAAAAGATGGATCTCAAAGTCATACAGTCATTGTTGGAAAGGGTTCAAATACACAAAAATGCTGGAAAACCAAAGAATTTGTGGGAATTGAAGGATGTTTTCTGAAGAACAGTAGGCAGTTTCACTGTTCAGGACAAACAAGGGACTCGTAAACAACCTATCACTAAAAAAAACAAAAAAAAAAACAGATGTGGAACATTCAGGTAACAACACAGTATTAAGAATCAAGGGGATGTAAACTTTTGAACTGGGTCATTTTTATAAATTTAACTATTATTTAAATTTTGTGGACTATATGTAAACACCTTTTATGTGAAATATATGTATGATCCCTCTTATTTTGGTAAAATAATCAACATTTTTAATGATTCTGAAAGAGGGATGCAAACTTTTGACCTCAACTGTATATATTGAGGATTTGTTTTCTACCTGCTTGTTTTCTTTAAAAAAATTCTATCTACTTGATTTCTTTTTAATTTATTATATAATTAACAAAAAAAAAAAAAAAAAAAAAAAAAACTTTCTACATGTAATGCGTTAGGCTATCAAAGACTTGTCATAGCACTTACATATTATTGCTCTTTTTTGTTGACTTTGATTGCTTCCATTGTCCTCATTTGTAAGTCGCTTTGGATAAAAGCATCTGCTAAATAACTAAATGTAAATTTAGGATAATTATTATTACTTCTTACTGAAAACGAAAAGTCCCTGCTAAATAAAAATATTAATTTTTTCTTTCAAGAACAAATTTCTAGCAAGAACAAAAGCACTTTAAATCTATAATTTACAATGTTCATTCACAATAACACCAACTTCTAAAACATTTTCCATAATCTGCATGCTAGGGTACCATACAAAGCATGTTAAGCCCTAAGCAGCTTAGAAGTAATGCTTAAAGACAGAGAGGGAAAAAAAATATTATTTTCCATGAACTTTTAGGACAAGAGTTTGACCTTAAACTGTGTGACTCCCTATGTACCAGTAGAGGGCAGCAAATGCTATACAATAAACTCAGCTTTTATAAATAAGAACATAAAGGAACACCAAAATAATATGTTTTTGTGCACCTTACTACTGAAAATCCTTCATCCAGGACTTGATATTTAATGACTCGTGCAATCAATCTACGTTTTCAGTGCATCTACAGTCACAGTTTATCGGCATCTACCAAAGCAGAGCTTCTAAATCATTAGGTGTATTACCCAGCATTCCCAAGTCTTCTCTTCATCTCTAGATCGCTCTAATAAAGCCTCAATAAGAGATTAAACTAGTAGCTGATGCTCAGTAGGGAACCTGTGTTAGCATCAGCCTCTCTCATTAATCAGAGCACTTTTGGGAGTGTTTTTCTCTTTTGTGAACACAGAGTCTCTCAGATCCACATAAGGATCTTAGCAGTGTTTAAAATCTCCTATTAAACTCACATCTTGGAAGAGCGACCTCAAACAAACATGAAGCACTTTATGTGCCACAGGAGGAAAGCATCAGTGCTGTGGATGTGATGTTAGAGTTTAGCAAGCGCCAATTCAAGTGAATGTCCACTGGTAGTTGTTTATAGTCATTTAACGATTATAAATGATTCCTCTGGGAAATGTTTGATGATGAGAATGCAAGAATGACAGAGGGACAAAAGCGAAGAGCCCATTTCCTGACTCTTCGAGCATCAGAGCATCTTCTGATTTAGCTCCTAATGACAAGACATTCCCGTACTGTCCCAATCCCATCAGCCTAATGAGCCTACAAATGATTTCTGGCATTATAGTCCTCCAAATCGCACATTTGTGTACACAAATGTTTTTGCTGATGCAAATGTGCTTTTGTTTGTTCACTTGTGAACCCCAGAAAGTTTGAAGGAAAGCTCTGCAGACAGGTACGGGGAATGAGAAGAACATGCAGAACGAGAAAGCTCATGTTGGAGTTAAATGAATACAGGCTTTTATTCTCTGTAAGACTAATGAGAAGAAGCAGCAGTAAGTGATATAAATCTGCTCACATCATTCCCACAGGTCTGAACTGAATAATATATGCTACAGAGTGGCATAAAGTGAGAAGAGAGATGGAAAGATCATCAGTTAGAGCCACACATGCTGGAGATGTAATGAGCTGTCATCAACCAAAAAGTCATCCAGTAAGTCATGGACACCAGTAATGTCCACTAAAAATTGGAACAGGACATATTTTCTATCCCCCTAAATCTACCCCACATACAAAACTTGCTATTTTTGATTTTTTTTCAAAACACTTCCTATATGATTTATTAGCTGTTTTTCTCATGGGGACTAAAAATGTTCCCACAAGGTCAAAATTTACCAGTATTACTATACTTGTTGGGGACGTTCAGTCCTCATAATGTCTCAGGAATACCAGGTACACAAACACACAAGGTAAATTAATAACAAATTAAAACATAGCACTAACTAGACATCAACTATAGAGCAAAGATGCACAAAGTACAGTGCTGTTATATAAATATTAACCTGTCCTGCATTTTTCACATTAAGTAAAACAGACTACGCACTTGCAAAAAGACATCCATGCAGTTTATATGTGATATGCAAGTGCTAGGTTATTAATTAATATTTTTATGCACCGTGCCCGTTTAATATTAGCTGAGCCTGAAATTTCTATGTGGAACATTTTGCTGAAAACCATCTAATTTCCAGAATAACCTTATTATTCTAAAGTGCTGCGCTAACATAAATCAAGCCTCTTTGTAATTATGCTGTGCATAGATTAAGCAAAACAATGGGTTTAATGTCCTTCATGGTCTCAGATATGAACCTACAAATGAACACGAAATCAAAAATGACCCTATTTTCCTGTCGTAATAAATGCTCTTGTTCCTATCTTGAAAGATTCAATGAGAAACAAAATGTAAGAATGAATCCTGACTGACTTTCCATTATGGGTGACAAGACCAAACCGCATAAAGAAACCTGAAAAAGTCTGCCAGCCCCCATCCAAGCTGACAGTGCTTGAGAGGTGAGGTAAAGATTGGCAGATAATTGCCAAATGCAGATGTGCATTGTCATATCATACCTAAAAAGGCTTCAGGCTGTAAAGGTGCTTCAACTAAGTACTATGTTATGGGTATGAATACTTATGCAATGTACTTAACATAAGGTTGCAACATAAAATGTGAAAAAAAATGAAGGGGTGTGAATACTTTCGCAAGACACTGTTGATTCAGGGAGACATGAACATGGCAGTTTGAGCACAAAAAAAGTCACTGGTGTTACTTATTTGAAAAAGTAACTCAGATATTTTACTGTAAATTAAAAAAGTAATGTGTTACATTAGTAGTTACTTGAAAAAAGTCATCTGATTACGTATAAATGACTCAAGTTATTTGTAATGCGTTACCCCCAACACTGCTCCCATGAATATGCTTATGTGCAAGGCTGAGATAGAGATGTTGATGCTTTTAATTGCAGGAAGCGTACTATTTATTTTTTGGAGGTTGGCAGTAGGCTCTGATAAAGAGTTCGGGAAAGGCATTTGATGCATCTGACAGTTGGCGTGGATGCCGAGCATTGGGCGGAGGCTAGAACTTCCTGTCTTAAGTCTATCTACACTGCAAAGTTACCGTTAAAGCATTCCAGCCTTGGGTCTTCCGTCAGATCTTTGAACGAAGGTCTTTTTAAAGATGAGTTAACACCCAAAATGATACAAAATGAGTTGACTGAAAATGACAAATCTAATCTCGACTATAAAGCCTTAATCAGACCAACCCGAGAACTGATGGCCGGGGTGGAGACGTACACAAGCACACTGCAGATCTGAGAGATTGAGTGATGGTTTTCTTCATGTCACTGATAAAACCTTTATGAAGTGGTTTTGTATTGAACACACTGGATACTGTAGGGAGGATCTTATTTGTGTGTCTTCAGGGATGATTACTGCCTGAGGGACAAAATTTCACCCTTATGTCGTTCCAAACCCGTAAGACCTTCGTTCATCTTCAGAACACAAATTAAGATATTTTTGATGAAATCTGAGAGCTTTCTGACCTTGCATAGACTGCAACAACAATTTAAAAAAACTTATGTCTAGTAAATGTGTAGTTTTTTTAAAAGACTTCTTTTTCTAGAAGCTCAAACATCCTCATTTGTGTTTGAGTCATGTATAGAAACAACAGTCAACTTTGACCTCTGTCACCTCTTCTAAAAAACTCCTTATCTGACAAGAAAACTCTTCTTCCCTTGTCTCATTTCAACTTCTCTCTCTCTGCTGCCATTTCTCTTTCCAATCTCCTCTTTTCCTCTCTATTATCTCTCGGTAATTACAGACAATGCTTGAGAGCGGATAGAGAGCATCAGTTCTATCAAACTGTGACTCTGTTTGGTTCATTTGAGAAATATTTGTAAGTCATTAGTTTAATTGCAGAAGTAAGATTGCGTGTTATCCACAATATCTGTGGCATAAGAGAGGGTCGTGAGGGTGGATGTAATGATGAAAAGGAATGATAAAAGTCTCTGCAATTGACTTTAGAGCAGCTCAAGGTTAATTGAAACAGTAATGAGGGTGCAGAGAAAAATCCGAATCATGGACGGTGAAAAATGGACTGGTGGAGACTATAGAAAGACTCAGTATTAAGACAAAGTCAGAGTAGCTGAGAAATGAGGCGGGGAGAAAACCATAAGAAACATGTATTTGTCTTATTTTAGTCATTTTACAGGTCACATTTATATTGTATTTTATTGTATTGTTGTTATTTGTATCTGTATTTATATTATTATATTTGTATTTATATTGTATTGTTTATATTATATTAAAAAACTTTCTAAATTGGTCTTCAAAAAGGTTATTACTATATTATGATTATTGTTTTTGTTTTTTAAAAGGGTAAAATGTGACCTGTACGTTTTCACTGAAATCACCAAAAAAAAAACAAAAACACATATATGCTGATCTGCAACCAGTTACACTTGTTCTTTAAATTATGACTGTTGCATTTTGGGTGAGAAACACTGGGCTGACGACGCTGACATATAAGGGCAACGCTGGAAGTGAAGACAGAGTCTAAGTCCTGTGCATTCCTGTTTCCTTCTTTCCTGTTTCCTGTGCATTGTGTTAAAACAGGAATACAGGAAAGAGAGCTGGGCCAGATAAGACAAAGACTGGGACACACTCCAACAACACATAAAGGATGCAGGGTCACACACACACACACCTTCATCTCCATCTAAGATCCTGAAATAACTTCAATATGAACCTTTGTTGCTCCTGCATCAATCGCTGTGCTCAGAATGCTCCTCTGGCCCAGATCTGATCTCTTCAACACAGTGACTGACAGCTGGGAGTCGAATCTGTACAATACTGAGAGGTGGCAGGTGATGCAATCTGTCCAGGAGACACTGGATTAACATGATGAATTGTGCTGGGATTACCCTGTGTTTTACAGGAGATGCAAAATGTGATCATCTGTGACACACAAACCTCATGGCTTTAATCTGATTCAGAGACACTGTCTATCATCTCAGGTTATGGCTGTATTTATAAAACCTCACACCACTGCTGCCATAAGTGGCACAAAACCATTACTGACAGGTGAAATGAAAAAGCCCATGTTAATACAGTGCATTGCATAAGTGAAGACCTGCAAGAATTTGCGAAATGTTAATTATTTTACCAAAATAAGTAAATATTTAGTACTGATGTGAATAAGATATTTCAAATAAAAAATGTTTACATATAGTCCACAAGAGAAAATAATAGTTGAATTTATAAAAATGACCCTGTTCAAAAGTTTTCATACATTTGATTCTTAATACTGTGTTGTTACCTGAATGATCCACAGCTGTGTGTGTATTTTTTTTTTTTTTTGGTTTAGTTATAGTTGTTCATGAGTCTCTTGTTTGTCCTGAACAGTTGCTTACTGTTTGTCAGAAAAGTCCTTTTGGTCCCACAAATTCTTTGGCTTTTCTGCATTTTTGTGTATTTGAGCCCTTTTCAACAATGACTGTATGGTTTTGAGATCCATCTTTTGACACTGAGGACAACTGAGGGACTCATTTGCAACTATTACAGAAGGTTCAAACACTCACTGAAGCTTCAGAAGGAAACACAATGCATTAATTGCTGGAGAGTGAAAACTTTTGAACAGAATGATTTCGCCTAAATGTCATATTTCTTTTAATTTAGTACTGCCCTTCAGATGCTACAGAAGATACTTACATGTTTCCCAGAAGTGAAAATAGGTAAAATTTACCCTGATCTTCAAATTCCAAAAGTTTTCACCCCCCGGCTCTTAATGCATCGTGTTTCCTTCTGAAGCATCAGTGAGCATTTGAAGCTTCTGTAATAGTTGCATATGAGTCCCTCAGTTGTTCTCAGTGTGAAAAGATGGATCTCAAAATCATACAGTCATTAAAAATGGTTTAAATACACAAAAATGCTGAAAAACCAAAGAATTTGTGGTGGGACCTAAAGAATTTTTCTGAAGGATATTTCTAAAACAAAAAACAAAAAAAAAAAAATTCTGCAAGGTGTATGTACTTAAGCAGTATAATTTTCTTGTTACATGGTGTTACATAACGACAAAGAGAGTCTATATGTAGCGAATCATGATGCAATTCCTATCTGAACATCATCTCAAATACAGCTACAAGCAAAGCACGCCAAACTATGTACATCTTGCGCAAGTAAAAAGAAGAAAAATGATGCATTTCATAATTAAGCCACATGCTGAAGATGAATGTCCAAAAACTAATTACCCATCTATGAAGACAACGTAATTACCATAGAGCTCCGGCCCTCTAAATCTTATGGAAACAGTGCAGATAAATCAATGAGACCAAAGCCTTATCTTTACACTCCACAGAGCTAGTGTATCAAGAAAGAGATACGGCTCAGTCTAGGATGGATGCGGTTTAACAGCCTGAGTTTGAGGAGCAGTATGGATTTTCGATTAAGACTTGCATTTCAACGCGGTTCTTATATCCGTCAGACGCTTGACCACAGCAGTAGATAAAGCTTATCTGGTAGGCTGAGTGAGTCATTAATCTTAATTTGACGTGAGAACCGATAAAACAAATGTTTGTTGAGCTGAATAAAGAATCAGTCGGCCCAAATACCATCAGAAAGAAAAACATACAGCTTTCTTTATGCTGCCCTTTTTGTCCTTTATCACCACAACATAAAAACAAAGCAACAACAGTGCTACCTAAAAATTACATAGTATTGTGTAGTGGAAAATGTCAGTTTTGAGCCAAAACTATTTGAAATAAAATTAGCAACATCATCGGAAAGGCCAAACAACATGGGGGATGGATTACATTACACTCTCAGAAGACTTAAAGTTCCCACAGTGTCACTTCAGTTTAGCGATGCCGTCACAAACATTCACACAGCCCTGATCTGCTACTCCAATTCCATAGTTAAACCTGTCTTAAACACACAGGGCCATAACTGATGAGTAAATCTTATGATAGGGGAAGCTGTAAGGCCATGTTGTGTTTGGCCGCAATTAATCATCTCTGTTTTGCGTTTTTGCTTTTGAGGCGCTCTGATTAACCTGAGGATCAACACAAACAAACAGAAGTGGAGAGGATGTGGATCCTGTGGCACACAGACGCGCACGCACTCACATCCTGGGGCCGGTCACGTTTCCTTCTGTTGAGGTCGCGCCTGTGATCAAACTCTCAAGCTGTGTATATAACAGCATATTCCCAGTGTGAATGCTGGTGGCCGCTTGAATACAGAGAAAAACAGCCAATGAGAATAGAGAAAAGCAGCCAATGAGACCAGAGCACAACTATTTCATCTGAAAACAAGAAGTTATGAAAACACAGTCCCTGAGAGAACAGCGACAACCGGTTTATGGAAAAATACCACCCTTGACAAAAATCCTGCAGGGAACAATTTTAGCCACAGATAAGTCCCAGCAAAAAATAAAACAATCACAACAGATAACACTACTGTTGTTCTTTATCAAAAGGAAAAAGATTTTCAACTTAGTGTCTACATGGACCAGCAAATACACTTAAAGTATAAAATGAACAAGCTGGATAGTTTAAAAGCATAAATGTAAAGCTAATATATACACTACCAGTCAAAAGTTTTTGAACAGAAAGATTTCTCTTCTGCCCACCAAGCCTGCATTTATTTGATCCAAAGTACAGAAAAAACAGTACTATTTTAAAATATTCTTACTATTTAAAATAACTGTTTTCAATTTGAATACATTTTAAAATGTAATTTATTCCTGTGATTTCAAAGCTGAATTTTTAGCATCATTACTCCAGTCACATCATCCTTCAGAAATCATTCTAATATTCAGATTTGGTGCTCAAAAAACATTGCTGTTATTATTATGTTAAAAAAAATAACAGCTGAGGAGATTTTTTTCAGGTTCCTCTGATGAATAGAAAGTTCAGAATAACTAAAATTATTATAAAAAATAACTTAAATTTATATGAAATAGAAATCTTTTGTAACATTTTGAATGTCTTTACCATCACTTCTGATCAATTTAAAGCATTCTTGCTAAATAAAAGTATTAATTTCTATTAATTTCTATAGTCTACCCCCATACTATACTGACTTTTGAATGGTATAGTGTATAATGTTACAAAAGCTTTTTATTTCAGATAAATGCTGATCTTTGGATATTTCTATTCATCCCTGAAAAATGTACTGATAATAATAATAATTAAAAAAAGTTTCTAAAACAGCAAATCAGCATATTAGTATGATTTCTGAATGATCTTTCAACACTGAAGACTGGAGTAATGATGTTCAAAATATTTGATATAAAAAAAAAGCTTTGATCACTTTGCATAAATTACATTTTAAAATATATTCATAAAGAAAGCAGTTATTTTAAATAGTAAAAATATTTCACAATATTACTGGTTTTGCTGTATTTTGGATCAAATAAATGCAGGCTTGGTGAGCAGAAAAACATTAACTGTTACTCTGATCGGTAGTGTATATTAAATTTACTGTCAGTAGTTATGCTTTGTACATGCATTTGATTAAAAAACAACCCGGAATATTTCTTGAAATGCAATTGCTGAAAAAAGTGACCCAGTCTGAAGCAGCAGGAAGATTTCACATCAGTTTTTGCCTCATTAATGTATCTGATGTCATAAAAGCAAGCTTTAATTCACCTCTGATGCCACAGAGGAGTAACAGCAGTGATGCCATCTTCATTTCATGTCACTGACAGGGTGGTCCGACTCTGAATGTTATATGTGCCGTTGAGCTGCTCATGGGTAAATCATGATCTAGACACCCACGACCCAGATAAAGCTTAACCACTGCTATGGGCTTGATAATCGTAATGCGTAACAAATCTCATTAGAGGCCTGCTGATCTAAAGCTCATATTTGTGATGTTTATACCGGTTCAGGTGATTGCATTATGACACAGGGACGTTACCGGTGTCATAATCCTTTCACTTGTGTTGCCAGAGAAATTTGATCCAGGACATAGGCTCAAGGGTAGCTGTTATTGAGATAAATATGCTTCTCAATCAGGGGGGTTTTACTCATCAAGAGTTACCCAGCAGGTTTTGAATATGACACTCAGCCAGCGTTGATCTCATAAAAGCAAATTCAAAGCAAAAACCAAATCCAGCCCTGACTTCAAAGTGTTTTGCGAAATAATTCCTGACATTGACTGAAATCTGTGTTCCCCAGCGCTGATGTAACAAATCCAGATTCTTAAATAACTGACTTCAAGGACTCTCAAACATATATATAATTTTTATATAGATTATATAAAATATTACTTATATAAAATAATAATACACTAAAAAATGAAAAAAATGCTGGGTTATTTTTTAACCCAATTGCTGGATTCAGCCCGTTGGGTCATTTTATTGGGTTATTTTTAATATATATATATATATATATATATATATATATTTTTTGTTTGTTTGTTTTTTTAACCCAGGTGCTGGTTTTTCTGTAACTAAGTTGCTGGGTCATTTTTAATGCTGGGTTATTTTTTTCTACCCATCTGCTGGGTTGAGCCTGTTTTTGACAAAACAGCCAAGCTGCTGAGTTACAGTCAGTCAGAGCGCTGGCTTTTTGAGTCCTCTACAGAAGAGACCGGTTCTCATTTGCACTTCTTCAGCGAAATAAAGTTTTGTATACATTTTGTTTCATTTAAATCTTTACTGTGCTGTAAATTGTATTATTTTATGCAACGCAACATAGGGAGAAGATGCCTGTCAGCTACGTTGTGTTTCGCAGGATGGAAACACCTTTTGCGTTACATTAAATAAATTGATTTTTATTCATTATTGTACCAAGTTTAATCTTAAAATATGTTTTCTAATGTCATACTGTTTGTTTATGGCCAGTTTTTTGAGTCAGTCATGGCATCTTTCAGCTACAAGTGAAACTTGAGGACGCGGTCTGAAGTTAACCCGGCGAACACCAGCCCTTCACCGGCTCAGATTTCAGCGACACACCGGCATGAGAGTTAGCGCTATTTCAATAAAAAGCGATTACAGAGAACGTTGAATACACTAAAATTAAAATTCTACTTTTAAATGTTACATTTTTTTGTTTAAAATGCTTGTTAAACGAGTTTAAATGTATTTAACATTGTAAACTATGCTGTATTCACCCAAATAAATTGTCTTGTATTTTGTCCATGCGTACTTGCTTAAAGGAACACTCCACCTTTTTTGAAAATAGACTAATTTTTCAACTCCCCTAGAGTTAAACAGTTGAGTTTTACCGTTTTCAAATCCATTCAGCTGATCTCCGGATCTGGCAGTAGCACTTTTAGCATAGCTTAGCATAGATCATTGAATCCAACTCACAAATGACCAAATGAGTTACAATATTTTTCCTATTTAAAACTTGACACTTATGTAGTTACATCGTGTACAAAGACGGACGAAAAATAAAAATGTGGCGATTTTCTAGGTCGATATGGCTAGAAACTATACTCTCATTTTGGCGTAATAACCAAGGAACTTTGCTGCCATACCGTGGGTGCAGCAGGCGCAATGATATTACTCAGCCATCAACTCTGCCGGCTGCAACTCTGCATCTACACAAACTTAGTGCCGGTCACTTTCAGGCGCTGCGTAATATCATTGCGCCTGCTGCGCCCATGGTACGGCAGCAAAGTTCCTTGATTATTATGCCAGAATGAGAGTATAGTTCCTAGCCATATCAGCCTAGAAAATCAGAACTTTTCATTTTCCGTCAGTCTTAGTACACATGTAACTACAGAAGAGTCAAGTTTTAAATAGGAAAAATATTGTCATGATATATGATCATTTTTGAGCGAGATGAATCTGTCTAATCAGATTCAATGATCTATGCTAAGCTATGCTTAAAGTGCTACCGCCAGACCCGGAGATCGGCTGAATGGATTTGAAAATGGTAAAACTCAACTGTTTAACTCTACGGGAGTTGGACAATGAGCCTATTTTCAAAAAAAGTGGAGTGTTTCTTAAATAATAAATGTTCTTCTTTTGATTATTGCTGTTGCCTCTAGTAATTCTGTGTGTGTTTTTAGTTCCAGTCCATTTTAAACCAGCAATATAATCATTTTTAAACAATAGTTGACTTAAATAACCCTGCATGTTTGGTAAAAACATTTAACCCAACCAGCTGGGTAAAAATAACCCAGCATGTGTTCTGTCCAGTATTTACCCAGCGCTGGGTTGCAGGGTTGCCAGGTTTTCATAACAAAACAATTGCCCAATTGCTACCCAAAACTAGCCCAAAACTAGTGTTTCGAGGGGCGTCCCCCATTAAAAAGCACGTTCCGGGGGATAAAATACACTTTATTTGTCTGGGTTCCTCCAGTGAATTCGCATTTCAGGGGCTAAATATGACGTCATTGGGGTCACTTCAACCCACGGACATCAAAAACTACCTGCGCCAACAGTGTACAAGTAGTCCAATTCAATGGGAAAACCACGGACTTGGCAACACCGCTGGGTTGCCAAATTACCCAAGTTGGGTTGTCTTTAACCCAGTATTTTTTAGACTGTAAAAAGTACAAAAAAACAAACAAAAGATAATAATAAAAACATCAAGAAAAAAATATATATGAAAAGGAAAAAAATAAAAAGATAATAAAAATGTAAAAATAATAAATCCTCCACAAATCCACTTTTCCTCAGGAAAACACATCAGAAAGCTGGCTGGTTGCATCTCAGTGTGATTTTTGTCAAGGGCTGTCTGGTGTAAGGCTTCCATAGAGAAGTTATTTGCACTTGAGTGCACCGTCTGACCTTGAGCAGCTATGAGTTCAACACAAGAAATGGACAGACACAGCAGTCCACTGGGACCATCTAAACATTTATATGCCTCCTGTTAAAAATGAGTGCTAAAAGAGAGTGGACCTGTGTAGTACACACTTCTGAAGGCACAGAAATGCAGCGGAACAAGCCTCATGTTTGCACCTTAGCATGTCTTCCCTTCATGCTGCCACACAGCAAGTCTTTTTGCAATTCTCATTTGGGGTTACTGCACGAGACCGCGTGTTTGACCAGCGGACCGACAATAAGCTCTGACTTGTCTTGGCTATTGGCTTTGACCTTTATTTGAGTGTTTGAGTATTTGGTCAACATTTCCTTCCATTTCCAGAGTTAATATTAAACCTAATAATAGGTTTATTCCACAGGGATCCAGAAGTAGATTTTAAAGGATACCCAGAAATGAATGCACATGGTCCTGAAAATGTGTATTTGCAAATATTTTCCTATTCAGTTAATGCCAATGTAGTTTAAATAAATGGAAAATAAGATCTAAATGATCAGAGAGAGCTCATCAGCATATAAAATGATTATCTGTGTGCTACTATGGTTGCTTCTCATAATGACAAAGATGAGAGAATCTAAAGCTTCTTAGATTAAGGTGTGACTAATAAACTAATTACTCAATGTGTGAATTAAGAAGATGGCAAGATAAGCCACAAGGCTTACCACTGACTGTTCAGGGTTAATGATCTGTCTGATCTAGAAATCCCAACAGGCAGTCCATTCCTAAAAGCTCTCTCACAAACCCCCCACATACAATAAAAGATGTGCATTAAATAAAATGAAATAAAATAAAATAAAATAAATGCATAAAATAAAATACTAAAACAAAATACAACTAAAAAATATATGCATAAAATAATAAAAAAAATACAATACAATACAATACAATACAATACAATACAGTACAATAAAAAAAAGATATGCATAATAAAATAAAAAAGATATTAAATAATAAAATTAAATAAATAAAAAATAAAATAAATACAAAATTAAAAGTATGCATAAAACAAATTAGAATAAAAATATGAATAAAATAAAGGATATGCACAAAACAATAAAATAAAATCAATTAAAGGCATGCATAAAATATAATAAAATAAAAAAATATGCATGAAAAACTACAACAAAATAAATAAAATGAATAAAAAAAATTAAAGGTATGCATACAATTAAATAAATTAAAGGCATGTATAAAATAAAATAAAAAAGATAAAATAAAATAAATAAAAAGTAAATAAAAAATAAATTTAAATTATGCATGAAAAATTAGAATAAAAAATATAAATAAAATAAAAGATATACATAAAAAATAAAATTAAGGTATGCATAAAATACAATAAAATGCAAGATATGCATTAAATAATAAATTTAAAATAAGAAAATTAAATAAAAGATATGGATAAGATAAAAGAAAATAAATTAAAATAAACACATTTAAAGGCATGCTTAAAAAAAGAAAAAAATAAAATAAAATAAAAATGGGAAAAAAAATTGCATCAGAGCTTCTACAGTCATCTGTGACATTTGATTCAGCCACCAGCTTGCTCTTTATCTACAAGAATAGCAAATGAGTGGGAACGCATACATTCTTCTGCTGCCCACATTATAGCTGCAGCCCCAAAACAAAGAGCAATAATGCCCACAGATCAGCAAAGACCTCAAATACAAAGGGCAAAAAATCAGTTCATGGCTGTCAAACGTAAGTGACTTAATAAAATCCCCTTCATATTCATATTCCACACTATTATATGGAACAGTTTATGCAACATGTATGAAATTCTGTATGAATGAGAAGGACAAAGCTTTTAACAACTATTGATATAATATATAGTGATGGACAGCCGGTCCAAACGATCAGAAGAAATGGCCATTTTTACATTATTATATCAGACAAATATAAGGTTGTCAGTTTCAAAATATACTAAATGGACATTATACACATTTTTAATTTAAGAAATGTGTGTTCACATCTTATATACTACACTTTAATTATCGTTTTGTTAGACATTGTCAATTTGGGAGTTTTGGACATTTTCTATAGTTACAATCCAGTTAAAATTAATGAAAGTCATTACAAATGCAAATGTGAGTTCTACTGTTTAATGCTCAATGCATCTATAACGCATATCCGACTAGGTTTTTAAGGACCAACCCTTCACACACAATGTGAAGCCAGTTTCAGATCTGCTCTGACAGACAGGGGTCACTGAGCACCGCCATCTGTCTTGAAAATCCGCCTGTCCGAAATGTGTATGCCCCTAAAAAACAGACCTCTACGAAATGACACAAGATGACGAAGATTTCTTCGAAAGCAAAATCTCATGCAACCTACAAACCGTGTGTACCTTCAGTAGGTGTTTTGTTTAAGATGATTAACTAGAGGTGAGATAAGTCTATGGACGTCCTACCACCTCCTTCCCCCCCGCCCAAAACACCCTCCTGTTGCACTTTCTGAGATTAGGCTCGTCTTCTCTGGCAGTGTCTAAGCCTCGTCTCTTCCCTTTAATCTTCTCACAGCTCAAAGCTGTCTTTAGCAGCTCCGCACAAACTCACACATACACACGCTCATTCATTTCAAGCCTTCAACACAATAATAGTGAGACACCTTTAGGCAAAACCTTCACAAATATCTGAGATTACGGCCACAAAGGTAATGACCAAAACAATTAAACAGTCTGAATCAGAGCAGACAGAATTAGAAATAATCAAGTGACCCAAACAGGTAGGTTAGTTAGTTTAAGAGGATCAGAGTTGATCTTTGTGGCATTTTGAAGAGCGGAAGCTTAACTGTTGTTACTTCGATGAACGGATGATCTGTCAGGGCGCAATCGAAGAACATCACCCTGCCAAAAAAAACAGTTTTTGCCATCTATCTACCCACAAAACGCATGTAGTGTGTGTGCAAAACGACGCTCTGTGCTAGCAAATCCCGAGGGACAATAAACAATAGCGCTGGCTACTGAATCCCAACAAAGCGCTCCTTTACAAGCCTCGTTTTCCAACAGGGGTCCATTTTCAGGAAGGATGGGTGGAGGCCTGGGTAACAGAGTCACATTTCCCTTTAAAGTTTGGAGATTAGATTGCAGACCTTCAAAACAGCGACCGTGATCATCTGCTGCGACTTGTTTGAACTGTAGAATGACTTACTGAAATTTTATTTCCACTGAGGTAAAAGTTATTCTACACATACCACTGCTGTGAAAGTCAACTTTTTAAACTGCAATCGTTCAGTTTGCGTATCTCAGGTTTAGTCATTGAAGTGATTTCTGTATTGCTCACAGGACAGCGAATGTATTTATTTATTTGCTGGCGTTATCGAGGTGATCTTGGAACAGTGGAATTGCCTGGTGAGGGAATGCTGGAGCTTATCAGGGAGTGCCAGGCGGTCAGAGAGGAAGTGGAGAGTCAGAAAAAGGAAAGGCCTAAGTGCTGTCTCTTCCTTAATTTATGGCTCCCTCTCTCCGCCTCTCCCTCTTTTCTCCCACCCTCCTTCTACTTTTCCGTTCTTCTTTTATGCTTTTTAAAAGAAAACATGCTACTAAAATTATATGATGTTCTTTTGCACAGAATATAAAAGTACTTTTTGCACAGAAAAACAGGCCTTTAAAGTAATTCATACAAGCCTTTAAAAGAGATACTTCAGCTATATGGTGGACTAAACTCTAAAACTCTCAAAAAAGGCATTAGCAACTGAAAATACTCACGTACAAGTGAAATCTGCAAAATAATTATTAATTATTAATTATTATTATTTTTTGTTAATTATTTTACCAAAGTAAGCAGAATACAAAATGCATGTTATTTTTATTTAGTACTGATCTGAATAAGATAAAATCACAAAAAACATGTTTACATATAGTCTATGAGAAAAAATCATAGTTGAATTTATAAAAATGACCCAGTTCAAAAGTTTACATACACTTGATTCTTAAAACTGTGTGGTTACCTGAATTATCCACAGTGTTTTTTTTTTTTTGTTTAGTAATAGTTGTTTATAAATCCCTTGTTTATCCTGAACAGTTAAACTGCCCGCTGTTCTTCAGAAAAATCCTTCAGGTCCCACAAATTCTTTGGTTTTTCAGCATTTTTGTGTAATTGAACCCTTTCCAACAATGACTGCATGATTTTGAGATCCATCTTTTTAAACTAAGGACATCTGAGAGACTCATATGCAACTCATATGCTTCAGAAGGAAACGCAATGCATTAAGAGCTTTTGGAATTTGAAGATCAAGGTAAATTTTACTTATTTTGTCTTCTGGAAAACATGTAAGTATCTTCTGTAGATTCTGAATGGCAGTACTAAACGAAAAAATATAATATTTAGGCAAAATAAGAAAAATGTACATCATCATTCTGTTCAAAAGTTTTCACCCCCAGTTCTTAATGCATTGTTTTCCCTTCTGGAGCATCAGTGAGCGTTTGAACTTTCTGTAATTGTTGTATATGAGTCCCTCAGTTGTCCTCAGTGTAAAAAGATGGATCTCAAAATCATACAGTCATTGCTAGAAAGGGTTCAAATACACAAAAGCTGAAAAAACAAAGAATTTGTGGGACCTGAAGGATTTTTCTGAAGAACAGCAAGCAGTTTAACTGTTCAGAACAAACAAGAGACTCATGTACAACTACCACTAAACAAATAAACACAGCTGTGGATCATTTAGGTAACAACACAGTATTAAGAATCAAGCGTATGTAAACTTTTCTTTTTATTTTATTAAAATAATACTATTTTCTCTTGTGGACTATATGTAAGCGTCTTACATTTGAAATATCTTATTCAGGTCAGTACTAAATAAAAAATAACATGCATTTTGTATGATCCCTCTTATTATGGTAAAATAACTGACATTTTGCAGATTCTAATGTGAACTTTTGACTTCAGCTGTACTATGCTGATGCAAAACATAACCTGTGAGTCACCAGTCAGCTGTATATGGAAAATTATTTACTCAATGGTGGTCATAAACAGCGAAAAACAATAACAGGTTCACCACAGACCCTATATAAGGCATTTCTTTTGGAACAAACTCATCAATCATATTGCTAGACTGTTATTAAAAATTATCTGTGAGACTTTTGACCACAAAATTCAAATTAAAAATGCAGTAAACAGTTTTACTATGAAGAACCACAGAGGCCATCCAGTATTAAATTGATCGCCTATGGCTTTGTAATTACATATGAGGCATTTACGCAGAGATTTAAGCATTATGATATAACAGATTCTCTTTTGGTAAACAAACTTGCTACTAATGGGACTGCAATGATGCATATCGAATGCAAATGCAAATTAGTACTTTGTGTAATTACTTTTTATGGAAGGTGGAGCAGAAACTAGTGTTCAACTCATAAATCAGGGCATTTGAGAAACAAGTGCAAACCACTATTGAGACAAATACTCATTGTGTAGCTATGCAGAGACTACTCTGGCTGTAGTACAGTCAATATTGATAAAGCAGCACTTGTTTTGTATTACTATGTAACTGTACTTCAGATTCAGGAGTTTTAAACTCGCTCTTAAAGATAATTAGTCAATCAGCTATCGCTAGCTTGAACCCTCTTTCCATTAGTATTATCAGTCTAAGTCTGAAGAAAGCACAATTACTTTCAGGCTAAAGGGTCCTTATGTCAAACACTTTGACCGATCAAACAGTGCAAGCCTTTAATCAGCAGCCAAGTAATTATGACAGTACTATGGTGCATTGTGTGTGTGTGTGTGTGTGTGTGTGTCTCTAGGGAGATGTTCCTAAAGGACAGCATTCTAGCCCTTCTGCTTACAAATGACTGAAAGAAAAAAATCAAAATCACAATTACTTGCAGCAGAATGCCAAACAGCTACATGCTATGGTAAAGCTGTATCCACCTTATTTTGCAATATGGAAGTAAGCTTCAAATTAATTAGCCACTACAGGTAAAGAGCTAGAAGTATCCCAAAATGCAGTGAACTGTAAAATTATTTGCACTACAAACAAGTATGTTTATAATTACAACAGTACATTAATGCAATCTGATAAGACATAGGCTACCAGTTTGGAATATCTAACTAAAAATAACTGGACTTGGATTTATCACACATTCAATGTACAAAGGATTGCGTCCACTCTTACATTAAAATTAAGATGGGTATGAGATATGCATGCAAATAAAATAAAAACTGTAACGTAAATGATGTCTCTTACCAAAATATGTAGTAGAAAACCCATAAAAGATCTACACTATTTACAAAATTCACAACGTTTTATACATATTTTGGACTATGGGGACCATTACTTTGATGATGTGAAATGGTTACACATGGTGAGCTACTGGCACTACCTGTTGCTATTTTTTACTACAACACAACTCGGAAAATAAAACACTGATGCGATGACCACAGCTACTGAAAGAGCTTACAGGTGGTGATGGATACAAACGTAGACTTAAACCAAATGCAGTACCATTGATCCACAAGGAATCTGAACACCCTTGGATATTGAGTGATGTCAAGTCAAGTGTCGGAATGTTTACATCCTGCCAGGATGGCATCTAGTGTTCCTTGTCTCTGCCATTTGTAAGCTCTTGCAGTATCTGTGGTCTATTAAAAGCCTCAAAGACATCAAGGCTAAAGTGGAGAGAACAAAGACGAGGGTCTTTAGGAAGTTTTATTCGCCAACACTCATCTTCCCATTCTTTTCTCCTCTTCTTATCGCTAGGAAAGCAGTGAAAACTTACATCGCTTCTCGTCACCCTTCGATGGAAAATTACAACCAAAAGCCACACAATGTGACATTGTATCAGTATTTTATTTTCCGAGTTGTGTATGCGCCAGTAGCACACAGAGTGCAACCATTTCATGTAATCAAAATAATGGCACCCCCCATAGTCCAAAAATGTATAAAACAAAGTAGATTTTTTAAATAACATAAATATTTTATGGGTTTTCTACCGCATATTTAATTTAGAGACATCATTTTTGTTATATTACCTCATACAAGTAAAGGGGTCATCGGATGCCCATTTTCCACAAGTTGATATGATTCTTTAGGGTCTTAATGAGATATTTGTAACATAATTTGGTTAAAATTTCTCAGGGATAGTGTAAAAAAACACCCTCTTTACCTTGTCAAAATCAGCCCTGTTCAGAGCGAGCCATTCTGTTGCATGTTCCTTTAAATGCTAATGAGCACTTCTCACCCCGCCCCTCTCTTCTGTGGGGTGACGAGCTGGTCTGTTTACTTTAGTCACGTTTAACTGTGAAACTTGCTAACAATCACATTATTAAGAAAGGCAATTTGCAAAGATGCATTAAGAAAACCCTTATACTCACTTCTGCTGTAGGTGAAGCTGCATCATGACTGATTCACAAGAACATAGACGCATTTATGTAGATCGGGGATCTGCGCATTTCCTTCGAAAACTAAAGTAACATTAATCCTCCTCGTCTTCAGCGGCTCAGATGTCGGGAGTAAATGATGACTGCTATATTCATTATTACATCCAACAACAAAACACCTCAATCGCTCAATCGGAGACATTCTTTTCTTCCCCTGCAGTCCAGACAATGGCGGACGAAGTCAAACCGTTCACAGCTCAATCAGGACGGGTCTAAGGTATGACGGTCATGTCAATTAACTATCGTGGGATCGGCCTTTGTTGGTGTGACGTCACACAGACAAGAAGCTGAGAATGGCTTGATTTGAAAAAGGGGATATTTCTTACAAAGATTACAAAAATACCACTGGGTGGATCATAATAGGGTGGTTGTGTACACACACTGCCAACACACATTTATGTTCAAACAACATGTAAAAGTGAGTTTTGCATCTGATGACCCAAAATATCTTGTCGGGGGAAAATATAAAACAAAATGCTATTTATATGGAGTCAAACCCATCTGCATCAACAATCTCACAACATCTTACAGTATTAGTAATACTTATTCATTTTCAAGGAGCTTCAAGGGTATGATTTTAAGGTCTGCCCCTTTTGAAACAGCTGAGAGTGCTGCTATCTGAACCACAAACCACACTGACTAAATGTAAGGTGATCGCCACAGTCTTTTTGCTCTCTCTCCTCTGAGATTGTGCCAATTTAATCAGACAACCCAGAACAAGCTTGCGTACTTAGCTGCCGTGCCCCAATAACTCCAGTAAGCAAGTTCCACTCTCAGCTTTGCTGTATTAATAAATAATACTTCAGATGTTGCACTTTAAGACTTCTTTTGCAGATGTTCTCTGCTCAGTCAGTCATGAGAATCGAAAGGCAAGAGATTTACCTTAATTCTCCCACCAGAAATAGAAAACCAACTTAAGGGACAGACTTGCTTCACCGGCACACAACTTATCACCTGCGTGCAGCTTTGACAGCTGCCTCGCTCATTGAGCAGCAACTATCATTCACTGACACTTCAAAAGAAACATGTGAAAACAAATCTCTGAGTTCATTTGCGACAGCTGAATATTGAACAGTGTGAATCTGAAGGTGTTTTTTCACTTATCCTTGAATCCTATGCATAGCGTTTCCAAAGATGGGATAAATTTCCAGCTACGCTGAAATGTGTGAGATGCAAACTACTACTGCACACAGAATCCTTAGGCTCCACTTCGCAGTAATCCTTTGCAACTGTGCATTTCAAATCTTTCATGTCTTTATAAAGCTTCGGAGAATGATTTCAATGTCACCTCGAAGTTATCAACCTGCACAAGATGTAATATTCAGTAAGGTGATTTGTAACAGCACGAGATACTGTGGCTTTGATGGTAAAGCCTCGACCCTGTATTTATGCTGATCTAAGGTTTAAGAAAGCCAATTCAGTCTTCTGAAAATGTGAAAATTCCTAATACTTCACCCATGAAAGGAATTTCTTTTGACATTTGTATCTGCTGGCAAACAAGAATATTCACATCAAATTAAAGCTAAGTAATGGAACAAATGAAATAACAATCTCAAAGTTTCAAAATGGTAATGTTTTACAACTTATATTGAGTTTACTCCGCACACACACACTCAAACAGTATCTGTGCTCATTCTGTGTGTGTCCTATTCTCGGATTAAACCCACTAGCTAATTTTCTGATTCTTCGCAATGCCTGAATAATCCAACCCTAATCCTTGCAGGTTCGATTAAACAGTCAAATCTGGAGCTCAGGATCTTTCTGCGTTTTTAATAGACACCTCACTTCAATACTCTCTGATCCAGACACTGCCTGCTGGTGTTTCCTCACAGCCTCCACTTAATGTTTGACAACATGTTCGTTTATCCTGGAAAGTTTTTTTTTTTTCCATTGCCTACTGACACATGAAAATACTGGTACCCAAAAGACTGTCCGCTTTTAGTTTTCATTCTATACTAAAATTCTTAACTATAATTAACACAGTTAAAATTAATAACACATTCTGTTATTATAATCAGGCTATTATGTAACTTAAAGGAATAGTTCACCCAAAAATGAAAATTCTGTCATTAAATACTCACCCTCATGTTGTTCCAAACCCGTAAGCCCTTCATTCATCTTTGAATCACAAATTAGGTATTTTGGATGAAATCCAAAAGCTTTCTGACCCTGCGCAGACAGCAATGCAACTGACATGTTCAAGACCCAGAAAGGCAGTAAGGACATCATTAAAATAGACCATGTGACATCAGTGTTTCAACCGTAATTTTATGAAGCTACAAGAATACTTTCTGTGCACAAAGAACACAAAACTAATGACTTTATTCAACAAATCTTTTCTTGTTTCAGTCTTTGACGCTTCTAGTGTTCTTGTAGTATCATAAAATTATAGTTGTTATAACCTGTAGTCAACCTGTAGCCAAAATTTTATTAGTCGCTTAGTTGCAGAAAAAACGAATTCCACAGGAAGTGGAATGGAAGCTTTGGTCTAAACAGAGCAGAAGGGCTTATTGAAAAAAGCAAATTCATTCTCTGCCAGCAGATGGCACTTTTTCGCCAGGAATATAACCGGTAACCACAGTAAACAAAGCGGCACAGCACCTGAAACTTGAAACTTGCAGCGCTCATATTTAATCAATTAAACCATAGCCCTTTGAAATGGAAGTTATATCTCAAATTACATGTAGACCTATATTTTGTTTTTTTCACCGGAGTACCACCAGAGTCTTATCCTCCCACTTCTACCAGTGATACTTCCCGCGGTACTACCTGCGCAGGTATCAGCAGCATCACTGGGTTGTAGGTTGCCAAGTTAAGGAAACAAATGGGTTGAAATTTGTATGTGTCGACTGTGTGAGAAGGATGTATTTCATACAAGATCTAGCAACTGGACTACCTTGAAATATGTTGATGTGATTATTCATATAATATGGTTTGGGCCATATAAATTACGAGAGTTTTACTGGAGGCGAATGTAGCAAACATATAAAATATACCCAGTGGGATTTTTATATAGAAAGATTAAAAATATGGGAGAAATATTTAAAAATATTTAAACGGGATGATAGCGGGATAGAATGATAAAATATGGGAGAATCCCGGGAAAAATGGGAGGGTTGATAGGTATGTCTTATATTAACCCTGAAAAATGTGGGCTATTGAAATCTCTGTGCGGAGTGTGGAAGCTGAATTGTAGTGCGCTTTGCTGCACGACAGATGGAGACACTGGTGCGATCACTTGCTCTTAAAATACTCATTTTTGCTCATACAAATAAAAGTAATACATCTTTCGAATCCGTAAAGACTCTACGTTTATTTGTGTGCGCTTACAATAACAATGAAACGTTGCACTTTTGTAAAATAAAGCAAGCAGGATGCGCTTTGTGCCATCGTGGTCTCTGTGTACCCGAGTGTGAAACTTAGAAACTATGTATACTGCTTACAGACATGAAAAATATATCCATAGAGAGTAAAATGTCTACTTTCAAATAAACCAATTCAAATATTCTCAGATTATGTAATCCTTACAAAACATGCATACAGGCGCATCCACTACTGCGGAAATGACAAGTCAGTGTTGCCGATTTCATCTCTTAAACTGAAAACAAACAAAGCGTTATAGTTTATCAATTAATTTTTAAAATGTTAAAGCAATCTCCTTGCTGTTTTTCCCAGACACATTCAGAATTATTATATCTGCCGGTGCACTGTGGCAAGCTTTTTCGTGTGCGTTTGAACGCTTATTAGGCTATGTAGACAACTAAAGCTCATTATTATGATTTAGATGGTTTATTAATAAACGTGCAACTAATAGTCGACTAATGCTTAAAATGAACGACTACTAGTCGACCAGACTAGGCAACCCTATATCTTAATTTGTATTCCAAAGATGAACAAAGGTCTTACGGGTTAGAAACGACATGAGGATGAGTAATTAGTGACAGAATTTTCATTTTTGCATGAATTATACCTTTGAAATGGATAGTTCTGGAAGCTGATATATCATTCCAGAACTATACATATATAGCCTGAAAAAATTACTGCATGAGCTGATCAAATGTATAATTAGAAAGAAATCTCATTATATTACTCAATAAAGACATATGAATTAAGTCGGTGACTATATTCATACTTTATAGCTTAATTTATTGGAAGAGTGGTATTTTTATCTTTGGAGGAGTCCCATACATCTCAGAGAAAAAAAAAAAACTAGATTCTTGATCATTCCTAATCTCATTAGTATTCAGAATCTCTAAAGCTGTCACCCTGAGAGGCAGGAGGTTAAAGGTGAAACGGTTTAAACGAACATCCACAGGTTTTCATCAAGTGCTCAATTATGTATCACACAGTAATTAGGAGTCTGAATTATCGGAAAAAAGCAGGCCTGTTCCTGACAGCTCCAGCTATTTTTACACTGATGGAGAGAAGATGAACTCCCTGGTGCGCCTCCTGTACTGATTATTTCTGAGTGGTGAGTGGGAATGAATGGCTAATGACAGTGACTGCCAGTAATGGACTGGGCACGGGGTAAGAACAGGACATCTCTCTCATTCACTTTAATGTGTTTGTGGGAGCGACACACTGTTGGGGGACCCTAGGCTATTATTTTCATAAGTGTTTCCACAAATGTCAAGAGCAAACTGGGAATGGAGGGATGCATGGAGTGCTGCCTGTATAAATTAGGAGCGAAATAGATGGGGAAAGATAAAGCGGGGAAACAAATGTTACTCCAGAGACTGCGGTGGCAGAACATCAAGGAAATGATCTGTGGTTGAGCTCAGAGGAACACGTTACAACATACAGGGCAAATAAAAAAATGCATTTGATGCTAAGCCGGGGTGGGTGACAATCGAAAAGCAGAGCTTAGATCTGAGAATTTGGATTGGATGGAATATCGATGGCCTCAGGCGTGCTGTAATTTACAGACTGCGAGAGTTGTAATAAGCAGTGCATTCTGGGATAGAACATGTTTCCTTTTTGCAATGAGGTGTCAAGTAGAGATATCCTGCTTTGAGTAGAGACAGATGCTGTGGCACAGGTTTATCTTCATATAGGACCATCTCAAGTGAGCACACACACACGACACGCGTGTCCCTGCATGTCGTAATGCATACCGCATCACTTCCAAACTGCATGGTTGATGTAGCTGATGGGAGCAGCAGCGTCTGAAATATTAGCTTGATATACACCGCAGAGATGCAGAGATCACCCCTGGGCTGTCTTAGGAGGATAAAATTATCATAAATTATCATAGAAATAGTCTATATGCTTAGATCCGAAGAAATAAAAGCAGGGGGCACTTTTGGATATATATATTATGTCTTGCAATGGAAGCAGGCAGTAGGGCAATATCAAATGCAATACAAATGTAACAACAACTTTTGGTAACAACATGTGCCTCTAATAAGCAGGTTTTTATAAGGCTGAACCACAAATGGGTGTTTTGTGTTTCACATTATACGCTGAGACTCAAAAATGAGTGCTGCAGAAACACCGCCTGTAAATTTGCTAGACAACGCATCACTTGCTTACGACAGCGCATACAGGAAACACCTAATACAGGAAACACTGTAGTAAGAAATGTGTATATATATATATATATATATATATATATATATATGTGTATATATATACACACACATATATATACACATTGTGTATGTATATATATAACGTGCATATATACACATACTGTATATACACAATTGATTTGGTCACTGAAAATGGGTTGGAGCTACACCAAAAGTTTTTGAACTTTAATATTTTATAATAAGTCTCGTGCTCACCAAGCCTGCATTCATTTGATCCAAAATACAGCAAAAACAGTACAATTTTGAAATATTTTTACCATTTCAAATAACTCTTTTCTATTCAAATATATTTTAAAATGTCATTTATTCTTGTTATTTCAAAGCTGAATTTTTAGCATCATTACTCCAGTCACATGATCCTTCAGAAATCAATATTTTGATTTCCTGCTCAAAAAACATTTATTATTATTATTATTATTATGTTGAAAACATAGAAGTAGATTTTTTAGTTTCTTTGATAAATAGAAAGTTCAGAAGAACAGAATTTTTCTAAAATAGAAATCTTTTGTAACATTATAAAAGTCTTTAACATCACTTTTGATCAATTTAAAGCATCCTTACTAAATAAAAGTATCAATTTGTATCACCCCCCTCCAAAAAAAAAATAAAAAAAAAATAAATAAAATAAATAAAATAATAAAATAAAATATACTAACTCCAAGCTTTTGAATGTTATAGTGTATAATGTTACAAAAACTTTTTATTTCAGTTAAATGCTGATATTTTGATCTTTCTAGTCAAAGAATCCTGAAAAAAAATTGTATTCAAGTCTTTTAAATATTAATAATAATAAATAAATAAATAAAGGTTCTTGAGCAGCAAATCAGCATATTAGAATGATTTCTGAAGGATCATGTGACACTGAAGACTGGAGTAATGATGTAAAAATTTAGCTTTGATCACAGGAATAAATTACATTTTAAAATATATTCAACTAGAAAACAGTTATTTTAAATAATAAAAATATTTAAAAATTGTACTTTTTTGCTGCACTTTGGATCAAATAAATACAGGCTTGGTGAGCAGAAGAGACTTCTTTAAAAATCTTACTGTTCAAAAACTTTTGACTGGTAGTGTATTTTGCTCTTAAACTGCAAGACTGAGTATTTAACTTTAAATTTAGCTTCTGGGGAAATTATTTAATATAATATAATATAAAAAATATATCCCAAAATGTGTATTAATCAAAATTAGTAATTTCTTAATTAAAAATTATTATGATTTTGATTTTGTATAGCACTAGCAGGCACATAAAACGAATGCCAACACTTTCAAACTGAAACACTACAACATCCACAAATGAGAGCCAAAAATAAACCTGTAACGAGCCAAATAGGATCCACCTTAATGACTAAAGGATTTAAGTGAGAAAATCAATGACAGTAATGATCAGTCACTAATGAGGAAAGAAACACACTCGCCAGACGTCAATGAAGGTCACAGAGAGCCGAGCGGCAACAACCTGAAGTTTAATCGCAATACCAGTATGCAAATTAAAATGTTATTGTTGGTCTCTTTATAGAAGATTTTCCAGCGAAAAAAATGCAGGTTAGTGTTACCGAAAGGAAAGTGAGTGTTTGTCCAACAGCAAAGCTGTATTTGCTCATTTCCCTTTGTGTTTGTTCAGACTTGGCACAAGATGTGTGGCTGCTAAACAATAGGGTTTAAATCTAAACATAGTAAGCTCATTTTAGAGCATTTAACTCTTAACACTGCTAATGAAAGAGCATGAAACAAGAGGTCATTGCCTGAGGCTTGGCCCTCGAATCAATCCCCTCCCATTTAGAGCGTTACTACACGTGTGGGGCAATGGCCATTCAGTCAGCGTAACTTTAGAGGCCAAGTCTGATGTTTGCTTTGGATTCATGGAAATCACACTGGACTGAACTAAATGTGTTATTGCAGAATCAACCCATCCTCCTGGCACCCTTGATTGAATTACAGTAATATCTTTCCTGTAAATCACAAAGTCCTGAAGTGGGAACAAATGATATGGAGAATTAAAACAAGAACATGCTAATTAAATCAACGTTCATTCATTTTAGTTGATGCTGAGGACTGCTCTGACTGTGTCTTGTCTTTGAAAGCCCGATGGGGGGACAAAACCAGCGAGTCTTTACCTCTGAGCTGTCATTAACATAATGAAGTCTTAGCTCTCCAAAACACTGGTGTGCGCCAATGATCCTAACACTCCCTCTGAAAGTCTATAATTACAGCTTATAATGAGAGCTGCGCCAAAATTATTGTTATAGTCACCAGAATGTAAACACAGGTTCAGGACCCTTCAGTTCAAGTCTGAAGTATGAGTGTGTAATTATATGTGAAGATGACAGTTCTCAAAGGTTATAAATGACTGTGTGCAGTGTGTTTTTTATTGCAGTAATGAGGTTTTGAGGCTTTACCCGGCCGCAGAAGTTGAAAATGTGCTGATGAGCTGTATAAAGTAAAGCTTTCTGTCCTCTAATGGCTGTTGGGATGACAGGTGGGCATAACCTCAGTGACAGCTCACTTCTGTTTCTCACTCTCTTCGTTATCGCTCTCCATAACAAGCCACATATATATATATTTTTCTTGCTCTTATTTGTGTCTGGCTATTTCTCTGAAGAAAGGTGTTTTTTCAGGAGCAGAAGAGGTCCCCAAGGTCACCCATTTTACCCAGAGAAACTCTTGATCAGTGATTGAGGCTTAACAAGAACAGAACCCTCAGTAGGTCAATAGACATCAAGGTAGCAGTATGTTCTTAACACATTTTCGATAACACTGTAGTCAAATACAACAGTTATTTCTAAAACTAAATAATGGTTATTATACATAATGGTCATTCCTTGAGAAACTGGAGGGATTTTTTTTCAATTTTATTTAACATTCTTTTACAGACATAATTTGAATCTCTTCTTTTTTTTATGAGAAAACTGTATTCATTTATAATGTGTAAAATCATTTTTACCATTAGAGCGCAGTAAAAAAGTAAATTAAAGTGATATGAAAATAAAATTTGAATAGATTTTATAGCCTAGCACTCTCACCCAAAACCATCTTGCTCTTCCAAAACCTTGGAAGAAACATTGAGGCGTTACTCTATACAAAATTCCAAAAAAATTGTTGTTTCAACTTCAAATAATTTTTTTACGGCGCTGACTTAAATTTTTTTAGTTTAACCAACTAAAATATTCCAGTTGTCACTTAAATTAACATTAAGCAACTTAAAATTTCAAGTTGACTAAACTAAAAATTTAAGGCATCGGGGTAACAAATTATATTAAGTTGAAACAACTTTTTGACTTTTTTTTTTTTTACAGTGTATACAGTAGATAAGCTATTCGCTTGTTAAGTGATGATCTAATGCGTCCAATGAATGCACCGACGAATGCTGTTTCCCGGTCCAAGCCTCATCTTATTTCACTTGAGAATACTATCTCAACAGCCATTTATGAGCACTGTTTATTCATATTAAACATTTAGGCTAAACATTTTCAAACTTACGGTGTACACTACACTCTCTGTGCTCATAAATTATTTATTTATATGTATATTTTCATTGTCTGGCTATCTGGGATTTTTGTATGGAGAATTATAATGTTTTTTGTTGTATTATATCACATTGTGTGTGTATATTAGCAGTGTTTGTTGTTTTCTTGTGGCATCTGACAGAGCGTTTGGACACGGAATCAGTGGTGCGTACCTGATTTCATGACGAAAACGTACCTGTGGGAACTTTTTCGCAAGACGTGACATACAGTTTCCAACAGAAATGAACACTAAAGGCAGTGAAACAACGAACACCTGTAATCGTTTTCGTACACAGTTATGATTACAGTTCCGTATGTTTCAGTTTCCAGATGTAACAAGCTTAGATGGTAGCTCAGCCAACACGGAATTGGACTTAGGAGGCAGAATCCTTGGGTACGAATCCTGAGAAAAACATGACTCATGATGAAAGAGCTGGAAGATGAGCGACGGAAAACAAGCTAAATATGTAACGTACATGTATTTTGTGTCTTTGTGAAAAAGTTCCCACAGGTACGTTTTTGCCATGAGATCAGGTTGGAAATATATACTTACAAAAGTGTAGTGCACTGCTCACACAGAATTCAGTTTCAAACCAAGCAGCTATCTGTTGGTCAGCATGGCAAATTAGCATGACCAACCTGAACATGAGTGAAATCTGCATAGTGAAGATTTCATGCACTCTCCTATTAAAATGACTGGACTAGAGCAGTGGCAAATGCGACTCCACATGCAGTTCAGTATATACAGTATTGAAATATGCACTGTTTTACCCAGTGCTATGGGTAAATTAGAGTGCTATGTGTTTTTATATTTTTTTAGAGTATCACTGTATTGAAATCACTTGATCATTCAGATCACGTGCAGTCTCCCATGCAAAGTGCCTTTTGTGTGCTGCATGGAGCAACCGAAGATGTGGAACCTTCCAAAGCAGTCATATATGTATAAAGATAAGATGCTGCCTTAAAGGAGTCATCGGATGCTAAGTTCACTTTTTCATGCTGTTTGCACATTAATGCATGTTGGCAGTGTGTGTACAAATCTACCCTATAATGATAAAAATCCATGCAGTGGTTTTTAATTAATCTGTAAAAATAATATCCCCCTTTTCAAATCGAGCCGTTCTCAGATGCCTGTCGGTGTGCCGTCACACCGACAGAGGCCGCTCCCACAATAGTTGATTGACATGAGCTCTCACCTCAGACCAGCTGTCACAGTCCAGTAACTTTCCATGTTTTGATGCCAGAGCAGGGATGTAAGTTAGACAAGAATATCTCCGATTGAGCGATTGAGGTGCTGTGTTGCTGGATGTAATACAAACGTCTGTTTGTGAATGGAATGCGCCTCCCGATCTACATATATCCATCTATGTTCGCGCGAATCATTCATGATCCAGCTTCACTTACAGCAGAAGTGAGTATAAGCGTTTTTTTATGAATCTTTGCGATCGCCTTTCCTTATAACGTAATAGTTAGGAAGTTTAGTGGCTAAACACGGCTAAATGCGGCTAAAGTAAACAAGACTGTCTTTCCACAGAGAGAAGAGAGGGGCGGGGTGAGCAGAGCTCATTTGCATTTAAAGGAACAACCCCTTAGAATGAGATGATTTTTGCAGAGCTGATTTTGGCAAGGTAAAAAGGGTGTTGTTTTACAAAACCATTGAGAATTTTTAATCAAAGTATATTAGAGACTTTTCATTAAGACTCTAAAGAATCATATCAACTTGTGGAAAATGGGCATCCGATGACCCCTTTAATAGGTAGCAAGGCAGTGCACTAAGTTTTGGCACAGAGCTTTTGCTTATGCTTTGAAGAGAAAATTCTCAAATTACATATTAAAAATGACTGAAAATGCCATTATCATGTGCGTGCGTTCCTCTGCAAGTAAACAAGGCAGAAGTACTCTTGTGTTCAGAGGTACTCTTGATAATGGCGTAAGACATGATTTGGAGGAGAATAATTATTGAATTAAGTCTATTTTTGTTTTCGTTGCGCACAAAAAGTACTCTCAGTACAGCTGAACCACTGATGTCACATGAACTATCTTGACAATGTCCTTTCGTTTCTGGGCCTGGGAACATTTCAGTTGCACTGCTGTCTATGCAGGGTCAGAAAGCTCTTGGATATAATCAAAAATATATTAATTTATGTTCTGAAGATGAGTGAAGGTGTTACAGGTTTGGAACGACATGAGGGAGTAATTAATGACAAAATTTTAATTTTTGGGTGAACTATCCCTTTAAATATTAAGATGCTACTATATGAAGGCAATATTTTAAAACATTTCTTAGAGAGTGCCAGGTATAATGGAACAATCTGACAGACAGACAGTAAACTGCTGTCACTGCATTTCAGCACTGTATGATTCCTGACCGGCCACATGAGATTACACTGGATTTCAGCAGTGGTAATTACTCTGTCACTTCCTCTACAGAAGCTCAGCTAGCTCACCAAGATTACTCTTCTCCTGAGCTGCATTAAATGGATTTTCAGGATTCATTTAGTTTCATGTCAATAGTTTTGATGCTTCGTTATCAAAAAAAGTACTTTTCCCACTTAATTTAAAGATGTTGGATTAGAAGGTAAGGAAAATCAATATTATTATGCAAATAGGAATGCAATATGATTTTAGTTTCATATAACGATATGCAAGTCTCCTCCAGAAGACACAATGAAAATTCACTAAGAATGAATTGCACCCGCTGACATTCACTTGTACGCGCTGTCTGCATTGTTTCAGTGTTCACTAAAGGATTTATGCAAATTAGGAAATGGTGCAAAGATGCCCCCCTAAATTGCAATTTGCCGTATATGCATGGCTTGGTTAAACTGTAGGTTGTTAGTGAAAAAGACATCGGTGTTCGCTTTGAAATACGTCATGCTAATAGCTGCCCTTCTGTTAAACTGGTGTAAGTGATAATCTGTGCGTGGCTTCAAAAGAGTTGACAGGAAGTCATGAATTGTTACACAGATTTCAGTGAGACCAGGTAGAGAGCAAAGTAAAAGCATCAACACAAGTCACCCTGCATGAGCTCAGTATAGACGAAACTGACACATCGGCACGACAACCTGCCGCTACACCATATCAAGTTAAATTGACTGATAAATGGATGGAAACACACTGGTGTTATAAGGAATTGTACTGCTTAGAATCTTATCCAATTTTTAAAAAACAAATAAATAAAATTCACTCAAGTATAATTATTTTCTGTTTTTCTAGACAAGTTACGCCAGTGGTTCTATAATGAAGTTAGTGAACTCAGTGGTTTTATGTGTGCAATAGTGGAGTCTTTATAGAGTTTATCATGCTTACAAAATTTGTCAACACAAAGACACGTCAAAGGACAATTGGCTCTACAAGCCATTTGATGTAAAAACTCTCCAAGAGGATATGGTATGTCTTTTTAAAAATGGATTATGATGCCATTATGCATATGTGTGTGTGTATTTGCAAGAATGCAATAGGCCAAGAAGAGAGTTGGGAAAGTCGCCCACTAGTTTTCTCATGACCCCAGACCGTACTGAGCACGTTCCTCTGGGGACACAGCACTGAGAGAGGGACTCCTCTCACTTCCGTATATGGGACATCCTGATACAAAACACACCCCACATCTCAAACCCTAACCAACATGGCATAAATGGAAAAACTCTAGTTCTAGCTGCAATGACCCTAGAAAGAGTTTGGACACTTAAGTCATACCTCAAAAAGTCTCAATTTTAAATTAAAAGGCGTTAAATATTTTCAATAATTTTACAAATCCACTCTCATTGAAAAGCGAGTTGTGCTTATGTCCACACAGGTGAAGTTCATCACATTAAATATGCACATAAAAGTTTCTAAATGCATTTTGTCCTATAGGAATAGTACTAATGAATAGTACTAATAGTAACTAGTAACTAATAGTACTTGACTGGTGCAGATTTCTCCCCTGATTCAAATGAGATGACTTTTTGACTGAAGAAAGCAGTATTATGGAATAAGGTGACTCATACTTTAGCTGGGAGAAATGGTTTAAAGTTAAAAATGCCTTAATGATGGATTTGTTTCTTACAAACACCCAACTTTTCACTTCACAAGCCATTAATTGGTAGACTGGAGTTGTGTTGATGACTTGTGGATTATGATTTTTTATGAGTTGTTTGATCCTCCCAATTCATTGGTGAGCAAGTGATGCAATGCTGAATTTCTCCAAATTTGTTCTGATAAAGAAACAAACTCATCTACATCAAGAATGTGACCTGAGGCTAAGTACATTTTTGGTAACACTTTATTTTAAGGACCAATTCTCACTATTAACTAGCATGCATATTAATAGCATGTTGGCTGTTTGTAAGTACTTATAAAGCACATATTAATGCCTTATTTTGCATGATCATATTTTAGATCTCTTAATCCTAACCCACACCTAAACTTAACAACTACCTTACTAACTATCAATAAGCAGCAAATTAGTTAGGAGTTTACTGAGTTTAATTAAGAGTTTATTGAGGCAGAAGAAATAGTTAACAGTTAGTTAATAGTGAAAACTGGACCTTAAAATAAAGTGTGACCACTTTTTTTTTTTCAGCAAATTTTCATTTTTAGATGAACTGTTCCTTTAATTTTAAACATTAAATCTAATCTTTTACCTTTATCTAATTTTTAATTAGACAGTTTGCTTGAAAAACTTGCTTTCTTTCTTCAAAGGAATATTACTTGATCTGATATATTGCAATGCCATACAGACATTTTAAGTGCAGGTTATGTGCCCAAACACTTTTTTTGGGAAAATGTAAATCAACATAAAGTTATCTGATGGAGGTGTTGCCATGTTCTTCTTCTATCTAAATATAAAGACAGGACAAACAAAACCTTTGGCCTGAAATTACTTTGTTCTTACCAGTGTCGCCAAACGGCCAACAAGGGCTTTTCCCCAAAAGCCATGTTTGACTTGTACAAGCTACCAGAGCAATGCAGGATTACAGGAACTTATGATGTTATTCTGAACTAATTTTATCCCTGCCACCTGGGCTTAACACAGAAACCTGCGGTGGTGGTATTTTTCTGCGCTATTTCATCCCAGAGGGCTTAGTAAATCCTTACTTCACATTACAAACATTTCACCTGTAGCTCTAGATTTCACATTCAGTTCATTTTTTCTGTAGTTACAGAATGCAGAAAATTAGTATATGTGACCCTGGACCACAAAACCAGTCATAAGGGTAAAATTTCTGAAATTGAGATTTATATATTTATACATGACATTTTAGGACAATATTTCACAGAGAAAATCTGGAATCTGGGGGTGCAAAAAACTCTAAATACTAAGAAAATCGCCTTTAAAGTTGTCCAAATTGAGGTCTTAGCAATGCATATTATTAATCAAAAATTAAGCTTTGATATATTTACAGTAGAAAAAATACAAAATATCTTCATGGAACATGATCTTTACTTAATATCCTAATGATTTTTGGCATAAAAGAAAAATCGTTAATTTTGAGCCATACAATGTATTATTGGCTGGTTCCACAAATATACCCGTGCTACATGGTTTTGTGGTCCATTTCTCACTCACTTTGCCTCCATAAACAACACTGATGAAGTTCTGTCCATTTATTAAAAATCTAATTTACTCAAAGAAACCCCCCGCTGTTAATCCATTTTACATTATTTTTACTCACTTCCCTCTTTTCTAGGCACTGCAGAGAAGAGGACGCACCTGCAAAATGTGTGTCGCTGGAATATGTAGGCATGAAAAAACAAAGATCATTAATCTCAGATCCTCATAGGTCATATCCTGTTACTTACAACTGCTACAGTATGACTATGTCACCAAGATCCAAACAATGTTAATTGTTTGTACTTCACACAGAATAATTCAAGGAAAATGACCTTATTGCCTAGAAAAGCAGCTGGACCACACCTAACTGAAACTAGTCTACTCATGGAAGTGTTTAGATAACAGTGTTTTATAAGGGCATGAGACTTAAGGGTTTACATACTGTGTTATGTTAATTTACATTTAATTAGTAAATAATTATATATTATACAATAAAGTCTATATGTATATATATATATATATATATATATTATAATTCATATAATTACCTTACTTATATTTTATATTTTGGTTAAAGTTTTACCAAGTGGATGGAAAAAACTAATAAACATTAGATATATTTATAAAACCTACATTCCCACATAATTTTCTTATTTTGTCTGTTCCTATTCTTGTAGACTAACAAACATCTAACAAAAGCAAGAAATATCATAAAAACTTTACAAAAATGAATCATTTTATAACCATTTTAAATTCACAATATTAGTCAATACTGTTTTTTTGTAATAAGTTTTTGTTTATCCTTTAACTCCTGAATGACAGCCTGAATTAAACTGAACTCAAGTAGCTAAGCAACCATATCTATCCAGCATGTGAAAACATTTAAGTATTTACATAACCAGCGCACACAGTAACAGTTCATATAGTGGTGTAGAAGCAGCCTACCTGAGATACAGCACAGAAATGTGAATATTGACAGGCAGGTGTGAAGTTTTACTGAAGTTCGCGTCTCCATGGCTCAGCATGTGAAGAGTGTCCGCTCTGCGCGCGCTCGTCCGTATTAACACAGCGCGTGAAGTAGATAACGGTTATCTACAAACAATATCAAAGCACTAAGGCTCTTTCAAGTGTCCTAAAACTGTATTTTCTCCTCAGAAAAGCGATGTTCACCGTGGGAAAACAGACGCTACATCCAAGCTGGAAATCATCTTTGACTCCTCAGAATTCAGTGGCGTGATATTGAACAAGTGTCCGTTTGTTTGGTGGCGAATATCCCAGCAGATTCTCTCAGCGCTGGAGTTTCTTTACGCACTACACAGACAGCGAGAGTGTGGCGAACACTAGCGATACTTAAGTCCGTGCGTAATGACTGTTCTGCGAGCTGTTGCACCTGCACTCGCGCGGAACGCCCCCTCTGCGTGACACGTCATCACTTCAGATACAGGTGAATTCTGCATGAGATACTGAACGCGACCCAACTGTGCTTATTAAATCCACACTGATTAAAGCAATGATACCTTTCAAACATATACGATATAAATTAATATTGATTATTGATAAATTAATATTAATAATATCCACATTAATTACAAACACATAGGCAATGTAGACACTCTGATTTGTGAATTTGGATAGGTAGATAGATAGATAGATAGATAGATAGATAGATAGATAGACTGATGGACAGACAGACGGACAGATGGATGGATAGAAAGATAGACGGTTGGACAGATGGACAGACAGACAGATAGATAGATAGATAGACTGATGGACAGACGAACGAACGGACTAGTAGACATAGACAGATGGATCGGATGGACGGACAGACGACGGATGGACAGATAGATAGATATATAGATAGACAGACGAACGGGCGGATAGACAGACAGATGGATCTGGACGGACAGACAGATAAATAGATAGATCTAACGGATTGATAGACAGATAGACTGATGGACAGACAGACCTAACAGATGGATGGATAGAAAGATGGATGGACGGATGGACAGACAGACAGACAGACAGACAGATAGATAGATAGATAGATAGACTGATGGACAGACGAACGAACGGACGGAGGAGAGATAGATAGATAGATAGAGACAGATGGACAGATGGACAGACAGATAGATAGATATATAGATAGGACAGACGAACGGCTGGATAGACAGACAGATGGACGGGCGGACAGACAGACGACAGACAGGATGATAGATAGACAGAGACAGACAGGGATGGATGGACGGACGGACGGACGGACAGTAAGATAGAAAGACGAACGGACGGATAGACAGATGGACGGACGGATAGACAGATGGACAGATATATAGATAGATAGATAGATAGATAGATAGACTGATGGACAGACAGACAGACGGATGGACAGACAAACAGACAGATAGACAGATGATAGATTGATAGACAGAGGGACAGACAGAAGGATGGACGAATAGATAGACAGATGGATGGAGAGACAGACAGACAGAGATGATTATACAGTCAGTCAGAAAGACAGTTTATGATTATAGGTATAAACTAGTACAATAGGTCACACCTTATTACTTATATTACATTTTCCTTTTACTACCAAGTCATTATCAAAACATTATATAATGCTTCACAGATCAGTAGTTCACGTACATACTTATGGTTAATATATGACCATGACTGCAGTCACAGGTCATTCCACACAATATCAATTACCCAGATTAACTTTCCAAGTTTCATTTAACTCTTTAAAAGACTGAAGAGCAGTAAAAATACAGTCAGGCTGCTCTTGTGTTGTTCAGTTTGACAGGACAGCAGCACTAATGTTGTGTAGTTCCTTTTATCTCTTGCAATGATAATGCAACAGGACAGGGAGTGGGGCTTGTCACGGCGGTACAGTGGTCTCAGCCCTCGGAGGTGAATACCTCCTCACTCCTGTTTCTTTAGGATGGCATGTTGCCATGGAAACAGGACTGAGGTGGATGCAGTTGGACTGCTGGATTATTAGGGGCAGATGAGCTCAGTTCTGTGATTACACCATGGGCTACTCGGACACGATCATGTGGTTTTGCAGTCAAAGCTAATATCTTAAACGCACTCGAGCACCTCGGGCGAACTGCATCCACGAAAAATTCAAAGGACAGGGTGAGCTGGGGTGTGTGGGATAAAATAAACAGATGTTTTAGCTACAATAGCACACAGCCTGACACAAAAGGTCATTTTTACTTTTTAAACCACTATAAAAATGACACAACATGTCAAAAAACACACTCCGGAGGCCATTCCCAAGGCAAAACTGACCGATTCAGAGCTGTGAAATCAACGAGCAAAGGTCAATCACACAAGCACACAGGAGAATGAATTCAGAGCCACAATCATCTCACTGCTCCCAGACTAGCAAACAGAAAAGATAATGACGTGAACATGAGCTGCAGTGTAATTTAGGTCCATCATTTATGACCACACACAGCTCAACCATAAACAACCATGAGATAAGAATGAAAAATTGTAAAGGTTCAGCATTTTTATTGCCTTTCTTGTTTTATTCCCCTTTTTGCCATTTAAAGTTATGTAAGAAAGTCGTGTAAGCTTTTATTTGTATTCTTAGTTGTTTATTTATTTTTATTAATTAATGTTTATCATTTAAAAATAATTATTATATTTATCATTATTATAATAAAAATTATAAGATAATACTGGAAAATACATATATTTTAAACAAATAATAATAATAAAAATAACAATAATTATTATTATTGTTGTTGTTATTGTACACATACACAACAACTAGAATAGTTAGAGAAAAAGATAGACTGATGGACATATGGACAGACAGACGGACAGACAGACGAATGAACGAACGGACAGAGAGACTGACAGACAGACAGATAGATAGATAAAATATAGACAGATGGACAGACAGACAGACAGATAAATAAAAAGATAGACCGATGATATATGGACAGACAGATGAACGAACAGACGGACAGAGAGACAGACGGATGGACAGATAGATAAAAGATACTGTAGACTGATGGACAGATGGACAGAAAGACAGGCAGATGGACAAACAGACAGAGACAGACAGACAGACAGATAGATAGATAGACCGATGGATGGGCAAACTGAGAGACAGATTATAATAATTATAATTGTGCATTTGTTTCTGTCTGATTCAATTATGTTCTCATAGATGTATTTCTTATGTACGGCATGTATGACTTCTGCGCTTTCAGTATTCATAAGGGCATAATATTAGGGCTTTTAGAAAAGGTAAATAAAGAAAAGAAAGAAGAAGAAGCAGAAGAAGAAGAAAAAACCACAAGGATTGAATAAATACCCATGAGTTTAAGGTGCTATGAATAAAGTGAAATCGATGGGGGAACACTTATCATGTTCAATAATAGTAAGTGTTGTATATTTTAGTCACCATCCACCATTTTTAAACCTGAGAAATCAATCAGTAAAGCATATAATAAATATTTGGGGGCTAGAAAAGTGTAGCAGCCTCCACTGGGAGTGTTTTTTTCCTGGCCGAAGGATATACTCATCTCATATGACAGGCTAAGCAGGAAAATTAGACTGCGTTTGAATTATTGATTCTCTTAGCACATGCTCAACCAATGCCAGCACTCAGACTACCTTTGCAACACCACAACAGAGGTTTACTACACAAGCAGTGTTACAAAGAGAAAGTGCTCACTGTCTTAAATAAAACACTATACAGTCAAATTTGGGGTGTAATTCACTGCATCAGGGTGAAAATGAACTAAAATATTGCATGTTTTAAGAATTACAAAATGCACTTTACTTCACATGTTTGACAGGTACTTTGACATGCACTACTTAAGGCCTATAAGTAGTAATCTAATGCATAATTTACTATTCTAGAATGTGACATTAATGGACGCCTATTCAATGGACACATATACGCCACTCACAGATATTTACTGCCACCTGCTGGTCACATAACCGACCGTCTATGTTTCTGCAGGTTTAATGAAGGTAGATTTAAGACCTTTTCAAGACCAAGTAAAGAAAATGTAAGGTATAAACGGAATGGAGCACAATAGTTCATTATGGTCTTTAAATTTAAATATCTTGTATTAGCATTGCTTTAAAGTTTATTTAATGACAGAATAAGACGTCTTGTTTCATGACTGATTTATATTCATGACTGACTGATTTAAAATGAAGTGAACTTATGATTGAACAAGAACAAATATTCAATATATTCACCTTATTTTTCCCATAAGAACGGCGTGGCCTTTTGTAAATTTTATGGGTTTGGCAGCTTCTGGTCTCATTGGCGTCAAGCTATTTTTAGCGGGACAAAACAGCTCGATTTGCTTCTTGATATTGCAAATTGATGCGTCTTACCAAGTTATTTTAATGTATTATCTTAATTATAAACACACTGGTTTGTAGTGCAATGAGTTTTACCGTTTACTGTACGTTGTTTTTCTTATTATTTCCCTATAGTGGCTAATGAACCGGAAGTCTCGCCCACAGTCTTATGTCGGCGTTGAAGAATAAGGTGGACAGGTTTAGAAAAATCAGCTTATTTCAAGGGAAAACAATACCGTTTTAATACCGCATTGACAGATGTTTGTTCTTGTTAAGCATAAACTCACTTATTTTTCTTCAGTTTCTCAGAAAACAAGACTTTGCATCTCAAGTACTGTAAGTATATGTTAATTTAACAATGTTTAGATAGAGGGTTTGCACTTATGTCACGATTTGGTCAGCTACCTGGATGCGCGGCCATATTGGCGATACTCAGATGTGAACAACAGCATTGATTGCACTGTTAATGTACTACTGAACATGTTGTTCTGCTAATTTATGCCGTCTAAACCACGGGAAAAAATGTGTGGAAGCTGCTAAATCATATAGAGAAGGACTTAGAAAGCAGAAAAGGGTGCAATATTTTGACAAACTCAAGTTAATAGGTGGTAAAGATAAAGACCTACAAGCAGTATTAAGTCAGATATTAGCCTAATATTTTACCTACCTGACTGGAAATTATGAGAAATGTTGTCAAGATTCTTGCCCTGGAAATCCTGGTTTAGTTTGGCCAACCACAAATGCCTTTTGTTCCACAGATGGTTTTTTGCACACTTATCCTTGATTTGTTATAACTTTTGGCAGTCTATAGTACTCCAAATGTTCTTCCTGGTCTGACCAATTAGTACAGCCCAAAACATAATTGACATAATTCATAATTGACCATTTTCAGCAGGAATAATCAGCAAAATATGCAACTTTCATTCAGTGCAGTGGCATTGTTTACGTTCAGTGCTGCTAATATGAACGATTGATGAGATAAATTAAACATTTAATTACAATTAACATTTGGTCTGGATAAATAACAATACCTAAAATGGACAAATTTAAAAACAAAAATTGAATGAACAGCACTTCATTTCATCAGTTTATTTTTTGTCCTTCCAAACATGTAAACAAGACTGTGACCTGGAAACAATCATACATAAAGACACCGTGTGAACTCACAAATAAAAAACAAACGGTTTATGAAAAACATTCTTTGAATGCTAATTGGAAATGCTGGAATGCTTGACAATATCAATATATACTCTTAAATATATATTTATACTTCTATATAGATAGACTTTATACTTAGATTAATTAAGAGTTCTCATTAAGGATTCTTTTTTTTCGGACAGTTCCTGCATTTGGATCTCGAGAGATTTTAAATAAAGGCAGTTTGCTCCCATTTACGCTCCCTGATAAAGACAATTACTGCAAAGAAGACTATACGCCCCCTTTCGGAACAGACCGTGCCTGGCACACCACATAAATACTTTGAGTTCAAGTCTATATTTCAAAATCCTGGCTTTAAAGAGATTCATTGGCAAATGTGACCGCTACAGTGCATCCTTCTTGTTGAACTTTAGCGAATAGCCGATCGCAGTCTCTAAACATTCCACTAAAGACCCAGCAGAGAGAAAGTCCAGCTCCACCTCGATAAATTTAATATAGATGTGTAATCCAGAGAGGACGCCCTCCTTGGCCTGGCCGGTGCAGTTGTCCTGCAAGAACCTGGTTACGGCCGAAGGCTCCCCTCGGCTGTAGTGTTTGCCTGAAGTCTGAAAGTGCTGGAAGAGACACTGCTGTAGCGTCCTTTCCTCTGCAATGCCGAGGTAACAGTAAGTAACTTTGGCTGATGTCCTCTTGTCCTTCTCCACACTCTCGCAATGGTCCACCTCCTCCTCTTCCTGTGAGGGGGAGGACTTGTCCTTGTCCTCTGTGCTAGATGAAGAATTGGACCCGCTCGTCTCCTCGTAGCCTATCGCGTACAGGCCGTATGTTTTTGGAATGCCCCCTGGCAGGAGATACTGGGAGCCGTTGCTGCACCCTGCCGCTCTCGTCTGTGCGATCGGGATCCAGTCCACTTCCATGTGCAGCTCCAAACAGCGAGCTTCGCTGATGGTGATGTCTAGGAATTTATAATACACATTTTTCCAGTTCATCTTCTGCACCTTGGTCATGATAACCCTGCCTTCAGCCTTCTCAGGGTTGAAATATTCCCGCAGTCGTTTTCCTAGAGGGACCTGCGAGCTGATTTCGGCGTAGTGGTAGCGGATCTCCTCTCGCCACCGCGTGTTGTAGCCCACTCCGAAGATAGCGAGCTTATTGGAAAGGTGGAGGCGGGAGAAATCAGTCCATGTCTGAAAGTGCTCCCATTTGACCTCCACTGACTCCAGGATACGCATTACATTTTGCATCACTTCCTGACGTCTAAAGAGAGCACAAGGGGATGAAGAAGTGAGTTGAAATTTTGTACTTAAATGGATTGGGAAACAGGACACAGGTTCAAACTTACTGAGCGTGCTCAGTTGGCTCCAGTCGTATCTGAAGAACTCTGGTTTTTGAAAGCTGGTTGTCCTCTGTGAAAGAAAAGATTGTACTATGAGATATTAGAAAATATAGACACTATCAGACTTTGATTTAGGTCTCAATGTGCAGAATTTTCATGGATTTATGTGATAGCAAAGCTGAATTTCAGTATTATTACTCCAGTCTTCATCTTTCCAATATGTTGATTTGGTGCTCAAGAAACATTTTTTATTATCAATTTTGAAAACAGTCGTGCCGCTTACTACTTGAGTTCAAAAGAACAACATTTATTTGAAAATAATTGTTTTGTAACAATATAAAAGCCTGTCATTTTGACATATTAATGCATCTTTGCTGAATGAAAGTATTTAAAAAAAACACTTTTGAATTATAGTGTACAGATTTTTAATGTTTTTTTTCTTCTGCTCAGCAATCCTGCATTTATTTGATCCGAAGTACAGAAAAAAACAGTATAATTTTGAAATATTTTTACTATTTAAAATAACTGTTTTCTATTTAAATATGTATTGTAAAATGTAATTTATTCCTGTGATTTCAAAGCCGAATTTTTAGCATCATTACTCCAGTCACATGATCCTTGAGAATACATTCTAATATTCTGATTAGCTGCTCAAAATAAACATTTATTATTATTATTATTTTTATTATTATGTTGAAAACAGCTGAGTAGAATATTTTCAGGTTTCTTTGATGAATAGAAAGTTCAGAAAAACATACTTTATCTAAAATAGAATTTTTTTTTTTTTTTATCTAAAATAGAAATATCAATTTTAAAAAAAAGATCAATTTAAAGCATCCTTCCTGAATTAAAGTACTAACTTTTATAATGTAAACTTTTGAATGATATAGTGTATAATGTTACAAAAGCTTTTTATTTCAGATAAATGCTGATCTTTGGATCTTTCTATTCATCAAAGAATCCTGAAAAAAAATGCACTCAACTGTTTTAAATATTGATAATAATAATAAAAAATGTTTCTTGAGCAGCAAATCAGCATACTAAAGTGATTTCTAAAGGATCATGTGACAGTGAAGACTGGAGTAATGATGCTGAAAATGTAGCTTTGATCACAGGAATAAATTAAATTTAAAAATATATTCAAATATAAAGCATTTATTTTAAACAGTAAAAAAATATTTCACAATATTACTGTTTTTTCGTTTTAGATCAAATAAATGCAGGCTTGGTGAGCAGAATTCTTTAACCAAACTTACTGATCAAAAACATTTGACATGGGGAGTATGTATATACTTTAAGTAAAAATATGTAATTAAATTATCTGTAAATCTGTGGACTCGTGAGGTAAGAACCTAAAAACTTTCAGATGCCTACACAGATTTTCCACCACTAGTCTACAACTCTCCTTTTAAAAGGAGGAGGATACTACAATTGTGACATTAAACTTATTACACTGTAAAGGTATTATTCCATTCACCTGTTTCTATGTCTCCCTCATTGAAGGCAGCAGAAAGGTCCTGATTGCACCAGTCTTCCTGAGAGTAGTCCTCCATAGTGCTACCATCTGACTCCATCTCCTGGTAGAGCCCGCTGCTGTTGATCAGCACAGGCTGACAGCTTTGAGAATCCCAACCTCCCTGCCCAAACACCTTCTCCAGCTGCTCAATGGAGTAACTGCTCTTCCTCTTCCCAATGCCGTGCTCCTTCACTCGGCTATAACATCGTCTCAGCGTCTGCAGATGACAGTCATGTTTATACATGTAAATACAGCAATACATGCAGACTGTATTTGAACAAATTAAACTGAGACATACATCGCAAATAATCCACTGCTTAAAATTTTGAACTCATTGTGCAAGGACTTAAACACTTAAAAACAGTCACTCAATTTTTTTACTTTTCACATCTGATAGTGATGCATGGCCTTATGAAATAGCACTATTTCTATATGTGTACACTAGATATATATTCACACATCCTAGAAATTTGACATACTGCTTTTTACATACTATACAGCAAGGAGGTAGAAAAATTCAGAGGCAGTGAAAGAAGGGTGAAGGGTGAGTGGTGTGATGCAGAAGTTAAAAGATCGGGGTTAGTTATCAAAAAAGTGTAGGTTCAAACCCTGACATTACTTAAAGTAAAGTTCAAATGCTCATTGATGCTTCAGAAGGAAACATGATGCATTAAGAGCCAGGGGTGTAAACTTCTGAACAGAATGAGAATGTGTCCATTTTTCTTATTTTGGCTAAATATCATATTTTTTTATATTTAGTACTGCCCTTCAGAAGCTACAGAAGATACATGTTTCCCAGAAAACAAAATATGTTAAATTCACCCCAATCTTCAAATTCAAAAAGTTTTCACCCCCTGGCTCTTAATGCATCGTGTTTCCTTCTAAAGCATCAGTGAGCATTTGAACCTTCTGTAATAGTTGCATATGAGTCCCTTAGTTGTCCTCGGTGTGAATAGATGGATCTCAAAATCATACAGTCATTGTTGGAAAGGGTTTAAATAAACAAAAATGCTGAAAAACCAAAGAATTTGGGGGACGTGAAGGATTGTTCTGAAGAACAGCGGGCAGTTTAACAAGGGACTCATGAACAACTATCACTAAACAAAAAAACAAAAAACAGCTTTAGATCATTCAGGTAACAACACACTATTAAGAATCAAGTGTATGTAAACTTTTGAATGGGGTCATTTTTATAAATTCAACTATTATTTTCTCTTGTGGACTATATGTAAAAGTATTTTATGTGAAATATCTTATAAATAAAAAATAACTTTAATAAGATTCTGCAAGGTCTATGTAAACTTTTGATTCATATACATAGAATGTATTAATTGCAAGTAAAGTGTCTCACGTTCAAATAACTTTTAAACTTAAAATAAAATGTAAAAATATGGGTGAAAGAATATATCATTGTCATTCAGCCCAGCAAATATATTTATGTAAAAATGAACATCATTCTGATCCGTACTTATTAAAATACATCAAATAACCAGTGATCGTACAAAATTTGATTGTATTTTAAATTATTAAAAACTTCTGGCTGAAAAATGTGTAAAACCTAGTGGTTTGAAGGATAGTCGCAAATATGGGTAAAGATTAAAATGACAAATAATTCGTTTTTGGGGGGCTGGACTGTGATTCTTAAATATAGTAAATTATTTGTCATTGAAAGGTAAATCACTCATGTTGTGGGAAGCATAAGTGATTTCACAGGTAACTGCTGAAGCCGACAGTTCGTACAATGATAACTTCATATTTTACGTTAATTTGTGGTATCTAAGCTTCAGTGCCCCAATCAAAGCCTTTTGTTTGGATTTTACAATTTTACCAAAGCTCTTTGGAGACAATCTACCATAAACATCACAACAACTCCATGATCATAACTGACAGCCATTATTCAAATGAGCTTGAGACGAGATAGAGCCATGCTTTGTTTCGATTTTGACAGCTTCACCAAAGCTTTGTGTAACAAAAATAAACTGCCAAATACACATGACAACATGCCTCAAAGCAAATCTGAGTGACAGCCATGTGTTTGGATGTCTTATTTACCTTCATCCTCTCTCGACACTGGGATGGGGTCCTTTCGTAACCCAGCTCTGACAGCGCTCTTGACACCCGCTCGTACATCGCGGGTCCCGGCGCCTTGCCAGAAAACACCGTCCCGGCCACCTCCAGCTGCTGCATCCGCGCCTCCGCCAGCCTCTCGTTGCCCCACACGGCGATCAGCGCGTTTGTTTCGGACGGTGTCCACGACATGCCTCGGCAAGCGGTGAAGCTGTTGGAGGCAGAGGCCGATCCACTCCGGCCTGCGCCCCCGGACAGCGAAACCCCGACGTTCAGAGGAGAGAATCTATTAGGGGTGGAGGGGTTGGAATGGTATTGGTTGCTGTCACTCAGATCCTCGGATTCTGGGGAAGGAACCTCGGTTTTGGGAATCTTCAGCGGCACCGATAGATCAGGAGAACGCTCGGCGTTACTGGGGGCCGCCATCTTGCCTCTGTTGCTAAGGGGAGGGGGCAGAGAGGAAGCGCGCGGGCGCTCACTCCAAGCGAGATTGACAGCTTCACATCCAGAGTTATCATTTTTGCAGCCAATGTATATTAATATTATGCTACATATTATAAATAATTATGTTAAAAATAATAATATTACATACAAAATTATATATACGACCCCTGAACCACAAAACCATAAGGGGCATTTTTATGAAGTTGGAGATGTATATATCATCTGATCAGCTAAATAAATAAGCTTTCCATTAACGTATGGTTTGTTAGGATAGGACAATATTTGGCCGAAATACAACTATTTGAAAATCTGGAATCTGAGGGTGCAAAGTCGCCTTTAAAGTTGTCCAAATGAAGTCCTTAGAAACGCTTATCACTAATCAAGAATAAGTTTTGATATATTTACATTAGGAAATGTACAAAATATCTTCAGGAACATGATCTTTACTTAATACCTTAATGATTTTTGGCATAAAAGAAAATTTTAACCCATACAATGTATTTTTGGCTGTTGCTGCAAATATGCCTGTGCTACTTAAGACTGGTTTTGTGGTAATTATTATGTAAAATGCGATGTTAACGTTTTGAATCGATATAAAATACATTTAAATATAATATTAATATAATATAATAATAATGAAGTGCAGGTGACAGGTTCATATTGACAGTTATCACTTTTGCAAGTCTCTCTTGCAAAATATGGGCAAAATATTATGAATAATTTTTTATATGGAAAAAATATTATATTACAATATTTTATTATAATATTATACTAATTGTTCAAAATGGTAAGCCCATGTCGTCGAAATAGTGCGTATGCAACGTATAGAACGCTTCACTGTTTGTATCACTCCGCTTTCTACCTTGTGAGGTGCGGAATAAAAGACCATTTGTCTCGCAAAAAGCAGGTTTTTAAAAAGTCGAAGCGTCGCTTTTTCTTTTTGCAAACAAAAACGATGTGTGAATTTACCTGCTGCTTGAAGCATGTTTTTAAAGTTAAGGTCTGTGTTTGTGACTCGCTCCACAATCGTCCGCCTCGTGTTTCTCTCACTCATTAACGTTAGCGGGAAATGGAAAAACCTGGACTGGATCTGGTGCTGAGGGATGACAGAACGCTTTGAGAAGAAAACAACTCAGTTGGTCCGTTTCCAAAAAAGTTACAGACAATCTTTGGCCTATTTGGCGGCCTAACAGAGATGTAAGTTTATCAGTATAAATATACAAAAGCAATATCACAAGAACAAGAATAACAGTTACTGTTTTCTAACAGTCAACACGGATGTCATGAAATAATTAAATATTGTGTAAATAAATAAATATATGATAGTTCAGATTCACCATTTAATCAGTTACACTCCTGTTCTCTCATGTATTTTATACAAATTATAATTATGTGGGCCATTCTACAGAATTGGTGCAAAGTCAGAGTTGGAAACATCTTGAAATTTTTTATTTTGTATGTATGCAAATTGTATAGCCTCATATCCAAGGTACACTTTTCTAGTAATTGTGCAGTTATTTCTCATATTGTATTTTCAGAAAGTTTTCAGATATTTGTCCTCTCCCCAAATTTGTCACTACCAAAACACAGTAATATATAATTAAATAAGAAGGGTTACATTGACCTATTAAGATATTTTCTATTTAAAGATTCATTAGTTTGAATATACATCAAACCAAACACTATCATAACATCTTAGTTGATAATTCAATATACTTTATTTTTGACAAAACATCCAATTTCATTGTGACTTAAGATTTTCTGCAGTGACAATAATATTTTGGTAGCGACCGCATCACATTACAGAATTTTAACTCACATATTAAAACACTAAAAAAAACATCCTAAAATACAAAAAATGTACATAACTTTAGTATAATTTTGTTTATTTTCCCCAGACAAAAGATTATGTGTTCTTTTTGTCACTACCAAAACAATGATGACATGTTTCGGACATGACTGTTATGGTAGTGACTATTTTTTTTATATTTTTTGGCCTAAACTTTATGGAATAACATACCCCACCTGCCATTTACCTCAAAATGTTTTTCTGCTCACCATGTAGCTGTGGGCGAGAGTGGCACATAAATATTTCCTGATCATAAATTTGGGGTTGTAGTTAAAATCAGTCTCAGGCAATAGACTAAAACATACACACATTCGGTTCGTGACATTAAAATGCAGGACACTTTATTAATTAATTAATTAATTTATTTATTTTTACATAAAGTTTCATAATTTACAAAGAAAATATACAATAAAAATATTTTTAAAGTTACATTTTTTACAAAATCAAAAAGATGGTGGTGGGACAGTAAATTGCACAAATTCTGTAGAATGGCCCATATATGACATATTATTAAATATGACTTTATTAATATTAATATTTTATTAAAATATTGATTTAATTATCCTTTTTTTTGAGATGGGTATTTCCACTACATTACAAGGGAAAGTACCACTGCTGACCACTAGGCGGGGTTGCTCATCCTCGTTACATTCTGCCTTGCCTCTGTTTGTTAATATGTTATCAGCCTTGGCATAAGTGTTCTGTCCACAGCAAATACAACTAAATGTTAATCATTATCAAATTTGCATCCTGTCTGTGCTTCTCTAAAAGTAACGCATGTAATCATGCCCTGTTATTTTAGACATACATACTATGCTTTGCATAAAAATAACAGCTTTAGATTTTCCATTTTTCTTCTTTCTTTTATGAAGTATAGTACAAATTGTCATAGACTCAACCAGCTTTGATTATTTAGTCAGCTGTGTGGCTGCCACAATGTGCAAGAACAATTTTGTTATATAGCAGCCCAGATATCTGCTTGATGTCATGTATGAATCATGCTTCTTTAGTAATGTTGATGATTTAATAATATTGTCGAATTGTTATAAAAATCTTGTCATTCTATAGGGAATCCAGCTTAACTCAGCTGCAGCTTCACAGCTGTTCACATGATTTAACAGAGAGTCTATTTCAGGTCAAAGGTTACGGCCCGTCCTAAGAATAGTGAACCGTCCTGACACCATTTTCTCTCTATATCTGGGTGTTTTCTGACAACTTCATTGTGTTTGATGTCTGCTAAAGGTTAGATGTAGAGTCAGGAGACAGTATAACCTTTAAAAAACCCAAAGATGACAGGCTCCCACGTAGTTTATAAAAGTACCTGTAGGTTAATGCAAAGACTTTCATGACCATATGGCGATGCCACCTGAATCCTAAACTGTAGCTCATAAACTACATACAAATTGTTTCTCAACTTTTATTTTACAAAAATATAATAGTAGCTAAAATTTGCTATTATTTTACAAATTAGGAGCAAACCCATGCGGATGAATCAATTGTGTATGAATTTAGCCTTAGGTGTTCTTTTCTCATCAAGATGCGAGATAAAGAATCCCTCAACCATGATGAATATGAATAATAAAGAGCCACAACCTCCGTATTGTAAAAATTGACTTTGTACTACAACACTGGACATTATATTTGTGAATGCAAATCTAAAATGGGAATCTCTTAGCATATTATACCCCACAGACATGCATTGCCATACCTTCGGCTTAATGAGGGAATGGATATGTTTGCTCATGATCAGAAGCATGGCCTTCTGATTAGACTCGCTCTAGAGGCATTTCTAAACGGCTTGCCGACATTAAGAGGAGCACTTCTTAGTCAGATCACATAGTAACTCACGTCTTCGTGAAATCAAGCCAGCACTTTTTTTTTTTATCATCAGCAAAGTCACGAAAGCCCTTTAAATGGCTGAATGTGAGAGAAATTCTAATGACCCTTTGAAACATTAAGGGGCGGTGAGAAAGTGAAGATAATTACAATTATTATTTCATAATTTAGCATTTTAGCGAAGATGCTGGAAGCATTTAAGTGAATTTGTGTCGGAGAGATTGCTTTTAGGATTGGCAGTCGAAATTCCTTTGCATTTTATAAAGCCCAAAGTGCTAATTTGCATAATGTCTAATGGGCAGAGATATTTCCGTTTATCCCCTACGAGCAAAAATACACACATGAATTCACAGTCAATTAGAGCGAATTGTGATTTTTAGCGCGTTTTGGAGGTGAGGATATTTTGATAAACAACCTCCGCGTGACATGACGGTTGCCAGGCAGCAATTTTGGATATTCAGGGTGTCCACGTTGACTGACCCCCTACAGGGTCACAGATGTGTTACTTGTCCAATAAAGTGTCCTTTGCCAGGATTCCTCCTGCAATGCCCTTCCTTATTTTCACCTTTAAGACATATCAACCCTAAAAACCCCCAGAGCTTTATGTGACATGAAGGGAGTTGATTCTGGATTCTGGAACGAAATGGAGATCCGAAGTACGAATTCTGCCAGTGATACTGATGGAAGCTGTGCTCTTTTTGGTATGAGTGAGTCGTCAATGATGGGAGCTTTTTACACCCATCTTCAAATTCTGTTTCATCTCATCTCACTCGACTGGCTTTAGATCAGATCATTATCACGGTGGTGTGAATGATCATTAGATTCACTCAGCGGCGCGGCTGATTGCAGCACCTGCAGACTCCAGTTCAGAGAAAAAGCACATTTTGCTTTGGAGGCTTTCATTATGAGGCAGCGTTCTCTTTTTTTCACCTAAAGCATCATGAAATCACACTGAAATACTAAAATATGTGCATTTTCTTTCTTCCATACACTTTGAGTTATACATGGCATAATAGTGTTTGTGAGCCGAATTTGATTCTTGATTCTATAATGGATTTTTTTTTTCAAGGTGACAAACATTTCTTAGAAAGTATATTTAAAAAAATGTGTAGAGCATGTTGTTTGGTTAGCTTGTTAAAAAAAAGAAAGAGAAATGTTTAATTTGATTGATTAAATTGAACAAAGAAATGTATTTATTTTTTTCTTTGCAGGAACATGGAAATGGTTTTGGAGTCCCGGCAAGAGACACTGTTCCCGGGTTCAACAGCTTGGTGAGTTGACATGTTTAAGTTAACGTATCTGAAAGAGACAGTTGTTGGCTCGGTGTATCGGTGAATTTACTCGAGAACCATTTGGAGTGATTTGGTCATGAACAAATTGCTCAGAAATGCATTTCCTGTACAACTACATAACACATTACTTAATCTCCGTAATGTTGATTGAGCAGTCATTCGAACCATGTTGGTTCATCATGGTTATAGAATTGCCATTAAAGGAATAGTGACCCAAAAATGAAAATTCTGTTGTTAAATACTCAACCTCGTGCCAGTAATTCCGTGAGACTTTCGTTCACCTTTGGAGCACAAAATTAAGATATTGCAACTAACACATTCAAGGCCTAGAAAGGTAGTAAGGTCATCATTAAAATAGTCCATGTGACATCAGTGGTTCCACCATAATGTTATTAAACTATGAGAATACTTTTTGTGTGCAAAGAAAACAAATATATGGACTTTATTAAACAATTTCTTCTCTTCTGTGTCAGTCTTCGTTGTGTGTTCACAAGAGTATGGTGATTAGTGCAAAGTTATCTCACTAGCGTGGCGCAAAAATACTTTGATAATATACGCACATAAATACGGTTAAAACTTTGGCTAAGCACTATAATGACTTGACATTCACAAAGCAGTCTGGAGTCAAATGATTTGCACAAATATAAACGTATTTAAGTAGATCTTGAGGCACATTACCTTGAAAAACATAAGTAATCCACTGCATCCTCAGTGGCTCAGATGTCGGGAGAAAATGAAGACTCGTGTTCAGTCTTGCATCCAAACACCAGGATTGCTTAGGAGCAGTGTTGGTGATGTTACTTTAAAGAAGTAATTAGTTATAGGTACTAGTTACTTCTCACAAATAATAACTTAGTAAGTGAGTTACATCATTATAAAAGTAATTCATTACAAGGGAAAGTAACTCTTGTGTTACGTTTTAAAAAAAAATTAAATGTTGAATGAAATGGATCGGAAATATCTGAAAGTACACTTAGCATTTGTCAGCCAAGTATTAGAATATGATATTATGATAATTAGAATGCATATTTGTCATGCTGACTGATCTTAGGACTGGTGGTGGTGCTTAAGATATTGTTTGTTGTTTAGTTTTTCTATAAAAAAGGGGAAATAAACAAAATAATACTGATAAGATAAAAAAAGCTACTACGAATTCTACTACTAATAACAATATAAAACGCACTAAGGATTAATGAGTTGTTAGGTTCATGAATATTATTCACGTTGTCTGCGTTCGCTTGAACGGATTTGCTGAAATCAAAACAGGGGCGATAACAGGTGAGTGCCAGCCAATGAGATTTCCGCTTGTGCATTAGTTCCACCTACTACCGGAGAAACTGGCAGTTCCTAAAAGCTGAAGAATTCCAAAGGAACTGCGTTATTTTGACAGGAAAATACAACAAAGAATATCCTTTACATGTAGCGCGTCAGTTCTGCATGGTATATAAAACTCTCTCTGTATCTTTCTTTGCGTGTGTGTGAGACAAAGTGACGGCTAGTTGTGTGCCTTCACACTATGGTTTACGGTTCGTAAAATACATATACGCTGTGCATTCATTCAGATGAACTGAAAAAAGAGGCATTTTAATTTTTAGTGAGGGTTCAAATCACGTTGAGTGGGAGGGGGCGCTGACGCTCACGAAAGTGCAATGATCGCTTTCTTATGTGCGCTGTTTTTTCAGTTTCACTTTCACTTTCTAAATCGATCACATGCAGCAAGGAGGTGAGAGGATGGAAAAGGGGGGCACAGTAACTCATTTTGGGGGGCACAGCTCACGAATGCCCCTCCCCCCTTTCAGATTTATTCATCATATAGTGATGTAACTGTGTATTGTATTTACTTATGGTACCAGGAGTGTTTTTAAAGTTCATAAACTCACGCTAGACTAGGCTAGGCTAGTTAATGATAATGTTTTTTGATAATGTAAATGTTTTTTGCTCGTTTTCTGTTGCTGCTTTTTGAAAGGGAATGTAAGCATTAGTAACTCACAATGTTTCTATTAAATTGTTATCATGTAACATCAACATGTAACATCACAAATTAAGTCATATTAAAAACATTTGCCTGCTTTTAGCTTTATGCTGGTGTTGGTGCACTTTCCGCCACTGAAATTAAGTTAAGTAAAATTAAGTAAAAAATTAAATAAATTATCACGATAATATTGTGTATCGGCGATCTCACAGGCTGATGATAGGACGCTAGCAGAGTGGTTGTGTTCACAAACTACCAAAACACATTTATGTCCAAACAACATGTAAAAGTGGTTTTTGCATAATAGGTCCCATTTAAAATGGCCAGTCTTAGCAGTTTCAGTGATTTGGCTCTTATTGATTTTATTATTTTATTTTTTCATCCAATACTATTCATAGTAAAAGGTGCAGCATGCGTAAGATTGGTGCAAAAGTGGTACCTCAGATAAGCCAAAAGCACACAAGGAGAAGCGTTAGTATAATCCAGTATCAGCAATCACAGACCTTCGGATTCGGATATGATTAGATTTCTCAGAGGATCATTAAGTTACAGAGACACAAAACAGTGCTGTGGCTGTGTTTGGAATGATTTTTTTTTTGGCAAAATAGAGCAAAAACAGGCAATATTCTGTCTAAAACATAAGTCTCTTAATTCTTGTCTATTGAACTGTTGTAAAAAATCAGTATCACATTTGTAGTCATGGAAAACGGAACACTTCGTGTGATATTGATTTAACTTTATGAAGTGGAATAAATCTATAGGCTTCTGTCTAAATCTACAATTTGTGATCATTCAAAATGTATTTTAATAGACTGAATCATGCAGTAAAAGAACACACTGTTAATGCGTACGTGCACTAGTCTAGACTTCTCGCAATGCGTGTACTGCACTCTGTAGGTGTTTAAATGGTTTTTGCAAAATACTCGATAATGTCAAATTGAATGTTGTTAAAACAACAATTACGATATTATCGCAAAATATATGTATTGCACACTCACACCGTACCACATAACTTTGCAACACTCTTTAGAAAAGATTGTTGTAACTATGGTTTTGGGAAACACTAAATAGCTAAACTAAAATGCTTTTGGGAAATGCAGAGCAGTTTTGTAGATCAGTTCAAACATTTCATTAAAAAGATTTGACTAAAAATAATGATTTATCCACCTTATCTTTCCTGTAAGAGTGGGCGTGGCAATTTGTAAATTGTATGGGTGTGGCTTCCGGTCTCATCCGCCTCCAGCTATTTTTAGCTGTACAAAACAGCTTGTTTTGCTGTTTGATATTGCAAATTGGTGTGTCTTACCTTATTATTTTAATGTATTTTCTTAATCAGGAACACACTGGTTGTAGTGCAAACTACTGCATGTTGTTATTCTTCTCGTTATTTCCCTATAGCGGCTAATGAAACAGAAGTCTCACCCATAGGCTTCTTTCTGCATTGAAGAATAAGGTGGATATACAAATCAAACGTCGCTACATGCAATAGCCCACTTACTTTAGTTTTTTTTTATTGATAGTTGTCTGTCCACATCAGATCATTTTAGCATTAAAAGAATTATAATTATACATCATACATTTTCCACTTAATATACAGTGTTTACAAACCTTGTGATTTATGTAAATAGGTGATCATTCGCTACCTTGAGTGGAAAACCACTCCGACATCTTCACCGTGCCAAATGAATACCTAAACAGACAAATTAAAATGACACCACATGCCAGAGAGATTCATATGGGCAGTATCCTTTAGTTCATTATGTTATTTCGTCATCTCGAATTCTCCTGCATGTCTTCAAACAAAAGCCTCTCATGCCCATCAGACAGATAAAGACGAGGTCTCTTACGCAGCCACCCGCCGTCCCAATGAGAATTTACCTCAGCACCTCTCGCAGATGGGACCTGGCCCCGTGGGAGTATCGTAGCCGCGGCTAACCCCCCTCCGGCGGCGAGGCCCAGGTGTCTCCCCTCAGTCAGACGCCAAGGTAATTCAGTGGCGGCTCCAAAACACACGTGCTCCCTCATCAGCAGGCCCTCACCGGAGAGCAACTTTACATTAAAGACTTGTCTCATTAGAGCGCAACGGACACGGCCAAGGCTAATGAGAGAGGCTGTGATGACGGCAGGCTCTGATGTTCAAGTGCAATAACAGACCATGGTCAGGGCCAAAGCCACGTCACGCCTGGGTGACGGTGAATAGGAACGGCGCCGTGATGTTGGCATCGACGGCATCCAAGTTCAAGGCTCAGCAAGATTGTATTGGTGTTGGACGTCTCGGTGCGTGTCGAGGGAGTTGCTATTTACAGAAGGAGTCTTGTAATGAGCCAGGCCAGGGGCAGATATGAACGTTTCTGAGTTGAGTTTGAGCGTGATATCATGTTGGTAAACATATGTAATCAGATCATCTGAGATTCAACTTGCTATTGTTCAGCGTTTAGTGGATTATAGAGTATTTTTTTTTTAGATAAATATCAAAGTGCTTGGTGTTTTTTTCCCCCGTGTCATTTGATTCATTGTTAGAGTTGAAAATACCTACTACATCCTTGTTTTGCAAAACAAAATCTTTTTATTCTATACAAATATGTCAGGTTTAAAATATTGTTGGTCACTGTGGCGAATTTGCATGACCAACTTGAACACGAATGAAATCTGTGTGGGGAACATTTGCCTTTACTTGAAACTTCGATTTGCATAGATTCTTATTAAAAAAAAGACTGGATTTCACCTGCAAAATTTTACTACACAGTGCCATTGTTCAATTTTGGGACCAACTTGAACACTAATGAAATATGTGAGGGGAATATTTGGCCTTTTGTGAAACTCCCATCTGTGCAGGTTCCCATTGAAAAGACTGGATTTCACCTGCAAAATTTCATCACATGAAGGCAAATTAGACCACACCTTTACGGTGGACAGCGTTATTTGCATAGAAGTCTGTAGATGTCAAAAGTATTGTTTTTTTTTTTTGTTTTTTTTGAAAACCATTAACATTTAAGCATTAACCTTTGGTGCTTAACTAATCCTGTACAGTTTATGCATAACATGAATGAATGCTCAAAATTTGGTGGCACGTTGAGGGGATTTGTACTTTCCTAAGCATTTAGACTTGCTGATTTCAACCTGGCAACTGATAAAAAAAATTGTCAAAAAGCCCACTGACTTAAAAGGAGGGAACCAAGCCTTTTTGGGCTAGTAAGCAATCAAATTTTCTGGAATTTTGTCGATAATGATAATTAGACGATATTTTCCTGAGCGTGTTTTTTTGCTGGTACTTTGACAGGTTTAGGACTGCCGTGGACAGCCGACACCCAAAGCTTTTGATATTCTTCTTATTCTGTCCGGTGGTTAGTTTGCAGGAGTAACAGAAATTAACTTTGTTAAAATTTTTTAACTTATTGGAAAAATTTTTAACTTTTCCAATTTTAAACAATTTTTTTTTTTTTTAAAGGGCCATTTTTCTAAACAAATTAAATGCATGCATCATCTTTGTTGTCAAATTCTTAAATGTAATCAATAAATTCAAATAGTAAGACACTATAGGGCTGTTACCAATCAAATGAAAAAAGTATCTGCATCTGAAGTGACATTTACACAATGCATGACATGAATGCTAACCTGCAGTTACAAGTGATTTTATTGATTTGATGTTAACAAAAAACAGAATACTGATATTTGAAATGATTTGGGGGGGAAAGGGGAAAATATGATCAAAATATAAACCTAAAGTCACCAGTAGGTGGTGATAAATCACGGCATGAGTGAGCATTGAGTCATTCATTCAACCAATTCATTTAAATGGTTCAAACACCTTCGTTTGTTTCTCAGAGATGCAAAGGAGTTCTGTGGCTGTTTTAACTTCTGTTTATTGAACTGTCCATCAAATCACATTTGCAACCGTCCTGGTATTCAAAGAAATACGTCTCTCATCATGAGATATTGACTACACTACCGTTCAAAAGTTTGGGGTCAGTACATTTTTATTGTTTCTTTTTTTTTTAAGAAATTAATACTTTTATTCACCAAGGATGTATTAAGTTAATAATTAAAAGTTTATTAAAAGTTAATAATAAATAATTTACATTGTTATAAAATATTTATATTTTGAATAAACACTGTACTTTTTAAACTTGTTATTCATGAAAGAATCCTGAAAAAAAAAAATCACAGGTTCCAAAAAATATTTGGCAGCACAACTGTTGCTATTATCCAACATTGATCATTCTAATAATAAATCCGCATATTAGAATGATTTCTGAAGGATCATGTGACACTTAAGACTGGAGTAACAGCTGATAAAAATTCAGCTTTTCATCACAGGAATAAATTCTATTTTAAAGTATGTTAAAATAAAAACATTATTTTATATTGTAAAAACATTTTGCAATATTACTGTTTTTTTTCTATATTTTTAATCAAATAAATGCAGCCTTGATGAGCATAAGAGACTTCTTTAAAGACTATTACAAGTCTTACTGACCCCAATCCTTTGAACGGTAGTGTATATCAGATAATATAAATATAAAAGACATATAAAAGTCATAGGGGACATTTTTGCCCCCTCATCTTTTTTGGGGGAATTCTAAATGTATTTTAATAGACTAAATCACGCAGTGAAAGCATGAACTCTATCCTACATCATGTCATCCTACATTATACCTGCACTTTCTAGGTGTGTTTTTGTTTGTTTTTTTCAGTATACTTGATAATGTCAAATCGCATATCGTTAAAACAACAATTACGATATTACCGTAAACAATATATCGCACATCTCTAAGAACACAATAGAGGGTTTGCACTTACGTCACGATTTGGTCAGTTACCCGGATGCGCAGCCATATTGGCAATACTCAGATGTAAATAACAGCATGTATTGCATGGTTAATGTTCTACCTAATATGTTATTCTGCTAATTTATGCTGTCTAAACCATGGAAGAAACATGTGGAAGCAGCTAAATTGTATTGAAGAGAACTTAGTAAGCGGGAAAGGGAGCAATATTTTGAAAAACTTAAGTTAATTGGTGGTAAAGATACATACCAGCAGTATTAATTAAGATATTAGCCGGAAATAATAAGAACAAACACAAATGTTGCCAAGATTCTTTCCCTGGAAATCCTGGTTGAGTTTGGCCAACCACAAACGCCTTTTGTTCCTCAGACAGTTTTTTGCACTCCTCTCCTTGATTTGTTATAACTTTTGGTAGTCTATAGTACTCCAAATGTTTTTCCCGGTCCGACCGATTAGTACAGCTCAAAACATGATAGTAATTGACCATTTTCAGCAGCAATAATCAGCAAAATATGCAAGTTTCTTTTGGTTCAGTGGTATTGTTTATGTTAAGTGCTGCCAATGTGGTTGATTGATGACACGTCGTGAAAACACTCTATAACAACCACCTAGTGACCTTATGAAATCACTCAGATCATTCTAGCATGGCTTTATAATGGGTGTTTCATGCTCAAGCACTCAAATTTTCTTCATAAAATAGAAATTTTATTTTTGTAGTGGTTCTCAAACCCATTAGGGGGCCTCAGCAAACTTCCAAAGGGGCTGCAGGATTCAAATATTGTGTTGGACATCTAGGAGCCTCTGAGTTAAAACGGTTTAGAACCACTGCGGTAGTGCCGTTGTAAACACATCTATGTTCTTATGTGTTTGAGCTGCAATCACAAGCAGAACATAAAAAGCAGACAAACAAAATCAACATTCAACTGCACTTTAAACAGATTTTCTTTAGAGATGGCTTTGTGGTGTTAAAGTGTTGTGTGAAGGGTCAGGGATGACTGCTGTTGCCCTCATTATCCCGTTATCCCCTCACCTCGGTGGACCTCTTCATTTGCAAATAAGATTGGGTGAAAACATTGAGGAGAAAATCACTTCATTTCCATTGATTTTTCTATGACCAGCACTTCAAAAGCTGGAGGATTTACAAGGCAGCTTTTCATGCCCAAGTAGTCTCATAAAAGCAAATTAAGGACCCTAAAGCAAACGAAAACATTTTTAAATTTGTTTTGGAGGTTTTGAAGCCCAAATGAGCACTTAGTGAAGCACATCCACTTTTTTCACATTAATTATTTCACCACATCTCTCTTTGATGCACAATCAGTGCTGATAACGTTCAGTCAGAAGGAATAACTGTGAAGGAAGACTCAATAAAGGCATCAAGATAGCGATGAGTTTGATAAATGAGTTGATTGAGTAGTCTACTCTGGTTTGTATTGATGTAGTTGTGAGTAATGAACTGGACTGATGGTGGCGTGGGCAGGAGGAGGGCCGAGGATGGCCAGTTCTCTGGTCCTTTGTGGCCCAGGTGTGGGGCAGCTGCATCCTTCAGATGGATCCGCCGGGTCCGGCCCCTGACCCCAGCACTGTCCGTCGTTCAATACACCATTACCCCCAGCAGCTGCACTGACCACTGATATCTCACATGCCTCGGTCACTGCTCATTATGGCAGGGGGTTTGCAGAACACATGGCAGATTTGACAAGGCGTGCAAGCAGATTGCGGTTTATTTGGCTGTAACTTCATTTACTTGTTCGTGGCAATAGACTGTGATTAATCATTGATATTTGGCCACTTTGAGATCATTTTAATCAATACTGGACAATAACAATGCACACTGAGCCATAAATATTATATACTAATTTGTATTATATCACACATTTGTGTAGATACCAGAACAGCACTGTTTATTGAAAATCTCAGTTGAGCTCTGTTTTTGCTTATTCTTGTGTATGGGTTCAGCCTCTTTACAAGACTGATCAGGTTCACTTTCACATGTGCTTGACAAACAGTAAGTCAAGTTTGCATGAAATCCAAATGCACAAGCACAAGTATCGTCGCTGTTTCGCTAAGAATTTCGACCTCTGAATTTTCCACCGAGCCCGTAGCGTGTGATTGAGGCGTATGAAATCCATCACAGCATGCCGTGTCAGACATCGGCCCTCTAAATCTCTGCACGGTGATTCATTCAGTCGACACCTTTCAGCTGCCTCATAATGAGAGCGCTCTGCATGTGGAAATTGGCTCACTTGCTGTCCCCTGACTTTGTGCGCTCTTGATTGATAACCACAATAGAAGCTCAAGAGGATACGTGGGGAATGTGTGTCTTATCTCTCCCTGCTGAGGGTGTTCGGTTTGTCTATTGCTGCCTGCTTTTGGAGCAGTTAGGATTATTTTATTACTAGGCTTGATTCATGTTTATGTTATAAGAGTAGAGACATTCAGTGGGGGCTTTGTAAAATCAGTGATTTAGGGCCAAAGTTAACCTATGTAGATAATATTCATAGGTTGGTCTTATTTCATGTCATTAATTACTCATGTTGTTCCAAACCTGTAAGACCTTAATTCATCTTTGGAACACAAATTAAGATATTTTTGATATAATGCGAGAGCTTTCTAACTCTGCATAGACAGAAATGCAGCTGACACATTTAAGGCCCACACTGATTAAATAGTCCATGTGGCATCTGTGGTTCTACCTTAATTTTCTGAAGCTACAAGAATACTTTTTGTAAAACAAAACAAAAATAACGACTTTATTCAATTATTTCTTCTCAGTTGCTTTGCTGTCTGTGTAGGGTCAAAATGCTTTCGGATTTTATCAAAAATATCTTAATTTGTGTTCCGAAGATGAAGGTCTTAAAGGTTTGGAACGACATGAGGGTGAATAATTAATGACAGAATTTTCATTTTTGGATGAACTATCCCTTTAAAATTCTTACAAGAAACATACAGGTGCAATTGAAATGAATCAACCCCCCAGAAACTGCTGTACTTTACAAATACAAGCTTTTCTGAAGATCCAGGACTTTATAAAAATTGCTTCTACAACAGTTTACTGCCATATTAAAATCATATCAATATGTAATTTATGTTTTTTGGGAACAAAATTGTCTTAAAACACAATTAAGCCTTTAGAAACTTTTTTTTTAAAAAAAACAGAATTAGCTTGGGCTGATACACATACATGCATTTAGCCCATGCATGTGCTGAAGTTGAGTAGCAAATATGGTGAAGTCAACAGAGCTCTCACAAAAGCTACAGAGAAGAAATATTTTTATTATATTAGAAAGTCTAAGGCTACATGAAGATTTCCAAGATTAAAAGTTTGTAGAGACAGTTGGCAGCCTTATTCCTTTGTTTAAAGTGTGTTGTACCAGAAAACCTTTGAGGGTGTTGAACAAAAGAAGCACAATATCATAAAATGTTTGATTAGAGCAACTGAGGAAAAACCTGCAATGTAGAGCCAAAGACTTGGAAGATGACCAAATGAAAGGAGGAAAAAATACTATGCCATGTTTAGGAAGAAGACAAGGATGGCCTTCATGTTGAGGCATTTTGCCGAATACCACTCTTGACCAAGAAGAACGAAAAGGCAGACTTGAACATGATAAAATTAATTTAGATAGACCTGTGAAGTTCTGGAAGAATGTTTTATGCAGTGATGTGACCAAACTGGAACTTTTTGGACCTATGGATCAGCGTTATGTCTGGTGCAAAAAAAAGGAACGCTTATAAGCAGAACAACACCATCACCATCAGCAAACATGGAGGTGGGTCAGTCCTGTTATGGTGGTGTTTTACTGTAGCAGGAAGTTATAATCATGACTGTATGAAGGACATCATGGATTCTTTGAAGTATCAGGGCATTTTGGCAAGAATTGTGATGCCTTTGGTGCAAAGACTGAAGCTGATGATCAGTGGACTTTCCTGCAGGACAATCATCCCAAAGTAAATCTACTTATGCTTGGTTCAGGGGTCAGTCATAGAATGTTATTCAGAGGCCTGTTCAGTCTCCAGAGTGAATTCTCATTGAAAGTATTTGGTTGAATTTGAAGAAAGCAGTGGCAAAGTGAAAACCAAAGATTATCAGTGATCTGAAAGCTTTTTTAGGAGAGCAGTGGGCCAAGATTGCAGTAGAGAGTTGACAGAAACTTTTAAGCACTACCAAACAGAGTTTGTTGGTGATTTTAAAGAATAAAAGATTCTGCACCAAATTTTACTTTTGGGGGGTGAATAATTTTGAACATGAACATTTATTCATCAACTTACGTTCTTAGAATTACTCAAATGTTTATTAATAAACTTTCTCCAATAGTGTACTGATGCCTTTGTTGAACTGTTTTTACAAAATGTTGTTCTCTGCAGCAAAATGTCTTGCAGGTCAAGGGGGTTGAATAATTTTGATTGCAACTGTAATTCACTTACAGCTCTGTCTCAAATGCATCTCAAATTCCTCAGGAGAAATTAAATTATACAATTTCAACAAATAATACAATTTTTGGCATTCAGTAAGAGCATGGAGCTGTAAAATCAGTTTGGATGGTAGGGATGCACAGTCGTTTCGGTTATCAGTTGAGACTTTTTTTGCTTTGTTTATGTGGATCTGTTACTATCTCCTGTTTTTAGAGTTACTTGTACTGTCATTTAAAGCTGACAAAACACTAATTTAATAACACTGCTGAATGTGACATTTAGCATATATTAAAATAAATGAATATACATTTTTCATACTGTGGATTTTAACGTTGCAATGGACAAATTCAACTGCTTAATTTAAAATGATTTATTTTAGTGTGTATTTTTCTTTTTTTTTGAATAGGATAACCATGTAATATTGGTTATCAAAGTAGATAGTATTGATAATTTGATGAAAAATGCTTACATTTAACATGAACATTTCTCATCAAATTAGTCCTAAATCAAATTACCAGCGCTATATTTACTACACCGATAACCGATAAATGCCCGATATTATTATGTGTTCATATTGAAATAGTTTGACTTTTGATTGCAGTCTTTGGTGTGCTGTCAAATGTGAGCACAGTTCAAGATAGTCATTTGAGATTTTCTTTAGAGACTTAGAGAAATCTTGTGTGGGAGTACTGGAATAGTTTTTCTCATAATAAAAATCTAAGCCAGACATGATCAAAAGTTGCCATATAATAGGCGAAAATGAGCTCAGTTGAGGTTTTCCACAGTCAAGTTGAAATACTTGAGTCTTAAGATGTCAAACATGGCCCATTATTTTCTTGAAAACCATAATTAATGAATCACATTGTATTGTGGGTGTCAATTCTGCTTCGCGGGTTGAAGGGTCGTTGTCCTGGGGTGAAAACTCTGTGGCATGACATTTTCCAGCAGGGTTAAAGGTCTGCAGCCAAATGTCAGCGCGCAGGGGACTGGGCAGATGGCCAGCAACACTTTCTATCCTCCCCTTTAGTAATAGGCATCCCGTTATCCTAAAACGGACAGGTATTCTTTAAGTTTCTCGTAGCTGTGTTGTTCACCAAATAAACTGTAGAGGATGCCTTTTGAGTCTTTTAAATCCTCATATAATCCTCTTTATTTTATCATTAGATGAAATTCAGATGGTTTGTTGCACTTTTTCTTATTTAATATTGGTTACTGACAGACCGTGGCAGAGAAATGGTCTTTTGAGCACATGACTATGATTATGTCCTGGCCCCACTGGGGCTCGCAGACGCTAACTCATATTCTGGGTGGAGGGGATGAGCGGATGATAGAGTGACGGAGAGAGCGAGACAGAGAGGCACGTGTGTGGGTACGGTGGCCCTGCTGTGAGTCTAATTAAAAGGGGCTGGAAACAGAGGGGATGCAGCGGGGCCCATCGGGGCTCTTCCTTTCCCCCTGCCTTTGATTAACGGCACGCACTAATGACCCTTCAGACTATAAACATTTACTGTAAACATTACATCTCAACTTAATGTTTCTTTGTTATGCTTTTATTTCCCCTTTTATAAGTCATGCGCCACTATTACTTTTGAACTAGACTTGAACTATGCGTGAATCTCTGCACTGGCTAACTCAGTTTTGGCTAACTAAATTAATGAAGGCTCGAATGGTGGAAGGTAAAAGGAAGGTGGCCTTTGGCAAGTGAAAAACAAATAATGCATTGAAATAATTTGTTTCATACTAATTTGTTTCGTAGCTTAAGATATTTTGATAAAAAAAAGTATTTTTGTAGCTTTGTAAAATTAAGGTTGAACCACTGATTTCACATGGACTATTTTAATGATGTCCTTACTAACTTTCTTGGCCTAGAACGTGTCAGTTACGTTGCTGAAGGCTCTCGGATTTCATCAAAAATATCTTAATTTGTGTTTCAAAGATGAACGAAGGTCTTACAGGTTTGGAACAACATGAGGGTCAGTAATTAATGACAGACTTTTCATTTTTGGGTAAACTATCCCTTTAAGGGATAGAATTTCTTAAAACTATGTTCTGTTCTTATTTTCACAACAATTGTATCTGTAGTCATGCTGTCGGCTGCTTTTGTGTAAAGTGGCATGTCGACCTGCTTTGGAGGGCTTGCTCACATTTGCAAAGAAAGGTCAGGGAGCACTTGTGTGGCATTGTGGTCTCATTCACAGTCTAATCCTGCCATATTTCAAAAGGATCTAATTGCATTCATCGGATATGATGGTGCTTTTGTTGATTAGAAAAGTCAATGTTTGTTTGGTTTGGAATAATTTAGCAAGCAAAGCAGCCATATCTTGAAACAATATCAAGGGATTGCATTATTAAGCCTTTTGTTTAGCTATAGATTCTGAACTGTGAAACTGACTAGTGGTACCAGGTGGAATTGCAACAATAATTTTTCCCAAAAGCTTTCTCTAGCACTTCGACCACACTTCACCATTAATTGGAATGACTGAATTTCTATTCATGTCTGTGTGTTCTCCAACTGTTTTCAATGACTTCCAAACATTTTTGAGGGGCCTCCAGACTAAAATATGAAAGCAGTGATATATTTTTGCGCATAAAAGCCCATTTATATTGTGTTGTAAGTTATGTATATTACAAAGACATGTTGACCCATAAGGCCTTTGTTCATCTTCAGAAAACAAATTAAGATATTTTTGATGAAATCTGAGAGCCTTCTGACTCTGCATAGACAGCAACACAACAGACACGTTCAAGGCCCAGAAAAGTAGTAAGGACATTGATAAAATAGTCCATGTGACGTCAGTGGTTCAACCTTAATTTTATGAAGCTACGAGAATACTTTTTTGTGAAAAGGAAACAAAAGTACCAGCTTTATTAATTTGTGTTCTAAATATGAACGAAGGTCTTACGGGTTCGGAATGACATCAGGGTGAGTAATTAATGACAGAATTTTTGGGTGAACCAATCCTTTAATATTTTTGTGCAGACCGTGTGTTTTTTTTTTGTTTTTTTTTGAGAATTTTACTTTCTGATCTATTTATTATGACAGTGGTTTAGTGGCACGTTAAAAAAAATCTAAGATTACGAGAATAAAGTCATAACAATTTGAGGATAAAGTCAAAATTACAAGAAAAAAGTCAAAATATTACAAGAACAAAGTCGAAATACTATGAGAATAAAGTCAAATTACTATAAGAATGAAGTCTAAATTTTTCGAGAATAAAGCCGAAATTATGAGAATAACGAGGAAATATTACGAGAATAAAGTTTAAAGTATAGGTCATTTCATATTCTTGATATTAAGCTGTTTCTGGAAGTCCTTAAAATTTACTCTTCCTCATCACAGTAAGATGATTTTTTTTGAATCTCTAGCATTGCTTTGTTGGTCCTTTGTGGGTTCCTGGACCCCAATTTGAACCCCTTACTCCAGACTGTGCTTTATTTGTCTGGATATATTACTGAGTGTGTGTGTGTATAATGGGTGGAGTCTGAATGAGAATGAGAGTGAGAGAAACAAAAGAGTCTAGGCGTCTTACATCAACAATACCTGATTGTCGTTTTGAATTCACAATCAGCTGATTAATATCTAAGAGACTCATCACACACCACCACTTCCAAAAGTATCTGAAGCATTCATGTATACTGCATAACTTTCAATCTTCACTCTCCATGACCTCTACTACTTTTTACAATCATGTCAAAACCCTCCACCAAGTTGTCATGCGAGTACTTAACAAACTTAATTATGTATTCATCTCCAGGTATTCTCCTGGAATGTCATCTTCCCGAAAGGGTCACAGAATTCCATCTCTTGCTTCTGGAACTCTTTTCCCCAGTGTTGGCATGTCCCTCATTAGCATGGCCCCTTCATTAGCCGTGTTAAAGTCTGGGGGTCTGGGCTGCTCTTTGTTCTCTGATCCCCCCCTCTGGATGATGCCAGGCATCCTCGTCCATCACTCTGTCATTGGTTGATGCTCTTGGGGACCGGACTATACCAGCCCATGCATATTCAACCGATACCCCACAAGCCCCCTAAAGCAGGACAAATGTGCCCCTGGTAAGGGAAACGGTGCCATATCAACCCCCCAAATATTAAAATGCACTAATAAAGACCACATGGATTCCCCTCAGTAATGTGTCCCATGAGAACAAGCGGGTAATTAAAGGCCTCACGCCTTATACGAACACCTATCATTCATCTCCAGAGTGGACATGCTCATACATACAAATTACATGGCGTTTTCTGAGTACTGTTATAAGTTTAACTAACTATATTTCCAGTGAGAGATGGACAGTTGTAGTTGCTGTTTTTGAAGCACTAATTCACGCTGTGCTCCAAGGAGAAGCTGAATTTGTTTCGTCCTCTTGGAGATCTGACTGTAGAATGGAGGGATATATTTTTTATATGAATTGCAAGGAGTGCAAATGAAGGGCAAGGCCTTAATAAAGCCTCTTATTAGAAAAAAGAATTGCAGTAATGAGTTGGATAAGGTAGAGCCCTCTCCACATTTGGTATTCCGGCACAGCTTTTGTTATTGTTAGACAGGAGCAAATTGATACAAATAGAGGACAAAGGAAATACACAGAGCGTCGTGACTGAAATGCAATGTAGCTTTTTCCAAGTGTTTGAAAATGGCCAGCAAGTGCGGCTTTACCGTTCCCCCAGAAAAACCGAAAGATAACACCGGAGGAGGGAGCAAATAGAATATGTGTTTCAAGGAAACTTTTAATTGTGTTTGGCAAACATAAGCTTGTTTGTGTATGCGGGAGCACATAGGTCGGCTCTGTGCACTTCAGGCCTCTTCAGAAAGTTGATTGTGCGTCAAATTGTGACAAGGGTGTGATGATTATGTGAATGAAAAGATGTGAACCTAATTACAAGGCTCTCTTCCTTGTGTGAGAGTGGGTTTGGGAATAAGCTTTGTGTTTGGAGGGCAGCAAGGTCCTCTGGGATGCAGCACTCACCCTGGTTGTGCTGTTATTCTGTAATCAGTTTGTCAGCCTTTGTGCGTGTGTGTTGTGAGAAGATGACATTAAGCATAATGTTTTTGGCATGTGATGCTATTTATCAAATTAAAAATGACAAAAGAGAAGTGTAAACTTCCAAGGATAATAAATAAAACAATAAAGTTTTAATAATCTTATAAAATTTGTGAATGGTGAAATCCACACAACTGCTAAGACAAGGTCTTAAGTTGGGATTCGAACTTGGGACGCCCGTAGTGCAATGACGCTGTATGTCGGCATGCTGCCCACAAGACTATCACCACCGACCGAAGACATTTATCTTTTTTTCGGCTGATGAACAATAAAAACATTGACCGTCAACCAGAATCAACAAGAGTGGGCCAAGTACAGACCCTTGCAGTACTTCCGTGTTGTTGGCGAATACACTCTGATGTTGAAAAATACACTAAAAACATTACTGTGTATACTCACATGTATTTAAGATGGTTACACTAATTTTTACCTAATGGTTACAGCAATTTAAATTTTGTTAAAAATAGTGTAAAAGGTTTTAAACCATATGAAACTGAATCTAAGGTGTATTTGGCACAGAATTTTATCAAAGACACTCTTATATGTTATTGACCTGTAAATTGGTTTTAAAATCATTTTTGTCTGCCTTTGGTGCTTTGCCTCTGAACCAAATTTTACCCTAGATTTTTCCTGTTCCCTTGCAGTAAAGCAGTCTTCTGGCAATTCTTGCCTTTATTGTAATAGGACAGTGTAGAGCTGACTAGTGTTGTCACGATACTAAAATTGTGACTTCGATATGATACCTGACTAAAATATCACAATACTACTACTGAACCGATACTTGGAAAAAAAAAAAAATAGAACAACAGCAAAAGTAATTGAATAATAGATGATCCAAATGGAGACCATAGTTATTTTATCTATTAAAACAAAGCATTTCATCCCCCCTTTACAAAAAATTTTAAATAAATAAAATAATATTAATCACATGCCAGGATTATGGTGAACAAATACCGTGCCTATAGGTATGTAGGGTTCATTGTTATATTGGTAAGTTAGCTTAAAGGATAAAGCCAAATCTTATTTTATGATATAGTAATTTTATTTCACAACAACAGTTTATATCATGACATAGTCATTTTTTATTTTATCTTTGTTATTAATAATAAGAACCCAGACGAAAGTGACAAACTAAATAACAACTACAATAAACAAAGAAACAAATAAAATAAAGAGGGCCCTATGAAATCGGTTTTACTATTTCCTAAATTCCACTTTAATTTTTCTAGACTCTAATTGTCTAATTAATTGAAATCATAAAACTTGCAGAATTTAACAGCAATTTACTATCATTATTATTATTTTAATTACATGTTTTTAAGGCCCTATGAAATATGTTTTATTATTTTTATCAAATTCAGTTTTGTTTGTGAATCTCTGTTTTCCATTAATTTTCTGGATTCTATTTTAATCGTTTCATTACATTTTAATAATCAAAAGCATGTCTAATGAATTTATAAAGGATAATTAGATTTGATGAAGAATTAATTTATTAGAGGATATTTATTTCTTTTTTTTTTTCAGAAATACTGTGTTGTGTATTTACAATTTTCTGGTAAATAAATTCTGGTAAATATTTTTTTTTTCTGGTAAATATTCCTTAAACATTGTTTTAAGAATATTTTTATTATTATTAATAGTATTATCTTTACATTAAGTAATATATTAATATATTTCTGACTGTCAAGTTAAACCGAACTTTTATTTTGACGGGTTGCTGTGAAGACCTTTAGGGTCTTCATTATATGACAATATTTTTCTGCAAAAGAAACGGTAAAATGCTCACGAAGTGACTCTCAGAGCAGTTCTAGAGATTAAATTCATGTGTTCATGTACTTATATGTTGAGGCGGCTGAGGCGGCAGAGGCTGAAAACACTGCGAGCGTCACTCGTTTGTGTGTAGTAAACAAAACAGCGTCTGCACCATTCACTAACACAGACACGCAGAAATACGGCTCTTATTAAAATGCACTCTTAAAGCACCGGTACTAGTAAAATGTGGAATCGTACTGTTTTTAAAAGCAGGGTATTGTGATACTTTTTAAGTACCGGTGTATCGTGCAACACTAGAGCTGACAGGAAGCAAAATGGAAGAGAGAGGAGGGGTTTGATCGGTAAAGGTCCTCGTGCTAGGATTCAAACTTGGGACGCCGGTAGTGCAACGGCGCTGTATGTCAGTGCACTGAACAGGCCTAAAAGCTAATTTTTTCGTCCTGCCTGTTAATGCATTAAACAAAAACACATTAAAAAGCTATAACGACACAGAGGGACTGGAATTACATTGTATCACTGAATTAGCTGACACCTGGACAGCAATTTGATACGCCAGTTATGTACACTGTAAACAACAGTGGGCCAAGTAGAGACCCTTGCGGTACTCCCATGTTGTTGGCAAATACCAACCTGATCTCATGATGAAAACGTGTGGAAACTTTTTCGCAAGACGCAAAATACATACCACCATTTACGTGACATTCAGTGTGAGTGGCGCTAAAAGAGTGTTCGTTTTTTTCCCCTCAGAACATATAAACATACATATATTACATTTTATGTGATGTTGGTTTTGTACGTGTCACTGCAGTTTTGAACAGACTTGAAATGACCATTGATTGGTGCTATACTAATGTTTCATGGTGTTTTAAAACCATCTGCACTACACGTAAACCTACCCAATAGCATGAACAAAAGCAAATGTGATGTAAAAACGCAATCGCAAGCATGCCGTTTTAGCTTGTTTTTCATTTTCCCCTTTTTTAAAAGTTCATGAAACCTCAGACTTTTTCTGAGATTTGAGCAGAGGTGTTTGTGTTGCACATCATATATGACAATGTTAGCATCCATTAATTTTAATTGCTGAAGAAAACTGGTTAATTTTGAGCTTTTTTGCTCTATTTTCATCTTCCGGGTTTAAAATCTACATTGTGCTAATGTCAGCGTTTGTGACGTGGCAGTGGACTATAGTACATCGATGACGCGTCGGTGTCTCCTAATTATTCATAAGACTGCGCATTCTTATCCTATGAGAAGACGCTTCGTCTAATTATTCACGACAGCGCGTGTTGATCTGCTATGACAGACGCTTCAGACTGTGAGATTGCGTACAATAACTGAGAGAAACGTTAATGGATCGAAGGAGACTGTTTGTTTTTGTTTGCTTTGTTTTGAGTTCGACACAAACACAATTCATTCATAAGGTGAATGTAATTTAGCGGTTTTTACAACTCCTTAACGCAACCTGTCAAAAGGATTATAAATGCCGCAAAATAAGCCTTAAAAGTTAACAGAGGTGCAACAGCACATTCATATATGTGTTTTCGATGCAGAGTGCAAATGCCTGTGCATTTATTTGTGTTGTTAACTCAATGGGAGCGAATTGAAACTGTCTGAACCTGAAGTTGACTTTCTTCCCTCTTCCCCCTCCGCTCCGCAGCGCACCACGCCCACTTTTGCAGCAATTTTCAAAACTATGGTGAGAACTAACCAGTGCTGAAACAGGGGGGTTTCATGACCCTTTCATCGTGAGTCATATTTTTCACAGGATTCGTACCCAAGGATTCCGCATCCAAATCCAGTTCTTTGCCAGCTACCAAGCAAGCTTATTACGTCCAGAAAGCGAAACATACTAGTGTTCATTTCTGTTGGAAACTGCAGTGATAGGTTCCTATTCGTACGTCTTTTGCATCTTGTGAAAAAGTTCACAAAGGTACGTTTTTGTCATGAGATCAGGTAGGCAAATACAGTACATTGTTAAAAAAATACACTAAAAACAGTACTGTGTAAACTTGCATACATTTAAAATGGTTACATTAATTTTTACCTGATGGTTACAGCAACTGAAGTTTAGCTGAAAATAGTATAAAAGGTTTTAAACCATATAAAACTGAATCTAAGGTTTACTTGACACTCTCAAATGTCATTGACCTGTAAATTGCTTTTGAAATAATTTTTGTCTGACTTTGGCGCTTGACCTCCCAACCAAATTTTACCCCTAGATTTTTCCTGTCCTCTTGCAGTAAAACAGTCTTCAATAAAACACTTCCTCAGATCTGTAAGAAATATCATTATAACCCTGTCATTTCCTCTGAAAGTCGTTAGCCTCTGCCTCGGCGCTGTTTCCTAATAGCTTCAGTGTGAGAGATCTGAGGGAAGAGCCATGGCAGGTCTCAGTCTTTACCTGGAGGATGCCAGCGGGTGATGGAGTCCTACCAGCCAGTCCCTTCATTTGTTTAACTAATAAAAGAGCCTCTTGCTTCCCCTGTAATTGCCCCCAACTTCAGCAGCCTGGGGTCCAGAGGGGTAGGTGGGCTTGAGGAGGATAAGCTTCATCGAGAGGTTTGTTAAGCAGCTTGTACCCTCAGGAGACTAAGAGGTGCAGCAAAATGGACATCAGAGAGAGGGATGAAACAAAAAGAGGGAAGCCTGGCTAGACAGGATGTACAAAATGTGCTTTTGTTTGGTCAATGTTTGTCATTTACAGGTATTTTAAAACCATATCTGAGTTTTTCAAATATAACAAAACCTAAAAGGAAAATACCTTTTATTCTTTCTTTTATTTATTTAGATGTTGTTGACTAAATATAAATGGTGTACACCAGGCGCTGGTATTTATTTAGTTGTTTATTTGATGTGTGAAACTAAATTAAACTAAAAGCAAAGAAATATGGGCAAAAGCCCGAAGAGCACAAACAGTTTACCGAAATCACTGGAAGGCTTTTCATTGTCTGCAGAGCAACTTTTAATTTTCCAGCATGTGATCACCGTGGACACAGTTAACCAAGCGAGCCCTTTTGCATTTGCATCTGGGAAGGAGGGAATGGAAAAAATCAGTGAATTAAATTGAGTCGGAGAGGCTGAAGACGAGCAAAGCTCATTGTCCCGTCCGTTAATCATTCACTCACCCCTCTGGCTTCAATAAAGGGTTATAAAAGAGTATAAAAGAACAATTTGGCCAGCCCAGCTGTGAATAGCCAGCCCATCAGATACACAATAGTTGAGTGACGGCCACCGTAATTTAGCGTGTGATCTCGGAAACGCCCCCCTCTACCTCAGTCTTTGTTTAACTCGTGCGGCGATGGGACTTTCTTCACTTGGCCAGATGGGCAAATCCATAATGCAGAGAAGGGTTTAGGAGAGCCCCCTCCTTCCTCCTATCTCTTCATCTTTTTCTCAGCGCACCCCATTCGAGCTTCACAAACTGGCCCATTACGGGCCAACGGGGGCTCCCTCTCGGCTAATTAAGCGCAGCTTTGCTAGCGCTCTGCACGATGGGTTAGCGACCCCGCTGAAGCTCCAGCACCTGGGGATGCTACCTGTTACTCTACCCCTCCCGCCAGCCCTGCGGAGGGGACCCAGCTGTTGGGGACGGGCCCCTTGCCAGAGCTGACTGGTGATGCATGGTGTTCATATTACATTGTGCATACACTGTTTTTCTAACAGACCCGATGGGCGGTTTGATGTCTCTGTGTAGGCCGAACAATAGACAGGCGGGTTCCTCAACAATGGGGCTATGGATCTAATGCTGTCATAGTTTCATATACTCTCGGCATTTGGAATTGGTCTTTGTATAAGTAGTGGAATTTGTATGGGGGTTTGCATATGCATTTGTAATGTTCTTGTTTGAGGATTTTTTTTAACTTCAGGCACTTTACGGTTCTATTCAATTTTCTTTGTTTATCTTTTCCATTTTACTTTTTTATTTACTTTTCAAACGCCTTTAATAATCAGATTTCATTTCTGACTCAGACTTTTCACTATAAAAATCTATAATTCAAATATCATTTATTAAAAAAGGAAAATAATGATTATTTTTAAGTTGCACTGATTACAACAAACAAACAAATAAACAAGTAAATAAATAATTCAAACATAAAATATAATAAAATAAAAGATATATTTTACACATTATGTCCCTTATGTTATAGCGGCATCTACACCTCTGCAAACCACCATTTTTTGTTGAACCAGTATGTATGTATGTATTTATTTATTTACTTACTTTCCTTCATATCGTTTTATTTTCATTACTTTTCAAAGCCTTAAATAATAAGATATAATTTCTGACCCAGACTTTTCACTATAAAAATCTTTTATTCAAATACCAATTATTATGAAGTAAAATAATTATAATTTTTAAGTTGAACTGATTACAACAAACAAACACATAAATAAAATATAAAATAAAAAAATATAGTTTTGATATAATAAAATGACATATTATGTCCCTTCTGTATGTCCCTCTGTGAACTACCAGTTTTTTTTTGTTGAGCCAGTATTTATTTATTTATTTTTTATTTATTTATTTTAGTTACGTTTCAACTTCCTTTAATAATCAGATTTAATTTCTGACCCACTTTGTACTATAAAAATCTTTAATTCAAATATCAGTTATTAAAAAGGTGAAATAATAATAATTAAAAAAAACAAAGAAAACAACAGCAAAAAAAAAATATTATATATATATATATATATATATATATATATATTTATTTATATAATAAAACTTGACTTCTTGGCATCTCCACCTCTGCGAACCACCTTTAAAAACAAAACAAAACAAAAAAGATCATTCAAATATCAATTATTAAAAAAGTAAAATAATAATAATGTTTACATTGCACTGATTGCAACAAACAAACAAATAAAAAAAAAAAAAATGAAATAAAATAAATATCTATTTTTTAATAATAAAATTTGATGTTATGTCCCTCATTTTATAATGGCTTCTCCACCTCTGTGAACCACCAGTTATGTATGTTTTTACTTAAGAGTCAGAGATTCATGTTCATGACTCTTAGAAAAATTTTTGATTGTGTTTTCACTGTTTTGACATTGCACTGTTTTGACAAATTAAACCAGTGAAAGTGTGAAGGACATGTTTTAACAGAGTTTATTTTCAAAAAGTGCTTGTAGTTGAACAAACACCCTTTTATTTCAATGAGATTGATGGGCATGCATTTCACTCCCTTTTAAAACAAATCTAATTTAATGCTGACTTTTCAGTTCTCCGAATGCGATTGATCATCACCACAGACTTACAAACACAACAAACGAGATGGAATCTTTCACATGCGTGGAAGTGCTTTGTAAGGAATTGCTCAATGACAACAGCCGTTCCATCGGCAAATTGCCTCACGAATAAGTCGAAATTCTTCTCCGGGAGACTTGATCAGACTAGCATTGATTTTCCACAAGGTTAATTCACCTGCAGAGGTCTGTCCTTCTCAGCAAGCCTCCGAAAGGCATTTTTCCCAAAGCAAAGCCAATCACAGGACTCCTTTTCCCTTTCGCTTTGGAGCGAAAACAAATAGTTCATCTTTCCTCAACAGTCAATACAGAGCCCTCTTCTGTCGCGCCAGCCTTGATTGAGATGAACTCTCCTCTGCTTGAACTGAGATCCGCTGATTGTAGGAGAGCGAGGGGCTTTGCTAAGTACCTGTAAGGTCTTTCAGAATTGTGAATGCTAAAGCAGAATGCTCTGCTCAATTCAGAGCCTAGTTATTTGCTGATTTAAGCTCTAAGCTTCAGACGCAGACATGAGCCAGACATGGTCTGTAGGTTTTTTGAATTAGCACCTCATTTTAGACAGGGGCACTGCTCTATGCATATTTAAATGAGTGTTTAGCATTTTCACAAATGAGCTTTTTAGAAAAAAGGGGAGAATTAAAATAAAACGAGGGACTGAGGCGCAAAAAATTGGATGATAATGCAAATGTCTGAAAGGCATGAATCACGGGGGCGTGTTTTCCAAGCTAATATCCATGGGGTTACGGCTAATTGTGCCATTGTTGTGCGATTATGCTGAGTTTGCTTAGCGTTTATGGAGAGTTAAGTCTGTTGACTGAGGCACAGGGTTTGTTTGAGCTCTCTGCACCTTTGCCCTCAGTGTTCCCCAGGCCACCTAGCGGCGAATAGTCCCTTGGTACCCCAACATATTGCTTCTGTCACCCCGACCTGCCTCCGTGACTTAATGTCCACAAAAGAGGAAATCAGGTTGTGTAGGCTCTCTTGTGAGGGATACTCTACTGTGATACCGTTTGTCAAGAAATGCAATTTATAAGCTATATATATATATTGGACTGTTCATGTTTTTGATAAAACAAGGTGTTTGCTTTGTCAAGTTTATCTCAACAAAACAAAATTAACCTTTAGAGAAGATCATATTGGTAAATCATAAATACAGTTGTACTCATAAGTACTCCTCGCAGAATATGCAAAATGTTAATAATTTTAACAAAATAAGAGGGATCATGTCGGCACCGATAGCCTTGTGGGCAGTGTGCCGACCTTGTCACCCTCTTTCTGTCCCACTCACTTCCTGTCATATCTCCACTGTCCTTTCAAGAAAAATGCAAAAACACAAATTAAGAGGGATCATGAAAATTGCATGTTATTTTTTTTTAGTACTGTCCTGAATAAGCTATTTCACATAGCAATATGTATACTCCACAAGACAAAATAATAACTGAATTTATAAAAATGACTCAAAAGTTTACATACCCTTGAAATGACTGTGTCTCATTTCCTGGATGAACCACGACTGTTTTTATGTTTTCTGATTGTTGTTCATAAGTACTTTGTTTGACCTGAGCAGTTCATCTGCGTGCTGTTCTTCAGAAAAATCCTCCAGCTCCTGCACATTCATTGGTTTTCCAGCAGCATCTGCATATTTGAACCCATTCCAAAAGTGAATGTATTATTTTGAGATCCATCTTTTCACCCTGTGGACAACTGAGGGACTCATACATAACTATTACAAAAGATGAAAACATGTATGAGTATGTATGAGTTCCTCAGTTGTTCTCAGTGTGAAAATATGGATCTCAAAATCGTAGTCACTTTTGGAAAGTGCTCAAATATGCAGAAGATGCTGGAAAAACCAAATAATGTGCAGGAGGTGGAGGATTTTTCTGAAGAACAGCACACAGATGACCTGCTCAGGACAAACAAAGGACTCATGACAACTACTACAAAAGATAAAAACAGTCGTGGATCATCCAGGAAACAACACACAGTATTAAGATTCAAGGGTATGTAAACTTTTGAACGGGGTCATTTATATAAATTCAATTATTATTTTGTCTTGTGGAGTATATATAAACATCTGTTATGTTAAATATTTTATTCAGGACTGTAATAAATTATTTTGTTAAAATTATTAACATTTAGCATGTTCTGCAAGGGGTATGCTAATTTATGAGCACAAGTGTATGTTAAGGTGAGGTCACATTTAATATTCTTCAATTAATTTTTATAGCCGAAATCTAGTGATTTCAATAGGAATCCACATAATCAAGAATTTCCCCCTCAGATTCATCACTATGTTGAAAGTATTCCATTTTTGTTCACAATATTTTGACAAAATTGCGTTGGTGTGACACTTAAAAATGTTCACTATAATATTAATGCATTATATTTTGGCTTTTTTTGTAATTGATTATATAAATCGCAATCTCTAGCTTCCACTAATTATCGTACGTGCGTTCACGAGAGAGTGGCGTTCCAGCAGATGACATAGGACGTAGATGTTTATATTTCGATATAAGCCAAGAGAAGAGGTTTTCCTTTGCTGTAAACAAAACATAGTTCTCACGAGACTAGACTCTTACCGGAGCTTAGGCTATGCCTACATCCTACGTCATCCGCTGGACGCCACTCTCTCCTGAACACATGTACGATAGTTAGAAAAAGCTAGAAAGTACTGTTTATAAAGTTTTAAATATGGATATTTTTCTTACACAAACACATCAATTCACTTAAGAAGGCCTTTATTAACCCCCGGAACTGTGTGGAGTACTTTTTATGGTGGACGGATTCACTTTATTTTGCTTCAAAATCTTGATTATTCACTGCCATTATAAAGCTTGGACGAGCCAAGACATTTTTAAAATATAACTCTGATTGTATTCATCTGAAAGAAGAAAATCATATACACCTAGGATGGCTTGAGGATGAGTAAATAATGGGGTCATTTTAATTTTGGGGTGAACGTTTTTTCCTGACAGCAGTCATTTAATAATGATAATTACATAATTAAAAATATTTTTAATCAGTGCATAAACAGCTCAGATTGATGAAGCAGGTTACATATGTGCTTGTCAACACAGTTGATAATTTTGAAGGGTCTGCAGAAGCAGAGGAACTGGTGAAGAACCTTTCCACGGTGAAGCATTCCCTCTCGAGACAATGAACGTTCTGCTCAAGCTGGACTGAGGAGGAAAGGCCCAATTATATCTCTTGGCATATGGACAGAGCAGCCTAATGATGAGGAAGACCAAATGCTTAGCCACCAAAGGTCAGAACCTGTTTGTGCCAGAGCCAAAAGACGCCCAATTACAAAAAGGGTTTTTACCCTGCTGGAGCTTTTACATCCAGCTGTGGAACCTGGTGGCTGCACCTGGATTCTGGGCTCCCCAAGATCACCAATCTGTCAGATGGTCCCACTTCATACAAAACCAGTTCCAACGCGTCATCCAAACCTCATGACAGGTCCGTAACATAAGCATCCCAGCAGAGAGCTATACCAGACCTGGGCACAGCTGCTTCAGACAGCCCTGGCACAGCCCTGGCACAGCTTGGCACATTGGCGGTGATCTTTATTATCTTAGCTGGAGGTCTTTTGAGAGAATATGTCCCCCACGTCCACACCCCAGACCCACCAGACACACCTCTATATCTTTCACCATGAACAGGATGGCATGTGTCAGCTTGCTGTGTGTGTGCAAGCTCACATGTCAACATGACCACTGATTATTCTGCTCTTAAATCATGTGTATAACCTTCTGTTTTGCCACATGAATTATTTAGTATCTTCCTGTTTAGAAGAGAGATATAATATATGCTGAATGTAATGCGAATATTTGCCACCTTGGTGAAGTAGCTGATCCAACTATACCGTAATTGACATTTTTGCACTCAAAATTGCTACGTATGCTCTTATTAGGGCTGTCAATTAATATGAAAATTTAGGGCAATAATGACTATTTTAACGATGTCCTTACTACCTTTCTGGGCCTTGACCGTGGCAGTTGCATTGCTGTCCATGCAGGGTCAGAAAGCTCTCAGATTTCATCAAAAATATAATTTGTGTTCCAAAGCTGGTCTTACAAATTTGAAACGACATGTGAATTATCATTTTTGGGTTTCATTTGATTAGGTTTCATTTAGTTTGATAGTTTAATCTGCATATCTAGTAATTATTTTAATTTAAATTGTTAGTTGTATTGACAGCCCTAGTTCTTAGACATTCGAGACACAATGAAAAGAAGCAGCCTTAGAGTTCAGTGGGATCAATCGATGACAAAAAAACACAAATGAAAATCTCTGGCGGCTGACATCACAAAGAACAAGCCTAATAGTATTTTGAGAAAACAAAGCCTGCAATGCCTCTCTGCTCTTCCGGTGGTGTAAAGTTTTATCAATGAGGTGCCGGTCCATGTGTCTTTTAATTGAGTCCGACTGATTGCTCTGGAGTGCGTGGCGAGAGTGGAAGAATCTGGGGTAATGAGTCTTCGATTGTGACGGTGTCAAGCAGGTAAAGGGAAAACGGCGTTGTTGCCGTCTTGAGCGCGGTATCGATTTCTCTCACAGAGCTCTCTAGTCGTGATGTGACTGTTAGGGGCCATTTTTAAAGGATTGTATAGGATTCCTGGGAGAGAGCAGAAAACTGATCTCCCTCCCATCTTTAAAACAGCAAGGTGCCGCTGCTAACAGCGTGGTAAATGGCATTAAATAAAGTTCTTCTGCCTGCAGTGATGTGTTAAATGCAATGATGTCCTAATCCTGTGTTAGGGAGGATATTGCATTCATTAATACATATTCTGAGGAAGAACCAGAGGAGTTTTTCCTGCCTTTTCTTTTGGATATTGGTGCTTTGGACCTTGAATTCCTTAGTATGGACTTATTTTGAGATATAATACTCTAAATAGCCAAAAGTATGTGCACCCACCTATATGTAGGGTATTTTTCCTCAATGGCAGTTGGCAGCCTGATCTAATGATAAAAGCGTACCTGTGGGAACTTGCAAGATGTGAAATACGTACTGCCATGTACATTTTGTGACATATTCGATGTGAAATGTCCACTGAGTGGTGCTTAAAGACTGTTCGGTTTTTTAGTTTCGGTACGTTTTATGCAACGTTGGTTTTGTACGTGTCATCGCAGTTCTGACTTGAAATGTCCATTGAGTGGTGCTATAACTCTAATGCTCTGTGACATTTTAAAATAACATAGCATTTGCACTACACTAAACCTGCTTGATAGTATGAACAGAAGCAAATGTGACGTAAAATCGCAGTCACAAGCATGCCGTTTTAGCTTGTTTTTTGATCTCTCATCTTTCTTTGAGTTATGTTTTTCACAGGATTCGTACCCAAAGATTCCGCATCCTAAGTCCAATTCGTTGCCGGTTGAGCTACCGAGCAAGCTTGTTACGTCTAGAAAGCAACATATGGAGCTGTTATCATAACTGTGTACGAAAACGATTACAAGTGCTTACCGTTTTACACCTCTAGTGTTGATTTCTGTTTGAAACTGCAGTGATATGCTCTTATTGGTATGTACTTCCATCTTGTGAAAAAGTTCCCACAGGTATGTTTTCGTCATGAGATCAGGTAGCCTTATTCAGTATTCAATTTCAGTAGCTAAAATACTTATTATATTAGGTGTGTGCATAGTTTTGGCTCTGTAGTTTGAGTCTTCACAGAGTTCGGAAACATTCAAAGGATATTCTCATTTTTTTCTGTTGGATTGTAGTAACAGTTCACTTTTTATTGAGCTTCCTTTGTAAAATGTGAATTTGTGGCACTATAAAATCTATTAGTACCCTTGAGAGAGAAATAACTCCCCATACTGGGGTCCTCTGAGGAGAAGATATGATCATAACAAGATCATTATGCTCTCTCTAACCAAAGGCACTTCATTTCTGGTGATTTTTTATTATTCATATTTTATGTTCCTTATAAATTGTTCAGCGCTGTTTGGTGTTGAAATGATTAAAGGTGTCTGTTCCTCATCTTTAACATTTAAGATTTCATGTATTATGGGTTGGGTTTGTTTATTTGTTGAATGGCCGTGCACATTGGCAGCATGTTAAAAGGATGAAACTGAAAATTCAGTGATCATGCAGGCTGCACTATCTTTTAACTTCACACAGAGCTTTAAAGTTTGACACTGCAAAAGAATGACTACTGTATTGGTTTCATGGTTCTAAGAGAATTAGGTTATGGATAGCTAGTCATTTCCATAGCAACCACATTCAGCACATATTGCATCTATTGACAAGCCGATAAGCTGTTTGTGGTGCATTCAGGGGAAAGTGCTGTGTAAGTGAACAGCTACATGCAGGATGGATCAAAGTTCATTAACATGAGAGTGACATTTGGCTCATGTAGGATCTTTACATTTACTTACTTATTAAAAAGACAGCTCACCCAAAAATGAAATTCTGTCACTAATCAAAAGGCTCTACACGTTCACAGCCAAAGAATAAGTGTCTTATCTAGTGAGATGATTGGTCATTTTCTAAGAAAAATACAAATTTATATACTTTTTAACCACAAATGCTCAACTTGCACTAGCTCGACCTCATGCATTACATAATCATGCATGTGTGACGTAGGCACAAGTACCAACCCAGTGTTTACAAAGCGAATGTGCAAAGAAAGTCAAATGCCCTTTACAAAAAAAGGTAAGAGAACGATGTCGGACGATTTTGAAGCTGGAGGAGAAAATGTGAGTTTTTTGCCCTACCCTACCACGCGTGACTTTTCCATCATGATTACGCAATGCGTGAAGATGCACATTGCAGAGCTAGTGCAAGATGAGCATTTGTGGTTAAAAAGTTGTGCTTTTGGCACTGATAGCCTTGAGGTTAGTACACCGACATATGCCATCCCGAGTTCGATTCCCGTCTCGAGGTCCTTTGCCGATCCCACTCCCTTCTATCTGCCCAGTACTTTCTTGTCATCTGTCTACTGTCCTGTCTATTAAAGCCACAAAAGGCCAAAAAAAGGTTGTGCTTTTCTTAGAAAATGACAGTGCGTTTTGCTAGATAAGGCCATTATTCCTTGGCTGGGATTGTGTAGAGCTCTTTGAAACTGCAATTTGGACCTTCAATCCATTGATCCCCATTGAAGTCCACTATATGGAGATATATCCGGTAATGTTTTCCTCAAAAACCTTATTTTCTTTGTGACTGAAGAAAGTCTTCAACATCTTTAATGACATGGGGTTGAGTAAATTATCAGGAAATTTTCATTTACTTCTCCTTGAATTACTCACCCTCATGTCGTTCCAAACCCGTAAGACCTTCGTTCATCTTTGAAACACAAATTAAGATATTTTTGATGAAATCCGAGAGCTTTCTAGCCCTGTATAGACAGCAGTGCAACTACCATGTTGAGTTTACCATGATAATGCCGTTGTATTATCTCTGCATTTCTCCTCTACTCTAGCTTGCTTCCTGTTCTAGTTGTCTAATACATCTGGCATTGTATATGACAAATATTGTTTACTCTTTGACAATTTGCTTTTGTTTTTCTTCTATAAGTTGCTTTGGAAGTGTCTGCTCAGTGCATAAATATTCAATATTTTTCAAAAAACTGTGTAAATAGCATAGTATATGATTAAAATAATCATTCAGCACCATAGGCTATATCAAAATACCATAGTATTACCATCTCATACCCTTACTGTGCAATAGTCTTAACACTGTATGTCTTGCAGTCTATGAAATCCCCCTTACTCTGTGAAGATTGGCACCCCGTGTTGAAGCCTTTGGCACAACTACCCCATGAATACAAAACATCGCTGACAGAAACGGGGGCTGGGCTGAAAACTTCCTCTCCGAAAGTGCTCGATGGGGGTCGTCACGCTAACTTTGTACCGTGGACGTGTCCCTTTGTCTCGCGTCGAACAGGGGAAGGGCCGCACTAATGGGCAGCACACTGATCCTGTCAAGCGCCGTATCCATAGCACATGAGTCCAGCGAGACCGCATTCACATACATACATGCATGTACACGCAACAATCCCAGCGCCCTCCTGCTGAGTGTTGTGTGGACATGCACAAAAGCTTTTTCTCACAGGATGACACTGCTTAGTCCTATGCATATGGTGATGTGTGCAAGAAAACAGATGGAGGAAATAGATGGTGTCCTTTTTTTAAGTGTGTGGATGAAACATCATTTGATTCTCAATCTGACAGTTGCTTACAAAGGAGGCATCTGTTGTTTTTAAAGATCAAGAACACAGAAAATGCAAACTGTACGTATTTTTAACTGTAAAAGTTGTACTTGTTTGTGCATTAGTCACTGCCACAATGTTAGGGTGGCTGTGAGGGTGTTCGCAGTGTTTTTTAGTCCATTGCTGGGTGGTTGCTATGCTCTTTCTAGGGTGTTATGGCCCAAGTCAGATGTCTACCCAAGTCTCTACGGTGCATAAATCTGACTCGGATCCCATCTTCCATGTAATTCTATGGGACTTATTCTGGAGATAAACCAATAATCAGTTTATATTTTTTAGTATATTTCTGTGTATTTTTTAAATGTATGTATTACAAAGTTTAAATTGTTTTAAATACAATATTTTTTACATTTATTTTATTCTTTTTTTATTTAATGTGTAATCAACATTGGAAAATTCAGTGTTTGGCGGGGAAGTGTTGTCTTATAAATAAAGTAAAACTCTGCGTTTGGTGGGGAAGCGTTTCCTCACGAATAACAGAAAATTACGTGTTTGCCAGGGAACTGTTATCTCACAAATAACGGAAAATTCTGTGTTTAACAGGGAAACGTTGTTTCACAAATAATGGAAAATCGTAAGAGCTTTGTTCGTCTTTGAGACATTGTCTCATAAACAACAGAAAATTTGGTGTTTGGCGGGAAAGCGTTGTTTAAAAAATGTTGGAAAATTCCATGTTTGGCAGGGAAGCGTTGTCACATAAACAATGCAAAATTCTGTGTTTGGCGAAGCGTTGTCTCACAAATAACGAAAAATTCCATGTTTGGTGAACGTCTCACAAATAACGGAAAAGTCCACGTTTGGCGGAAGCATTGTCTTACAAATAACGGAAAATTACGTGTTTGGCAGGGAAGGATTTTCTCATAAATAATAAGAAATTTCATGTTTGGCAGGGAAGCGTTGTCTCACAAATAACAAAAATTACGATGTTTGGCCGAAGCGTTGTCTAATAACTGAAAATTCTGTGTTTGGCAGGGAAGGATTTTCTCATAAATAATAAGAAATTTCATGTTTGGCAGGGAAGCGTTGTCTCACAAATAACGGAAAATTACGTGTTTGGTGGGAAAGCGTTGTCTCAAAATTAACAGAAAATTGGCAGAAAAGCATTGTCCCACAAATAATAGTAAACTCCACACTTGGCGAGGAAGCGCTGTCTAATAAATAACAGAAAATTCTGTGTTTGCCGGATAAGTGTTGTCTCACAATTAACGGAAACTTGCGTGTTTGTAGGTAAGCGTCGTCTAATAGATAATGGAAAATTGTGTGTTTGGCGGGAAAAGAGTTCAAATAGTTTTTCTACTTCTACTACTATTGCTACTTCTGGTCATAATCAATATAATAGAAATAAAGTATACATTGTATGTGTTTTATAGATATTGACCAAAAGCTGATTTAAAAGAATAATTAAAAAGCTGGTTTTGTATATAATGGACACCTAAAAACAGCCTCTATTGATAAAACTGCACAACCGTTTTATTATTTTTTTCAACCGTTTTATCATCTACTAGGTGAAAACTGCAAGTCTGAATAGCACATCTCTCCCAAACAAACCGCACCATTTTAGGCATCATTCATTTGAAGATGTATGCTTCAGAAACAAGTTTAATACTTGCTGTTAGGGGTTTGTTCAAATCTCTGCTCCTAAATACTGAACAAGCGCCAGTAACTACAAATCGACTGAAGAAATTGCCACAGACTGGATTCATAAAACTGGCAACAGAACAAAAAAAAACATCTCCGCTGATTCCAACTGTTACCCAGAACAACACTTCAGAAAAAATATCCTCTTTTAGGATTTCCAACACACAGCCGAGCCCTCTGAGATTCCTCTAAAGTGGAATTGGTGGAAGAAGTCTATTACTATAGGAGCACATCACAGTGTGAGATCACAGTGGGCTGCTTGTTGTGAAAAGACAATGTAGCAGTAATTGACACATCAGCTTTTGCCATATTGCCAGACGGCTGGAGTTTTTGCTGTATCATGTTTGTTTATTTGCGCCTGCGTCTGCGGGAATACGCGCACATGTATACGTATCCGCCGGCGGGACGGTGTATCGTCCTGTTTATGTATGCCTCCAGGGATGATTATTAATCCAATAATTAAACATTTATTGCCAACAGCACCTGCTCTCCCTTCTTTCGCTGACCCCTGGGGACTCAATCACACCATCGCAGGAAGCCAGAGGATAGGAAGAGGGGAGGGAGGGCTGAAGGAGGAGGGAGAGAGCGAGACGGAGCGAGGGATAGTGGGAGGGGTGGGGAAAAAGAGCAGCGATTCGGGAGGGTCATCAGATAGCCAGATTCTTTCACACCAGCGAGGTGTTATTGTGCAGAAGGACAAACGTGTGTGAAGTTATGTGACTCCAGAACAAAGGACAAAAGACCAGGACGAATCCAACACGTTCCACGAGAGAAGAACAACAGAAGGATGAAAGAGGGGTGCCCCCCTTCATTGAGACACCCCTCCCGGCACTGACAACTAATGAGAAAAGTTCTTCTGCCTGAATGGACTTTTATTCTCAACACCTGATTGTTTCCAGTAGGACTGAATTGAGGAAATAAGACTTTGTAGAGCGAGGAACTCTAACATCTACTCTCAGCTTCACTCTGAGAACGAGAGGACTGTCAAACACGTTACAGGAGAGACAGAAGAGCACATAAAAAAGGAAGAGGGGCCGCGTCCCTCCGCAGCTACAGCAGAGATGCTGCGATACCTGATAAAGACGCTTCTACAGATGAATCTGTTCACCGATACCATCCGCGATGCCACCAACGGAACCGACCTGTTCTTCAACATCTCCTCCATCCCGTCGTTCAACTCATCTCTGCTGGACTGGGCTAACTTCACTGGTCTCAATGGTAAGGTCTATATTTTTCTTCAGTGTTTCACTGTAGAGATAAAAGAGTTATAATAATGGCAACACAGGCTATATACTTAACAGTTTTGAATTTTGGTTAATGCTATATTATACATAAATAACATTATATATTAATATATATATATTGCAAAAAGTGGTAAGCTGCAGTTGTTACTTTATAGAGATACTTCTACCAGATTTAAAGTAGTTTTGGTGGTATAAATATGTGTATTTAGGTCGATTCAGCAATAATAAACAATATTTTGATGTGAAAAAATATACATTTATATGTATTTATGTAAGTATATGTGTGTGTGTAAAATCTAAATATATATTGAAGCATTAAACAATGTTAAAAAAAACTTTTTTCAGTTAAAAAATGTAAAAAAATGCTAGGAAAGTTGCTTATTGTTAGTTTGTGTTAAATTGAACCTTGTTGTAAAGATCTTGTTGTTATATATATATATATATATTCTAAAATATAACTCAGTATGAGATTGCTGTATTTTGTATCACATTTGAGATTAAGTTTCTCGGATAGTTTGAAAAAGGTTTGTTTTATGTTACACAGGTTATGAATGTGTATTAAATAAGTAGTGTTTTTGCTTAGATATAATCTCATACTTGTGATTTTTGCTTCTCATAACTCTTATTTTAGAATGAATGTGCTTTCTAGACATTTATTGAGCATTTTAGAAGCAAATTTGATTTCAATAGACCTACAGCATATTACACCAGAAAGTTATCAGATGAGAATTTGGGCTTGAAACGATTGATTCAATTAAATGAATTTGTCTAAACCTTCATGGTCTGTAGTTTCTGAAGCACAATCAGCCAAACACACTCAGTGTGGCTCAATATTGATGGGATGCTTAACTTAATTTTCTAATCAATTGAGCATGGATCCAGCTGAAGATCTGCACGGAATATTAAATAAGAATTGAAGTATTGAATCCCTCAAACTGTTCTGACCAGCAGTGCCTGGGCGATCTGATTTGAAAAGTCCTGTTATCCCCTATAGAAGCTTTCTATAGGTGAATGATGTGGTGAATCTGGATGTAGATGCATTTTTTCCATTGTCACCAAGTGTGTGAGAGTGTCTGTAAGCAGTGTGTGTAATGGGAATCTCCCGCTGTGGAGTTTTGCTCAGTGGAGGTAATGACAGAGAGCTGAGTGAGTGAGTGAGTGAGTGAGTGAGTATATGTTAAGGTAATTAGGAGGAGGTTTTTTACCTTGATGCCCATTTAATGAGCTTTCATGCATGTGGCAGTGTTGAGATCAATAGCACATACTTCCTAAACACATGCCTCCATTCATACTCGTCACACTCACGGTTATTTTCTCAATCTTTAAAACTCTCTTTCTGTGCTGACAGACTGACTCATTCACTTACTATCATCTTACATGCTGCTGTTTCATCAACTCTCATTCTCATGCCTGTCTTTTGTTAAGAACATCTGAGTTGCCTTTCCTTTCCTTTCCTTTCCTTTCCTTTCCTTTCTTCTATCTATCTATCTATCTGTCCATCTATCTGTCTGTCTGTCTGTCTGTCTCTGTTCTTTCTTTCTATTCATCCATCCATCTTTTATATTTCAATTTTTCTTTCTTTCTTTCTTTCTATTCATCCTTTTTTATTTCAATCATTTCTTTTTCTTTTTCTTTTTCTTTTCCTTTTTTCTTTCTGTCTTTCTTTCTTTCTTTCCATTATTCATCTGTCTTCTATCCATCCATCCATCCATCTTTCTTTCGTTCGTTTTGTCTTTCTTTCTTTTTTCTTTCTTTCTTTCATTTTTTCTTTCTTTCTTTCGATTTATCCTTCTTTTTTATTTCAATCCATTTCTCTTTCTTTCTTTCTTTTTCTTTTTTTCTTCTTTCTATTATTCATCTGTCTTCTATCCATCCGTCCATCCATCTCTTTCTTTCTTTCTTTCTTTCTTTCTTTCTTTCGATTATTCATCTGTCTGCCGTTTTCTATGCCATTCATCCATCCATCCATCTATAATTCAACTTTCTTTCTTTCTTTCTTTCTTTCTTTCTTTCCTTCCTTCCATCATTCATCCTCCTTTCTTTTTCTTTCTAACCATCCATCCATCATCCATGCATCCATCATTCATCTTTCTCTGTCTGTCTTTCTTTCTTTTTCTTCTTTCCATTATTCATCTGTCTTCTATCATCCATCCATCCATCCATCCATCCATCCATCCATCTCTCCTTCTTTCTTTCGTTCTTTGTTCTTTCTTTCTTTCTTTCTTTCTTTCTTTCTTTCTTTCCATTATTTGTCTGTCTGTCTGTCTTTTTCTATATGTCCATTCATCCATCCATCCATCATTCAACTTTCTTTCTTTCTTTCTTTTCTTTCTTTCATTATTTGTCTGTCTGTCTGTCTTTTCTATATGTCCATTCATCCATCCATCCATCATTCAACTTTCTTTTCTTTCTTTCTTTCTTTCTTTCTTTTTCTTTCTTTCTTTCGTTCTTTCTTTCTTTCTTTCTTTCTTTCTTTCTTTCTAACCATCCATCCATCCATCCACCCACCATCCATCATTCAACTTTCTCTGTCTGTTACTTTCTTTCTATTCATCCATCTTTATTTTAATCCATCCATCCATCCATCCATCTTCCTTTAGTGACTTTTTCCCCCTTTCTTTAGTCACTCTTTCCTACCTTTAGTCATTCTTTTTTTTATTGTTCATTTCTAACAATTTATCTATCCATCCATTACACTTTTTCTTCCTTATTTCTTTCCTTCATTCTTTTATTTACTTGCTTTCATCATTCTTTCCTTCTTTCCCTCATCTTTTCTTCCTTCATCCTCCCATCTCTCTCTTTTGTCTTTTTTTTGTCCCTCTCTCTTTCACGTTATCTGTGTGACTCTTATGCTCCTCTTCAGATCCTGATGGTTAACTTAATGTGCTCTAGACTCCCTGCTCCGTTTCAATGTACAGTTTCATTCACAGCTGCTTTGTAGAAAGAGAGTGAGAGAGAAAGAGAGATTGACCAAGAGAGAAGAAAAGAAAGAGTAGTTTTTCTTCCTAGAGATGGTCATGTAGGAGGTAAATTTGCTTTTGAAAAGTACCTCTGAAAAGAAGCTTATCACAGCTTGTGTTATCTGATTTAGTGAGCAATGATAATACTGAGACTGTAGCACCATTGAGACCTCTGCTCCCTCTGCGCTTGTGTCTGTGTGAGTTAGTGTGTGTGTGAGAAAGAAAGAAAGAGGGAGAGGGAGTTTGGATGCTACATGATCAAAACCAGTACTCCCCCTGTCCTTTTCCCCAAACACTGCCAACACTGCACTGATTGAAAGCACAAAACACACTCGAACACACACTGCCCAGCTCTGGGCAGCACCTCTCCATCTGCTGACAGATATGAATTTGAATTTTGCATCATGCTGTGTATGTATTTGGCCTCCCGTGTGTATGTTTTGAGCCTTTCTGAATATACTGTCATTGTGTAAATACATTTTGCACTGTATTACTTAGCATTTTTAGTATGGATTTTGCATTAGAGTCGATTATAAATTGGGTAAAATGAATATAGAAGTTGATCTAACAGCTTTAGGAAGCGCTTTGTGTTTATGTGCGAGTTTTTGGATACTTGTGTGTGTACATGACTAAATCAAGAGATGTGAGAGTCTGAAACCTGATACTGCTGTTCTATCTGTGTTTTTCATATCCGTGCTGATAACCAGTAATTTTGTCCACTGCATTCACCAATACGATGTGCTGATTTCTATGAAATGAGTACTCAGCCGGCTGCCAGCCCTCTAAACTAATCGAAGACGGGGGAAAATCAATAGTGCCGGATAACTAATCCAGGAAGTAATGGTGAATTCACATAGATAGAGTCTATAGGACTCTTGTAGTAATGCATAGCTGACCAATGTGTGTGCATCTGGCTGATATGATTTATGAATATGGTGCAAAAAGTTCATTTCCGTTAGCTGTTGTTGCATTTCCCTCATCTTATGGGTCTTTGACTTCCTCTGTGTATGTCCATTCATTTTCTAGACATGTCTGGGGAAAAAATCAGACTTCTTTATGTATTATCATGCAAAAAAAAATACTAAATAATTTTTTTTAATACAAATCCTTATATAAAATTACCAACGTAATCATAATTTCTACAATAATACCTTAAGCACTACATCAAAATTGTGGCATTTGCTACTTTTGTCACCAAAAAAAGAAACTACTCTGATAAGGAAATAAAAAACTCTTTACCGTGGTGAAGTTTCCAGGTTTTCACAACAAAACCCGCCCAATTGCTACTTAAACTAGCCCAATCACATTGTGGAGAGGGTCCCCTGGTAAAAATCACATTCCGGAGGGGTAAAATACAAATTTTTTGCAGAGATGCCCCAGTAAAATTCGCTTTCAAGGGGCTCAATATCACATTACTGGGGTCGCTTCAACCCACGGACATTAAAAAACCTGTGGCAGCAGCTGTAAAGTATCCCAAATCTCCAGAAAAACCACGGACTTGGCAACACAAAAATACCACAGGCAGTACACTGAAACTGTAGAAACTTATATTAGCTACTTTTGTCACCAAAAATAAAACTAGACTGCAAATAAGGAAATAAAAAAATGGTTTGCCATGGTCAAGGTTGCCAGGTTTTCACAACAAACCTGCACAATTGCAACTAAAACTAGCCCAATCGTGTTGCGGAGGGGGACCTCCAGTAAAAATTGTGTTCCTGGGAATAAAATACCATAGGCACTACATTGAAACTGTGGAAAGTTACATTAGCTACTTTTGTCACCAAAAATAAAACTAAACTGCAAATAAGGGAATTAAAAACTGTTTACCATGGTCAAGGTTGACAGGTTTTTACAACAAAACCGCCCAATTGCGTGCCGAAGGCGGACCTCCGGTAAAAATCGCATTCCAGGGAGTAAAATGCACATTTTTTGCAGGATTACCTTGGTAAAAGTAGCTTTCTAGGGGCTCAATATCACATTTTTGGGGTCGCTTCAAACTGCGGACATGAAGAACAACCCACGGCAACAGTGTTAAAGTAGCCTAATTCTGCAAGAAAATCACAGATGTGGCAACACAAAAATACCATAGGCAATATATTGAAACTGTGGTAACTTATATTAACTACTTTGTTACCAAAAATTAAACTAGACTGCAAATAAGGGAATAAAAAACACTTTACCATGGTCAAGGTTGCCAGGTTTTTTACAAAAAAAAAACGCCCAATTGCTTCTAAAACTAGCCCAATCACATCTTGGAGGGGGTCCCCCGGTAATAGTACATGTTTTTGCAGGGTTCCCCTGGTAAAATTTGCTTTCCAGGGACTCAATATCATGTTATCGGGACATACAAAAACAACCTGCGGCAACAGTGTTAAAATAGACAAATTCTGAGGGAAAACCGTGGACCTGGCAACACAAAAATACCATAGGCACTGCATTAAAACTATGGTAACTTATATTAGCTACTTTTACCATCAAAAATAAAACTAGACTACAAATAAGGAAATAAACTGTTTACCTTGGTCAAGGTTGCCAGGTTTCCACAATAAAACGGGTCCAATTGCTACTAAAACTAGCCCCGTCGTGTTGTGGCGGGAGTCCCCCGGTAAAAATCCACATTTTTGCAGAGCTCCCCTGGTAAAATTTGCTTTCTAGGGGCTCAGTACCATGTTACTGGGACTTGAAAAACAACCTGCGGCAACAGTGTTGAAGTAGCTCAAATCCACAGGGAAAACTGTGGACTTGGCAACACAAAAATACCACAGGCACTACATTAAAACTGTGGTAACTTATTAGCTACCTTTGTCACCAAAAATGAAACTAGACTACAAATAAGGGAATAAAAAATGTTTACCATGGTGAAAGTAATGCATAGCTAACCAGTGTGTCTTTTTTTGCTAAGGATGAGGATGAAACTCCATTATGTTTTCTGTTGCGGTATTTTGATTTCATATTTGGTGTTTTTGATTGCACCATATGTGAAGTCTCCTTCACATATTTCTTTTCATCCCAGCATAGCTGGAATGAAAGTCCAGACCCCTTTGATTCAGTTTGTGTAACGTTTTCTGTTTTTCAGAATGGTAATTGACCCAATGCAAGAAAATGAAATTTTCTGTGACAATCCAGCCTGTCATGACAGCTTATTTCAGTGACTAATCTGACAATGAATATAAATTCATGAATCTACAATGAATAGTGACAGCAAATGAGTTTTGCCATGTGCGGAAGCGCATTGCACCTGAGGCCATGGCTGCGAGGTTTCCAATGGATTCCTGTGCTTTCACGTCAACGTAGCGTCCTATTGTGCGTGAATGGGTCTAATATAGACATTTTAATGAGGCCAGTCGGTTTCAATGTGTGTCAGAGGCAGTGACAGGCTGTCTTCTTGCTTTATAAATCTCAATTAGTTTGTTCGAAAACATAGTGTATATTTGAGGGAGTATAATTTAGCAGGTTTGATTCAGACAGTCTCGAGTCAGCATTTTCATACTGTGCTGTACTTTAGTATATACATCATTTTGTATACTAAACACGCTCAGTTTTATTAAGTCATGTAGCTTTTGTATATAAGCGATGATGTGGCACAGAAGAGCTGTATATTTTTTTTTATTTTTCTTTGTCTATTATTAATCCATACCGCAGCAGGGGGGCTGATCCCATGTTCTCTAATTGGCTGTGTTGTTGTCGGGGGTAACAGGGCCGTGTTCTAATCCCGCTGTGCTAATGTATGTGTTTGTGTGCTAAGAGAGGTCAAGTGGGCTCAGCCCTCCCTCATCTCACAGGTCTTTTACTCCCTCCGGGCTTAAATAAGGCATCTTTAGGGCAACAAACCTTCTACATTTATCATGTTTTGGTGCTTGTTCATCTTCATTCATGTCCAGATTTGTCAGGTTTCTGCTGTGTGAATGAATAACTGGAATGAAAGAGGAAAAAATGCTTTTCAGGCTAATCCTTTAGAAATATATCATGGTAACCTTATTGTATATTCCGCCAAAATACCATAGTTATTATATTGTACAGTAAAACTACTACTTATTTGTCATGACTTGGTGCATGTGCATTTTTACTCATTTTCAAGAAAAAATCTGGCTTTTCAGTCTTAAGCAATAAAAAGAATTGCAGAATAAACCTTTGCTTTATACAGCTTCTTCAAAAACAACCAATGTGAAAGCAAGGTATTGAATTTTGCATAGAACTCAGATGCCAGTAAAAGCAAACAAGTGCTTCATATATAATCACAGGTTTATCAGATGCACTTGGAAAGCATAGAGAACGTGGTCCACATAGAGAACATGTTTTTGTTTCTTTTAGCAATTCTTTCAAGTATTGCTTTTACTGTGACTTACTGTAGGTCCGTTGTACTGCAGTTTATCAGCTAATAAAATCTTAACGCCTCCTTCCTTAGCTGTCAGATATGCGAACAGCATAGACACACATCCATGTTTATTCATAATATGACACAACCTGGAATGCAAATCAGCCCCACATCTGTGCCCATTCCAAAGGCTTCCACCGTCATTAACACACTAATCATATATGCTGAGACACACACACACACACTGAGAGTTTTAAAGTGACAGAGGTTAATTCCTCAACCACCAATCATTAAATCTGACCTTTTCACTGCAGCCTGAGACAGTTCAGTTGGTCAAGCTTTATATCAGCAGAGAAGGAGAAGATAATATTGGATAAAGAGACTGTATCTATAGTTCTATCTGTCATTCTGTTATTCTACGTATCATTCTATATGTTTATCATTGTGTCATTCTGCCTGTCTCTGTCTACATATCAATCTATCTGTCTTTTGTTTGTTCTATCGTTCATTCTATTTATCTGTTGTCTATCATTCTATTTTTTTATCGTTTTATCATTGTGCTTCTGTCTGTCTGTCTGTCTATCTGTCTATGTATCGTTTTATCATTTTGCTTCTATTTATCTATCTATCTATCCATCTATCTATCTATCTATCTATCTATCATTTTATCATTCTGCATCTATCTATCTATCTATCTATCTATCTGTTGTTCTGTATGTCTTTATCTGTTTATCTGTTTGTCTGTCTGTCTATCGTTCTGTCATTATATCTATCTATCTATCTATCTATCTATCTATCTATCTATCGTTTTATCATTCTGCTTCTATTTATCTGTCTATCTATCTATCTATCTATCTATTGTTTTATCATTCTGCTTCTATTTATCTGTCTATCTATCTATCTATCTGTCTATCGTTTTATCATTCTGCTTCTGTCTGTCTATCGTTTTATCGTTCTGCTTCTATCTATCTATCTATCTATCTATCTATCTGTCTATCTATCTATCGTTTTATCGTTCTTTCTATCTATCTATCTATCTATGTTTATCATTCTGCATCCTATCTATCTATCTATCTGTCTATCTATCTATCTATTGTTCTGTATGTCTTTATCTGTTTATCTGTCTGTCTGTCGTTCTATCTATCATTCTATCATTCTATCTATCGTTCTGTCTGTCTTTATCTGTTTATCTGTCTGTCTGTCTGTCTATCGTTCTGTCATTATATCTATCTATCTATCTATCTATCTATCTATTTATCTATCATCTATCTATCTATCGTTCGTTCTGTCGTTCATTTTATTTATCTGTTGTTCTATCATTCTGTCTTTTTATCATTTTATTATTCTGCTTTTGTCTATCTGTCTATCTATCTATCTGTCTATCTATCTATCTATTGTTCTGTATGTCTTTATCTGTTTATCTGTCTGTCTGTTGTTCTATCTATCTGTCTGTCTGTCTGGCTATCTATCTATCGTTCTATCATTCTATCTATCGTTCTGTCTGTCTTTATCTGTTTATCTGCTATCTATCGTTCTGTCATTCTATCTATCTATCTATCTATCTATCTGTCTATCTATCATTCTGTCATTATATCTATCTATCTATCATCTATCATCTATCTATCTATCTATCGTTCTATATGACGTTATATCTGTCGTTCTATCTATCTGTTGTTCTGTCGTTCTATCTATCTGATGGTTTTTCTGTGGACATAATTGTATCTATCACACACCACTTCTTCTCTCTCCTTCCACCTAATCTATATGTCTCTCCATCTGTCTCTCCCTCTCACATTATTTCAAGCGATGTCTCTCCCCTACATCAGTCCTTCAGAACGTCAGGCTATGAATAACATTGTGAGAAGCGATGTGTCATGTAGCAGCAAATGACTGTCATTTCTGCTCCTGGGCGGACAGATGAGCTCCCTCAAGCTTAATCAGACACAAACTTATTCACTCTATATCCTCCACAACTCCTCCCTGTCGCTGACAAGCTAATCCAGGGTTTTAATAGCCCCTGTGGCTCCGGATGATATGCAGAGTTATGTACATATCAAAACGTGCATGGAAATCAGTTACAGACTCCATCTGCATGTGTGAAGGTGACTAGCGCAGGAAAGGCGGATTCTCCAAAGACCTGGCAACCTAACGGTGTTCACATGCATATGCAAATGACTTCAAAATGACCCTTCTCAACTTCTTGAGCAGTCTGAGGATTTTACGAAGGGTATTGCAGACAATGTTTAGAAATAGATGTAGGTAATCATATAATGAAGCACCCCCATGTGTAATTTACATCCCTTAAGTTAAATATGATTTGTATTCAATTCATGCTTTCCATTATAAATGACTAAAAGTACTAGAATTAGTTTTAATTGAATTAATACTTAGAATGTGTTTGCATGTTTATGTGTGTATAAGTGCAAAATTATGCAACTCAAGCATGATTGATGATAGCAGCCCTGTCCTGTTTTTTAAATATTAACCTGTCAATCAACCTAGCAGTGTAGCAAATAAGTATTTCTGTCTACATTACACACTATATGCTGATACCATTACATCGCCCTGAATGAAAATCCCTCAAAATGTATTAGATATTTCAATTACAGCACTGTATATTGAATCAATTTATTTGTGGCAGAGTAATTCAGCTGTGAGCCGAATTGAACACTGTGTTATTCCTTGCTGTACGGTCCTTTGGGGAAAACTCAAGTAGGCGTGAAGTCAATGAAAGTGTGGGGTTCACTGTGTCGATGGCGGAGGGGTCAGGGAGGGGGGTCGTGACCCCAAACCCTCCTTCTCATCGTTACATAGAGCCGAGTTCATTTATTTCTCTCTGTCTGACACAAGTCAATGACAGAAGCCCATGCTGCCTGCAGCCGAACGGTCCAGTCCGCAACCCTACACATCTGCCCCTCTGCTTTCTTATGCAAATGAGGGCAATTCCTCTAGCCATAATGGAGAGCTTCGTGTGTATACACACAGATGTGCATAGTGCACACATTAACATTTGCATACATTTATGCATATTAAAATCACATGCATTTATGCATAATAAGACTATTGTTTACAGAGCTAAATGGGGGGACATATAGAAAATGACCCATTTGCATGCACATTACCAGTGAGGTAGTTTATAAAAAGCAAACTTCTTTTTCCGTTGTCTGCTCTACTGCAGACTGTGTGGACAGAGCCTTCATGAATATTCATGCAGGCGCACTGATTTGCACAAGCGGTTTAACAAATTAGATGTTCTTTTTGGGAGATTAGTAGAAATAATTTTACTGTGACGAGTAAATGGCATGCTAGATTAGATGAAAGCATTGAATGTTTATCTCATAACTTGTCTAAAGTTTTTTTTGATAGATTTTAGCATGCATAACTGTTTTGAAAACATCGCTAGTCAATATGCAGAAAGTGATTGTGTTTAAGTGTGCTTCATTATATATATATATATATATATCAAATATATATTATAATATATAATATATATATCAATATATATTGATATATATATTATATATATCAAATATATAGTATATATAGTATATACTACCAGTCAAAAGTTTTTGAACAGTAAGATTTTTAATGTTTTTTTTTTAAAAGAAATCTCTTCTGCTCACCAATCCTGCATTTATTTGATCCAAAATACAGCAAAAGCAGTAAAACTGCATTTTTTAATTATTTAAAATAACTGCTTTCTGTTTGAAAATATTCTAAAATGTAATTTATTCTAGTGATCATATCTAAATTTTCAGCATTATTACTCGTCTTCAGTGTCACATGATCCTTCAGAAATGTTTCTAATATGCTGATTTGCTGTTCAAGAAACATTTATTAATCATAATAATAATAATAATTATCAATTATCAATACTTAAAACAGTCGAATACATTTTTTTCAGGATTCTTTGAATAGAAAGATCCAAAGATCAGAATTTTTCTTAAATAAAAAGCTTTGTAACATTATACACCGTTCCATTCAAAAGTATTTATTTATTTTTATTATTTTTTTTATATATAGAAATCAGTACTTTTATTTAGCAAGGGTGCTTTAAATTGATCCAAAGTGATGATAAATGTTACAAAAGATTTCTATTTTAGATAAATGCTGTTCTTCTGAACTTTCTATTCATCAAAGAAACATGAAAAAATTCTACACAGCTGTTTTCAACATAATAATAATAAACATTTTTTGAGCAGCAAATCTGAATATTAGAATGACTTATGAAAGATCATGTGACTGGAGTAGTGACGCTAAAAATTCAGCTTTGAAATGACAGGAATAAATGACATTTTATAAATATATTCAATTAGAAAACAGTTATTTTAAAAACTAAAATATTTAAAAATTGTACTGTTTTTGCTGTACTTTTGTACTTTTGTTTTGCTTGCTTTTGAATCAAATAAATGCAGGCTTGGTGAGCAGAAGAGACTTCTTTAAAAACATAAAAAATTTTACTGTTCAAAAACTTTTGACCGATAGTATACTGTTGTTGTTTTTTTGTTTGTTTTTTTCTTTTTTCCACATTTTGGTTGAACAGTTGTGATTAAAAATGAGCTTCACAGACATTCTGTCATGTGAAATTATGTACGTTCTCATACATCTATATTAATTTTAGCCTAAAATAATGAGGGAAAAAAGCATAGTCCCTGTATTATTTGTGGTGACATTGCATAAGCAGACATGTGTAATGATAGCTCATCATGCACTGTGATTTATGGCTGTGTATTTTTTTCACCATTGGGCTATTTTAGTCTTTGTCAGGATGTGATTGCAGTGGGTATTGATTGATTAACTTGTATCGCTAAGAGCCCACTGATTAGAGAGAGTGGACAGGATGGATGAATCTTTCTCTCTGTCTATTGAGAGCCAAGGCCTGCAGTGAACCTCTTCCAAGCCAATCAATGTGTATTTCACACTTAAACACTAATTAAGTCGTTAGAGGGCAGCAGTGTCAGTCCTGCTTGGGTGCTTGCACACACCACACACACACACACACACACACACACACATATACTGCACTCCTCAAGGGAGTGTGTATGTGTGTGTGTGTGTGTGGAGGGGGGCTTTAGGGTGATGTGCCAGCAAAAACCCCTCCGTTATCAAATATGCACACTCACAGTCTCTCACACACTGTGTTTTTAATAATGTGTGTAAAGCTGTGCTGTGCCATACATTGTAACATATGCAGCTTTAATAATCGGACTCATAATCACTCTAAGGACTGCTGCAGATCTGAGAAAACAGCGAGCGTAAACAACAACAGTAAACTAATCTTCACACGCTGTGCTGCTGAATAATTACACATCGAGCTGTGTCACATAGCTACAGATTAGACTGCAGAGTCCATGCTTGAGAAATTAAATTTAGAGGATGCTGTTGCAATAGTACACTGATGATGACACGTACTGTTAATTTTTAACACCCACAGCCATAAATCATAGCACATGATGAAATACTTTTACACGTCTGCTCATGTAACCGGAACATCATTCAATGTAATACACAGGTTTTGATTTATAATGGCTGAAATGTGTATTGAAAAATAAGTAGTCAATTTTTTTATGTTAGGATAAAATGTGTAAAAAAAATTGATGTTTTTTGTCAGTGTGACTATTTCTTTGAAGTTTTTCATTATTTCCAATCACATTACAGTTTTTTTTTTATTTTTTTTTTTTTTGCAGTTGCTCTTAAATAGTCCTGCTGTGAGACACATTAATTTTTAAAGGTGAAAATTTTCAGGTAGGCTCTCAATTAATATCAGGTCATAAAAACGGCATGAATAATCTTTTTGAAACGATGCCATGTCACATAGCAGGACACCACTGTCTTAGTTTGCCGCTGATTTGTAGTTAAAAATGAATTAATTTAAAAAAAAACATTCAATATAGACGCACAAAAAGCTGTCAAAATACTAGTGACAAGTTAAAGGAGAAGTCCACTTCCAAAACAAAGATTCACATATAATGTCCTACCCCCTTGTCATCCAAGATGTTCATGTCTTTCTTTCTTCAGTCGTTAAGAAATTGTTTTTTGAGAAAAACATTTCAGCATTTTTCTCCATATAATGAACTGGTATTGTGCCCTGATTCTGAACTTCCAAAATGGTTTGTATGGAAGCCTGCTTTCACCACTGAATAAAAAATAAAACGGGGTAATTGTGACTTTATCTCACACTTCTGACTTTTTTGTTCAGAATTTGAGTTTACGTCACAATTCTGACTTTTTTCAAAATTGCATTATATAAACTCACAGTTGCGAGTTATAAAGTCAGTATTGTGTGATTAAAAACTTGCAATTCTGAGAAGTCACAATTGCAAAAAAAGACTCGACTTTTTTCTCAGAATTGCTAGCTTATATTTTACAATTGTGACTTTTTTTTCTCAGATTTGTGATTTTATATCTCACAATTGTGACTATTTTTCTCAGTTATGCAAATTTATATCTTGCAATTGTGACTTTATTCTCAGAATTCCAAGTTTACGTCTCACGATTCTCACTTTTTTCCTCAGAATTGCAAATTTATATCACACAGTTGTGTTATTTTCTCAGAGCTTGCAGGTTTAAATCTCGCAATTGTGACTTTTTTTTCTCAGATCTGGGAGTTCATATCTTGCAATTCTACTTTTTCCCTCAGAATTGCAAATTTGTGTCTTGAAATTGTGTGTTTTTTTTTCTCAGAATTGCAAGTTTATATCTAGAAATTGTGACCTTTTTTCTCAGATTTGTGAGTCTATATTACACAATTGGGTCTTGTTTCTCACAACTGCAAGTTTATATCTCACAATCGTGACTTTTTTCAGAACTGTGAGTCCATATTTAGCAATTGTGACTTTATTCTCAGAATTGCAAATTTATATCTCGCAGTTGTGTTATTTTCTCAGAGTTTGCAGGTTTAAATCTTGCATTTTTTACCTTTTTTCTCAGAATTGCAAGTTTATATTTAGCAATTGTAACTTTATTCTCAGAATTTTGTTTATATCTCGCAGTTGTGACTTTTTTCTCAGATTTGAGAGTTTATTCTAGCAATTGCAACTTTTTTTCAGAATTGAGTTTATATCTTGCAATTCTGACTTTTTTTCTCAGAATTGCAAGTTTATATCTAGCATTTGTGACTTGTTTTTTCTCAGATTTGTGAGCCTGTATTACACAATTGGGACTTGTTTCTCAGAATTGCGAGTTTATATCTCACAATCATGACTTTTTTCAGAACTGCGAGTCCGTATTTCACAATTGTGACTTTTTTGCATGACGTTATAACATGCAATTGCAAATTTATATCTCACAGTTCTGAAAAAAGTCTGAATTGCGAGATACAAAACTCGCACGTTATCTCACAATTCTGACTTTATTTCTCACAATTGTGTATATATTCCACTATTCTTACTTTATAACTCGCAATTGTAAGTTTATATCATGCAATTCTGAGAAAAAAGTCAGAATTGTGATATAAAAACTTGCAATTGTGAGAAAACAGTTACCTTTTTTATTCAGTGATGGAAACTGGCTTTGCATATGCAAGCTTCACTTTAATTTTCACAAAGTGAAAATTAAAGATTAAAAAAAAATATTTTCAGGTTTTGATATATGGAAACTTGTTTCTGCAACTGAACAAAAAAAAAAAAAAAGGTAAATGTTACTTTTTTCCTTACAATTGCAAGTTTACATCTTGCAATTCTGGGGGTTTTTTTTTAATATAAATTCTGAGAAACTTGCGAGAAAGTCACAATTGCTTTTTTTTATTCAATGGCAGGAACAGGCTTTCTTGATGAAATGTATTTAATCTGTAATTAAACATTTCATAGTTTGACTATTATGGTCTGTAGTTGATTGTTTAAAGAAAGGGCGTGTTCACCCGAGTAAGATACTAGTGTTGGCAGAACGCGTGATTAGTATTCAGTCTCTGTGATACTGCAGAGAACCTGTAAGATCCTCAGCGTAAAGGGTTGTGGGAAAAACCTTTAGCTTTGCAGCATCCTCACAGTGCTGAAAATCCTGACAGGGCTGGAGAGAAAGAGAGAAAGAGACAATAGCACACATTACCCAGAATGCTGGAGTGCATATCAGGTACAGGGCAGAGGGAGCTTGAGTACCTGATTCAGAGCAGAATCTATTCTGCTCAAAGCGTCCAGATCCACAACCAACAATTCAAGAGAGAAGAGCAAAGCAGAAAGTCTTCAAGTGGGGGTGATGGCGTCAGTACGGGCAGAGGCCGGCAGAGATGCCCTCTGTGTCCCAGCATCTGATCGAAATTTAATAAGTGTATTAGGATTGGCAGCTACACTCTCCTGCTGCCCTGGACATTAGCATAAAGCTATTTATTAGTCTGATTTCCCTGGCTGAGAGCGACCCGGCTCTGACTCGCACAGGGAGCACGCGTTGCCATAGCAGCGGCAGAGCGGAGTGGCCAAGTGTTAGGAGAGGAACGTGCGAGAGAATCTCGACTAGTCATTTTGCCAGAGGACGACGAAAGTGGGGTGGAAGGGATTGAAACGAGAAGGCAGGGAAGATTAAATGAAAGTTTGATTCGGGGAAAAGGTCGGATCCAACTTAGTCCAGCTGTATCACCTCTGGGAGAGCTTCAGAGGATGATGCCATCCAATAGCTCACCTGTAAAGGCCTGGGATATTGTGTTCTAGAGTGATTCTGAGACACGTACAGCATACGCATTTAGATAGCACTTAAAATATTTCAAGAAGACTTGATGACATAGTCAAACCTTTTTTAAAGAACATGGATCTTGAGAAAACCATCCACAGTATGTGTCACTTTCTCTTTTCCTGTGTTTAATTTACTCACCCTCATGTCACTCTTTTCCATACAATGAAAGTCAATGGTTAGTGGACTTGTCAAGCTTCAAAGTAGAAAAAAACTGAAGGTATAATAAAAGTGGTCTATATGACTTGCAATATATTTTGAAGTCTTTTAAAGCTAAAAAATATGTTTTAGTAGTTCTCAGGTTTGAATATTTTGAATGATGTGAGGGTAAGAAAATAATGACAGAATTGATACACAATAAATACATGCAAAACCAAAGAGTAAGCTAAAGTAGTACAGAAGTGTAATTTTATTATTATTTATATAATATTATAGTATTTTAAATATTTTACATTTTAATTTTAGTAATTGTTTGTGCTTTGCAATTTAATTCATTTTTAAAAATAATTCTACTTACCTTAAATTTTTAGACAATAATAATAATAATAATAATAATAATAATTTCCGTTAGTTGCCAAAGCAAACTTTTAAAGTGTATATTATTTTCTTTACATTTTCTCGGACAATTTACGAATTTGTTTGCAAAATTTAGTTAAATATAAGGAACAAATTAATATACTGTGTGCACGATTTAGTAAACCGAGAGAATGTATTAGTGAATTGTGCGCACAATTTAGTGAAATGAGGGAACGAATTAGTAAATTGTGCGCACGGTTTAGTAAACCGAGACAATGAATTAGTAAATCATGTGCACAGTTTATTAAAATGAGGGAAAAATGTGTAAATTGTGTGCACAATTTATTAAACAGAGAGAAAGAATTAGTGAGTCGTGCTCACAGTTTAGTGAAATGAGGGAGCGAATTAGTAAATCGTGCGCATGATTTAGTAAAAGGAGGGAATGAGTGAGTAAACTGTGTGCACAATTTATTAAAATGAGGGAATTAATTAGTAAATAGTGTGCACGATTTAGTAAACCGAGAGCATGAATTTGTAAATTGTGCGCACAATTTAGTAAAATGAGGGAACAAATTAGTAAATTGTGCGCACAATTTATTAAAATGAGTGAATGAATTAGTCAATCGTGTGCATGATTTAGTAAACCAAGAGAATGTATTAGTGAATCGTGCGCACAATTTAGTGAAATGAGGGACCGAATTAGTAAATTGTGCATACAATTTATTAAAATGAGGGAACAAATTAGTAAATTGTGCACACGGTTTATTAAACCGAGAGAAAGAATTAGTGAATCGTGCGCACAATTTAGTGAAATGAGGGAGCGAATTAGTAAATTTTGCATATGGTTTAGTAAACTGAGACAGTGAATTAGTAAATTGTACACAATTTATTAAAATGAGGGAAAAAATTTGTAAATCATGCGCAGTTTACTAAACCGAGAGAAAGAATTAGTGAATTGTGCGCACAATTTAGTGAAATGAGGGAGCGAATTAGTAAACCATGCGCATGATTTAGTAAAATGAGGGAATGAATTAGTAAATAGTGTGCGCGTTTTATTAAACTGAGAGAATGAGTTAGTAAATCGTGCGCACAATTTAGTGAAATGAGGGACCGAATTAGTAAATTGTGCATACAATTTATTAAAATGAGGGAACAAATTAGTAAATTGTGCACACGGTTTATTAAACCGAGAGAAAGAATTAGTGAATCGTGCGCACAATTTAGTGAAATGAGGGAGCGAATTAGTAAATCATGCGCAGTAAAATGAGGAAACAAATGAGAAAATTGTGTGCACAATTTATTAAAATGAGGGAATGAATTAGTAAATCATGTGCACGATTTAGTAAACCAAGAGAATGAATTTGTAAATTGTGCACACAATTTAGTGAAATGAGGGAGCAAATTAGTAAATCATGCGCATGATTTAGTAAAATGAGGGAACAAATGAGTAAATTGTGTGCACAGTTTATTAAAATGAGGGAAAAATCTGTAAATTGTGCGCACAGTTTATGAAACTGAGAGAAAGAATTAGTGAATCATATGCACAATTTAGTGAAATGAGGGAACAAATTAGTAAATTTTGCATACAGTTTAGTAAACTGAGACAGTGAATTAGTAAATTGTACACAATTTATTAAAATGAGGGAAAAAATTTGTAAATCATGCGCAGTTTACTAAACCGAGAGAAAGAATTAGTGAATTGTGCGCACAATTTAGTGAAATGAGGGAGCGAATTAGTAAACCATGCGCATGATTTAGTAAAATGAGGGAATGAATTAGTAAATAGTGTGCGCGTTTTATTAAACTGAGAGAATGAGTTAGTAAATTGTGCACACGATTTAGTAAAATTAGGAAATGAATTACTAAATTGTGAGCACAATTTAGTAAACCAAGAGAACAAATAAGTAAATTATGTGCACAAAAAAGGAACACCACCCCCATCAAAAAAACAAAAAAAATTTTGGGTTAGTTTTTTGTTTGTGGTGCTCACTCACTTGTTGTAGAGGAAAACAGTTTTTGGCACTATAGCTCACTTAGTGAATTTTCCAAGGAGAACAGTAGGACATTTGTATAATGTGGAAAACAGAATGTTCTTATAATGTATGTATGCATGTATGTATGCCCAATGAAAAACATTCTTAAAACATTTTACAACTAGATTTTTCCCAGAACTATCAGAAATTTTTTCACTGTATTTAAGTTAACAGAAATTTTAGGAAAATGAGCATTATAACGTTGTTAGCACTGTCCAGACACACTGAAAAACATTTATTTCTAAGACTGTGTTTGTTCATGCTTGTTCATGGAGCAGAAGTGTTGTGGGTTTCTATGGTTCTGGGTATCGCAACAGGTTAGGATTTTTTAATGAAGCATTGTTGCAGGTGACTAATCTCTCATTCTCATTCACCGCTTCATTGTCCTGTACCTTTGAGAGCCCACATTAGCCCCCTGCTGCGGCCAATTACAGTGCTAATACCGGACCTGAAGGTTTCAACCCCAGCAGGCCATTGAATAGAAGGTTTTCAGATGTGTGTGTGTGATTGCAGAGGAGTGTGTCACCACTGATGACTGTGTGAACCAAAGTGCTTCTCCTCTCCTCTCCTTTTCCCATGTGTAGATAGAGGGATAAGATCTGGTCTGATTCCATCTCACACATCTGTAATGAGATTCGACGGCTCAAAGCTCATCATTATTCCACTCTTAAAGTGTATTAGGTGAACTCATTCTTTCTCGCTCTTCCTGCCTCTCTAGCTCTCTTTCTCTGTCCCACTCGCTTTCTTTGGGTCATTTTCAGTCACACTTAATTTAATGCGATTATCCTCCAGCGCAACTCAGCACAATCTCAAATGTGTATAATGAAGTGAGTCGAGAAACTATCAGCGAAATTTAATACAATGCTGGTTAATGCACTACTTTTTCACTTTCAGGTAGTTTATGAACAATCCTGAAAGTTCTAGTGTCTAGTAGCTTCGCAATTTAAAAGGTGAAAGTGTGGTCACATTTACCATGCTCTGCACGATCCTCGCTGAGGAATAAGGGTCTTGTCTAGCAAAATGATCGGTCGTTTTTGTTTTTGTTTTTTTTGTTTTTTATAAAAATGTATACACTTTTAAAACACAAATGCTTGTCTTGCACTAGCTCTGTGATGCCTGTCTAATCGCATTGGAAAAGGTAACATGCGGTTAGTTTTTCGCCTGTTTATTTCAGTACAAACAGGTAGAGTACCATCTATAAAGCGGAAATCAATTTAGTAAACAGAGAATCAATTAAAGAATTGTGCGCACAATTTATTAAAATGAGGGAACGAATTAGTCAATAATGCGCACAATAAGCGCGTGAAATAAGGGAATGACTTAGTAAATTATGTGCACGATTTATTAAAATGAGGGAACGAATTAGTAAATTGTGTGCACAATTTATTAAAATGAGGGAACGAATTAGTAAATTGTGCGCACGATTTAGTGAAATGAGGGAACAAGTTAGTCAATCGTGTGCATGATTTAGTAAACTGAGAATAAATTAGTGAATTGTGCACACAATTAATTGAAATAAGGGAACAAATTAGTAAATCATGCCCACGATTTACTGAAATAAGGGAACGCACAATTTACTAATTCGTTCCCTCATTTCACTAAATTGTGTGCACAGTTTACTAATTCGTTCTCTCATTTTACTTAATTGTGCGCATGATTCACTAATTCATTCCCTCATTTCACTGAATCGTGCGCACGCATTTACTAATTCGTTCCCTCATTTTACTTAATTGTGCGCATGATTCACTAATTCATTCCCTCATTTCACTAAATCGTGCGCACGCATTTACTAATTTGTTCCCTTATTTTACTTAATTGTATGCACATTTCACTAATTCATTCTCTCGGTTTACTAAACCGTGTGTACAATTTACTAATTTGTTCCCTCATTTTAATAAATTGTGCACACAACTTACAAATTCGTTCCCTCATTTCACTAAATTGAATAAATCGTCTTCACGATTTACTAATTCGTTCCTTCATTTTAACAAAACGTGCCCACGATTTATTAAAATAATGGAACAAATTAGTGAATTGTGTGCATGATTTGTTAAAATTAAGAAACAAATTAGTAAATCGTGCACACGATTTATTCAAATGAGGGAACGGATTAGTAAATTGTGTGCACGATTTATTAAAATGAGGGAACGAATTGGTAAATTGTGCACACGGTTTAGTAAACCGAAAGAATGAATTAGTGAATCGTGCATACAATTAAGTAAAATGAGGGAATGAATTAGTAATTTTTTTCTAAGAACTCCATCTCATTTTCTCATCCAACTTCGTTGTTTTTCGTCGCTTTGTAAGCACTGGGTTGGTACTACCGCCTACTTCGCGCGTGACCTTTCCAATGTAATTACATAACTGAAGTTGAGCTAGTGCAAGATGAGCATTTGTGGTTAAAAAAGGTATACATTTTTATTCATTTTAGAAAAGGACAGATCGTTTTGCTAGATAAGACCCTTATTCCTCAGCTGGGATTGTGTAGAGCCCTTTGAAGCAGCATTAAAACTGCAAATTTGGACCTTCAACCCACTGATCACGACTGAAGTCCACTATATGGAGAAAAATCCTGGAATGTTTTCTTCAAAAACCTTATTTTCTTTTCGACTACACTCTTAAAAATAAAGGTGCTTCACAATGCCATAGAAGAACCTTTTCTGTCTAAGTGGTTCCATAAAGAATCTGAAAAACCATTCTGTTTCACTAAAGGTTCTTTGTGGCGAAAGAAGGCTCTTCGGGTTATAAAAAGGTAAGAAATGGATGGTTCTTTAAAGAACCTTTGACTAAATGCTTCTTTGTGGAACCAAAAATGGCTTTTAAAGCACCTTTTTTTTTAAGAGTGTAAAGAATGAAAGACACGAACATCCTGGATGACATGGGGGTGGGAAAATTGTCAGGAAATTTTTATTCTTGAGAAAACTAATCCTTTAACTCCTGAATACATTTAGTTTTCAAATGTAAGTTTTCTACAGTATATAATCTATCATATCATGTTTTTGAGATTTTTAGATTCACAGATTGAATTCAGTGAGGTGCTAAATGAAATTTTCAGACATTTATGTATAGTGTGTAGTCAGGTATTTCGCAAAACTGTGATTGGATATTTAACCAGGCACTTAGCTACTTGATAACTGAATCTGGCTGAATGAGGCTTTTTTTTGGTTTTGAAGCGGTGAGATCACAGTGGCACAGTCGACTAGCTTCAGCGTGCCTAAGTAAACTTATAAAACTCTGGCTTCTACATCTAAGACACATCGACACTCAACCCAGTAGGACGTCTGCAGTGTTAAGCACACCCTGACAGGCGGTTTTTGAGCACAGGTTGCATTTGGATTCAGGCTGGCTGTGGGGAGCTGGCTTTTGAGACACTCTGTCTTTATAAAAGGTCAGCATCTATTGATTTGAGTGAATAACTCATGATGGCGAGATGAAACGGTGTGGGGGCAAGGAGCAGATGCACAAGACTTTTGTTTCTTCTTTCAATTGCTGAGGTCATGTGCTGTATGTTTGGTGTGACACATGACAGTTGTCACATTTACATGACAGTAAATGTCATATTGAGTACTTCCGCGACTCATAATGAAGGTGCTGTTGTCATGATCTATTTGGGAACACAGTGGAAAACATTGTAAGTGGTCACAACTGGTAATGAAGGTGTTTGAGGAGCAGAAATAAATCTGAGATTACTGAGTCAAAATTATCTTGAGAACTCATTTGATGTTGCAAGTGATTTCTTATCCACATGATCTGTTTTTTCCTTTCTCAAAGCACCCTTGCAGTCATCTTCCTTTTGACCACAAGGGGTCAGTAGTGATGAAATGTTCACAATGATCACTACTGGACCCTTTTCTCAGACTGATGATGTGGAACAGTTAACAATATAAATCTAATCAAATGTAGTATTATTATTATTAGTAGTAGTAGTAGTAGTATTTATTTATGTTTGAAATTTGAAAACTGGGGTTTTTAATATTTCACATGTCTCTCTTTTGACTTCCATAATCAATCCCTCTTAATTTTAATTTTACAATTTTTTCCACAATGGTGTATTTTTATTTTTTTTTTAACACGTCACATTACAATGTTTTCTAAATTTGTTTAAATTTCAGTAATATCAGTGCAAACTTTTTATACACTAAAAAATGCTGGGTTAAAAACAACCCAACACTGGGTCAGATTTAGACAAACCTAGTGACTAGGTTGTTTTGACCCAGTGGTTAGATTAAATTTTTAACCTAACCTTTTGGGTAGTTTTATTAACTACTGATTAAAAAAAAAATTTTTTTGGTGCCTAAACTGAACCCAAAATAGGTTGGAAATTAACATCTATTAATATGTTCAATAAGTTGAATAAATAATAATTAAATACACATTTTTAAAAATTGCATATTAATAAATGTTCACCTTTTGAGTGTTGCTGATGCCTCTAGTAATTATGTGTCTGATTTTTAATTTACGACCTATTTTCTGTTCATTTTAAGCCAGCCATATATTCATTTTTAAGCAATAGTAGTTTAGCAGTAACTTTAACCCAACCGCTTGGTAAAAACAACCCAGTCGCTGGGTTTGTCTATATTTATTGTATTTAACCCAACATTTTTTAGAGTGTATCAAAACAGTAAAATAATTAAATAATAAAAAAAAAACCTAAATAAATTATTTAAAAATCTTTTTTTTTTTAGCCATTTTGTTTTTATTGCAAAAAAAAAAAAACCTTACTGCTTTTAAAATACATTAACAAAAATGAAAAGGAAAAAGAAACAAACAAACCTGATTAATATATGAGCTGAGCCTTTGCCATTTTGTGACATCACAACTCCCTCTCAAACCCCATGGCTTTTTAAAACAAAGTTATGCCCATGTTTGGCATTTAAGCAGATGAAATTTAGTAGCACATTTTGTTGAGTTTCCGCTTTTAAATATAAATATTTACTTGATCGTATGAAACTGACATGCACACTGTAGGATAAGGTCAACTGGGCAATTAACATTTCATCATTTTAAATGTATTCAGGGGTTGCAGTGGATTTCATGCATATTCCTTTTGTGTATAAAGTATGAGACAATCTGAGAAGACAGCTTTTGTAAAAGCTCCAAATCTCCATTCGCATTGGGGTTTAGAGTTAATATTAAACATTGAGACACTGTTTAATTCAACATATGATTTAGTCATGATTTAGCGTCAGCATTACATATTCCTGGTAATATCATACTGTATATCCCACCGTGTGACAGACAGGTAGACCGCAGAGAGAGATTCTCAGGGGTGCTTCGATAAATTCACTGTTATAATTACATGAGGGGTCTCACAGCAACTTCTAAATGTTATTCTTTAAAAAGCTTTATAAAAAAACGGTCCTGCTCCCCTACGTGCGAAAGCATTTACCACTCAAATTACAGAAAAACGCGAGAGATAGTGACTCGCTTCTCTCTCAGAGAGATTCACCCACCACACCGTCGCTTTGCATTTAAAAGACCCAAAACTATACCTCAGCACATGAAAGAAAATGTCAGGGTCGGAGTTCGCCTCAGATAGCCGCGCATCAAAGCAGCCGGTGGCTGCGTGACATTTCGGGGAGCTCGTTGCCCGGTCCCACTGTGGCGGGCAGACAGACGGAGTCGGGCCAGGGGAGCAGGTATTAACCCCCAGACAGCCTGGTGCACTTCGACCCAGTGGGAGATTGAGTCTGGATAGCGCTGGTCGATGAGAAGGCTTGCAGGCTATTAAAATACAGCACACAGAGGTGGGACGCTGAGCTTTTGTTTCTGCCATTGTTGTTTTTGTTCAATATACGGTTCTTAGAAATGCCAGAGTTTAACCTTATTAGAGTTACAAAGCTAGAGAACGTCTGTGAAGAATTGATTATGAAAGGATGGCGCTCTCTTGTGGCCAAGTGCTAAAAATATCTGTGGGTGAAGAGTTGGGTGTTTGTAGTCGTACCACAAGATGGACACATGAGGGCGCAGAGCCTCTCAAACTAGAAATTATAAGCCTAATGCACTTAAAAAAGGGAAGTCATTCTTTAAAATGTTAAATGGTTACAAAAGTTACAAATACAATGAAGTAATGGAATGTTCTGAGTAGGCCTGTAATTATTAAAACACACTACAAAAAATGGCATATACACTAGTTAATAACAAATGACAACATTTTGCCCTTAAACAAAGTGCTGTTAATTTTATTGCTGCTCATACAAAATATCTGTGCGCAAGATATTCCTCTTTATGCTGACAGATGCTCAGAGGAATTCCCTAGAGATTAATTAATTTCACATTCAGCCTTCATTATGTAGGCTGCTTCTAACACAATGCCCTGAAGAACCATTGAAGGGGGAAAAAAGCAGTTTGCCAACATGGCCATCAGATGGCAACATATTCACACAGCTAGAAGTGTGTCTGGGGTGTCATGCCAATTTCTTCATTCCATTATTCTCTTCCTTTGTGGAAGGTTAACCCATTCAGACCCACTATCTATTTCAGTGAATCAGCTATTGTGTCATTTGCTTTCAACAAATAAGCGAATGATTATATATATATATATATATATATATATATATATGTGTGTGTGTGTGTGTGTGTGTGTGTGTGTGTACTTGTTTTGCTACATTGTTTTACTATCCCCACAAGGATAGTAAAACCTGAAACATGTTTTCTGTAAGGGGTAGGTTTAGGGTTAGGGTTGGGTTAGGGGATAGACAATATTGTTTTGTCAGTATAAAAACTATAGAGTCCCCACAATTCACAAAACAAACGTGTGTGTGTGTGTGTGTGTGTGTGTGTATATATATATATATATGTATATATAATTCATACATTATTTCCATTGTATTTAGTATAGTATAGTATAGTATAGTGTGTGTATATATATATATATATATTTATACACTTAGTGTACTAAATACAATGGAAATAATGTATGAATTACTATGAATGATACAATTCACACATTATGAAGCGAATGATTTATATATATATATATATATAAGAGTAGGGACAAAACTACTACATATGCTGTGTATAAATGTGACCCTGGACTACAAAACCAGTCATAAAGGTCTACTGAAAGTTGAATAAATAAGCTTTCCATTGATGTTTGGTTTGTTATGATAGGATAATATTTGGCCGAGATACAACTATTAGAAAATTTGGAATCTGAGGGTGCAAAAAAATCTAAATATTGAGAAAATCACCTTTGAAGTTGTCCAAATGAATTTTTAGCAGTGCATATTACTAATCAAAAATTAAGCTTTTATATATTTATGGTAGGAAATTTACTAAATATCTTAATATCCCAATGATTTTTTGCATAAAAGAAAAAGCGATAATTTTGACCCATATGTATTTTTGGCTATTGCTACAAATATACCTGTGCTACTTAACCCTTTAAGTGTCACTCCCATTTTTTAAAACAGACATAAAAATGCACTATCCAGACTTCAGTTTGTATAATTCATGAATGAAAACATTTTGTAATATGATTTTGATGTACGTTTTCCATGGTAATGCAATGTCTGATTTTAAAATGCCTTTCAAAGGATGAATTTTGAGATTTTAAGTTTTGAACTGATATAATTTCTTATGATTTCTATTGCGTGATAGGGAAAAAGGCAACGAAGAAAGTCTTTTGTGACAAAGGTCAGAACTCATGTTATGATGTAGATTTTTTAAGTTGCACTCTTGACGTATATTAATCTATTACTTTTCCTACATAATTTCTATCACAAAAATAAGGTAAAATATCTATTTAAGAGTCTTAGACCTTTCCAACGATAGTTTGTCATGATTAGATTAGGATTTATTTGTTTTATGGTGAAACGGCGGTTAAAGGGTTAAGACTGGTTTTGTGGTCCAGGGTCACAAATGTTAAACCCAAAAAAACATTACTGTAGTAATGTATAAGAGGTTGGATTCTGCATTACTCAAGTCAAGTGTGTTTAATGCAGTTGACCAGTAGAGTGCAGCACAACTTTGTCTGTGTTTGTAATAGTGAGCCGTAATTAGGAAAAGCTTTCCAAATGGTTTATCCTTTCATCAATACACTATAAACATATATAATGATTCTTAAAAACATTTATTGCTTTTTATCTGTTAATTACATGTAAATTAATACAAGCCTGTACATGCATACTAATCCATACTTTAGTTCATAATGTGTGAATTGCGTACATTATTGTACATTATTTGATTAAGTGATTCCTTTGTGTTTACTATGCTAAGTGGCTGAGTCACGACCATTGTTGTGTTTATAATGAGCGATTGTTTTATTTACCAGATTGTTACTCATCAAAGATTAGCAATTGAGATGAATCATCATTTCCATGTTCATCCAGTTTACTCAAATCTATATTTAGAGTCCAATTTGGGCTTTGATGCTCGACTTAGCTTGCCAAACAACTCGATGCTCAGTCATAAAGAGGGTTGTGTGCACAGAAAAGACGTTTAAACAATCTTTAAGATTATTAATCTCTTCATAAAATCATACAGAGATTTTAACCCCACAGCATGAAGTCCTGTTGCCTCCAGTATATTTATTGCACAGTATATCTGAAAGAACTCCAGTTCTTTTCACCGAGACTGAATGGTCCTTTTTAAGAGGAACAGAGTGCTTAGAGTTTGATTTTTGTCCTTGGGTTTACCACAAAGCCTGTCGTAATAAAATGTCTTATAATGGACGCTAACTTGAACTCGGACCGACCCTGAGTCTCAGATTTTATTTTGTTAAATAATTGACTAAACAAAAACGCTGTCATGAAGGAACAGACGGTGCACACTGAACCAAGAAGATGCCAGTCACTCTGCTATTATAAATTCTGATGGATGTGATTTTTGGGGTTTTGTTCCTCTAAGGAGGCGGATCTGTGGATGTGTGTGTTGACTGACAGGTGAGGGGGGCGGGTTCTGGCTTGATCCCCAGTGACAGCCCTGCCCAGGGTTGCCAGGTTTTAACTATAAAACCCGCCCAACTGCTATTCAAATCTAGCTCAAACTAGCCCAGTTGCATTTCAAAGGGGGTCCTCCGGTAAAAGTCAAGTTCTGGGGGGAAAAATAATTTTTTTTTTTGTTGGGGTTCCCCTAGCAAAATTCACATTCCAGTGGCTAAATATCACGGTATTGGGTTCATTTCAGCCCGCAGCAACAGTGTTAAAGTAGCCCAATTGCAACACTGGCCCTGTCCTCTTTTCTGGAGATCCACTTATGGTTTCCAACAACATTGTCTTTGATAAAAGTGCATTTTTTTTTTTGAAGTTTTAAATAAAGATTATTGAAGTACGTTTACAGAAAAATAGGTTTTCTACCTACATTTTGTACATTTCTACTTCTACAAAAATGATAATTATGAAATTTACTTGCAATTTCTGAGTGAAAATTGTTTCTACAACACATTTTGTTTTGAAATTTGGTGTAGGATTTACTTTGACACAATTTTCACACACAAATCTCACGTGCATTGAAATAGAAAAATTAAAATGGTATTTTCTTGTAATATGTGAGACTGGACTAGGGCTGCAACGATTTCTCGATTCTATTCGAGTACTCGATTTTAAAAAAAATGTCCAGTAATCGGCAAAATTCCGGAAGTGGCGCATTCCACATGTTAAACCCATTTAAAAATCACAATAAAGCATAATGCTATTAAGAATACACAAATGTTACGATTCAATTAAATAAATATATGTGCGATGCAGGTTTAATATGCGCTTTAATTATTTACATGCCTGTTAGTTACTTACATGCATCTCAGAGCAGCTTCGTTCACAGTAAATGCTGCTATTCAGACTGTTACCATTTACATGTGTGGAGCTTCTCAAACTGCATCTCTGCATGTTGTTGTGAGTTTGGGTTTATTATAACGTTCATCTGGGAACACATCGTGTGCCACTTCATCAGATTTGTAAGGTTAACGATTTATAAACTTACACAAACACAGGAGAATATGCTAAGTGTGCTAAGTGTGTTCATCGCGATTTCAAAATAAAAGTTTATGTTTTGATGTCCACATATATTAAAGAAATTACAGTGGCTGTAGCTTTTCTATCATTAAGAAATGGCCAAATAATAAAGATTACGTGGACATTTTAATTAAATGTTGTTGAGTCAATATTAAACATATTAAATTGCGCAGTGAAGTAAACAATCGTCAGGCTATTGGCGCCCTCTGCAGTCATTTGTTATAAAGCATAATGTACATCAGCTCTATTGTTTATAATACATAAACATGTATTTTAACAGTTTTGTTCAATAAAACCACATGATTACTTGCTTTTGACACTTTATTTGAACTGATTATTATTGCCTCGTTGCTATTATATATGTATTTTAAGTCATTTTAAAGGCTATTGTTCACTTAGGTCTATTCAATTATTATTATTATAATTATACGATTACTCCATTAATCGTCAGAATTATCGACAAATTACTCGGTTACCAAAATAATTGTTAGTGACAGCCCTAGACTGGACCACAAAACCAGTCTTAAGTAGCACGTATATATTTGTAGCAATAGCTAAAAATGCATAAATTTTCTTTTATGCCAAAAATCATTAGGATATTTGCTTATTTATTCAGCTTTCAGATGATGTATGAATCATTAAAATATTAAATCATCGATGAATCATTAAGATAGTAAATTTCCAAAAACTGACCCTTATGACTGGTTTTGTGGTCCAGGGTCACATATGTGCTCCAATAACCTTTTATTACAACTTACAACAAAAATATTAGACACAAAAACAGACATATGTACGTTCAACTCCTCCTATTTCTGTCAGCAGCCACCACAGCAGCCAAACTTGATTGATCGGTGTGCTTGTGCATATTTAAACGTGTCGTTTTAAGCATATGTATGTTTTTGTTGTTGCAGCTCACTCATGCGTATAATTGCAGAGTTCTTCATGAGACAAACTCATGTTGTTTTGTATTTGCACAGTCTGTAAATGCATGTCTGCATCTTATTCCCATGTCAAGCTGCCTGTCTTTGACCGCTGACCTGTCTGTCTTGGGCTGTAATAGGAGAGCGAGTCTCAGATGTGAATTTCAGGCATATGTGAGAGGCGCTTGAGGGAATACAAACCATCATCGCCATCCACACGCAAACCGACCTCAGCCACATTACACAGGAAAAGCAGTCTAGACACAGAAAAGTGATATGGCAAATGGGAATAATATGCAGGGGATGAATTAATATATGACCTTCCTCGTATTCATAAAGCTAAATGTACTGCATAATGGAGACGCAAGCGCTGATGTTGAGCATAAATCATGTGATGATCTTTCTATATTCCTCTAGTTGGATTTATATGGAATTCATTAGCATTTCATTGTCCGTTTGTTTCTATCGCTATTTATCTTTAATGTAGCTCTATTTGTAATGAGTCTCCAATTTTCTAAATGCAGCATTATTGTGGTGTTTCTTTTCCTTTTCCCTCATTGGATCTTATTGATTTTTCTCCCACCACTATTGATCTTGAGATCAGCTTTCCCCTGTGCAGCTGAGTATATATGTGTGTGTGTGTGTGTGTGTTTGTGTGAGATGGAGAAAGAGGGAAGGGTCTATAGATTTTGAGATGCATAGGTCTTAGCATTTCTGCTTTTACCTATGTTAGCATTTGTTAACACATATCGGAATATTGATTATTACTGTTATTATTATTACAAATAATAACTCTTCAGTGATTTTATTAGTAATTAGATTCTTAAAGAGACACTCACACTCGTGTACTCACCCTCATGTCATTCAAATCCAGTATGACTTTCTTTATTCTGATATGTTGATATACCAAATGGTTTCATTTCCCATCGACTTCCATTGTATGGATAACATTTAAAGGGATAGTTCACACAAAAATGAAAATTCTGTCAGTAATTACTCACCCTCATGTCGTTTCAAACCTGTAAGACCTTCGTTTATCTTCATTTTACTCTTGCATACTAAACCATGTCGAAAGCTGGCACAGAACAGAATAAATTGTTGAATAAAGTCATTGTTTTTGTTTTCTTTATGCAAGTATTCTCATAGTATTCACTTTATAAAATTCAGGTTGAACCACTGATGTCACATGGACTATTTTAACAATGTCTTTACTACCTTGTTGGGACTTGAACGTGTCAGTTGCATTGCTGTCTGTGCACACTCTAAAATTTAATCAAAAATATCTTCTTAATTTGTGTTCCGAAGATGAACGAAGGTCTTACGGGTTTGGAACGACATGACGGTGAGTCATGTCGTCATGTCGTGACAGATTTTTCATTTTTGGGTGAACTATCCCTTTAACTGAAGTCAGTGGGAACTGCTGAAAAGCAGACAGGGAAAAACGTAAATTGATTTCACAGTCTATGTTACACTTTGAATTTTAAATAATTTTTTTAAGCAGTTAGTCAGAATTCACAGCTGAATGACAGTTAATAAAGAAAAATATTTGAAGATTTGTAGTTACGACATGTACAAGCACTAACTGCGCTATGCTAACTAGCTAAACTGTTACACATTGGCGCTAGCTGAGCTGTTTTTAGTTGCCAATACCATTGTAGACTGACTGTTTACATTTAGTGATGATTCATTTATTTAACTGAATGAATTATTAAATTATTTAATTTCTTAAAGAGGGTAAATAAAGTGAGTAGTATTCATTTTGATATGTTATAAAGTGATTCCACCACAGTTTTGTATATGTATTTTATAGATTTTTATGTGTTCTCTCATCCATGTAAAGTGATTTTAGTTAGGAATATGATGCACTTATTAATACAAACATTATGCATTTAAACAACTTCTGACCAATACAGTCAGAACAGTACAGACATGCAGTACTCAATTATTAGTAATTAATTAATTAATTTAAATAATAAAATTATTAGTAAAACAATTCACATATTTATTAGTAATTTTTAATCTGTTAATTTTAATTAATATAAATAAATATAATTAAAATAATTGAAAAATAAATAAGTTAATACTCTTTGTAAATTTGACAATTATTTTGTCTGTCCACCTTTTTCCTTCTGTAAGAGTGGGCGTAGCCATTTATAAATTTTATGAGTCTGGCTTCCAGTCTCATCCGCGTCCAGCTATTTTTAGCTGTACAAAACAGCTTGTTTCACTGCAAATTGATGTGTCTTACCATGTTATTTTAATGTATTATCTTAATTATGAACACACTAGTTTTATCGTTTACTGCATGTTGTTATTCTTCTCATTATTTCCCTGCACTATAAAAAAACTAAATTTGTTTGAGTCAGCTTAAAATAATTTGTTACCCTGCTGCCTTAATTTTAAGTTCAGTCAACTCAAATAAGTTTAGTCAACTTGAAATGTTAAGTTGTACTAAGTAACAACTTAGATATTAGTGTTTGTTAAACTTAAGTAACTGGGTATGTAGCCCAGCTGCCTTAAAATTTTAAGTTGAATCAACTTTTTTTGGAGTTGACTGAACTTAAAATTTTAAAGTAGCCAGGTAACTGATTATTTTAAGTTGACTTAAATTGTTTTACAGTGTATAGCGGCTAATGAAACCCATAGGCTTACTTCCACGTTACAGAACAAGGTGGATAAATTAATAGCATTTGGCTGGTCATGTGATCTCTAAATGGCTGCCTCCATGTAAAATACAACAGCTTTTATTAAGCCACTGATATGACTAGATTGTTCATGGGGCAGGTGAGCGTGCATCATTTTAAAAATCATTTCTCGGAAGTACTTACAGGTAAAAAATATTTTAATGAAGGGAAAAAATGTCTGAGTGCACCTAATTGAAATGATTGCCAGCAATTTCAAAGAGATTTCAAACCCATTCAGGCATACTCTCCTGTTCTGTCTAACCTTTTTCCTGTTACTGGCTTCTTCTTTTAGTACCCAGAGCCTTGTTTTGTGAGCTCTATTCAGTAAATGCCTGTCATTTGTAGCGCACACAATTTCTTCACTGGTACATAACGGCGCATGCAATCAAATGCACACGTGCACACACTCTTTCTCTCTCCTTGTAGCTCAGATGTGGTCATGCAGTCTAAAGGTATTAAATTATTCCAGCCTAGCAGTCGAATGGAACTGCATGGGGAGATGAAAGCGCGATACACACATTTAAAAAGCTGAAATGCGTTTTGGCAAAACGGCGAGAGATGATGACAGTGCTCTGAATAGCTACCAATGGTTGTTGTGTGTAAAATATCTCAAGATTTGTTATATTCCGATTAAGCCCTCCTCTTTTTTTACTGTTGGAATAAAACTAACTCAACTTCCAGAAGTCTGAGCTTCAGCCAGGTTTGTTTAACACTGTGAATGGCTGGCGTTCCCTAGCCAAACTGATGTTTTTCCTGCTCAGAGCTCATGGTCTTTTAACAGCTTTAGAGAGTTGTTGGGCAGAGGCTTAAAGACTTTTGCCCTCTTGTAATGCACCACTGAGCACAACCCAGAAGATCCATTCTGCAGTCTTGCTCATTTCAGCATCTGTTGCCATCACGTGCACTTCCAAGACCGATCAATGCTTGGCCGATACAGTCTGATATATAGTGCCACTCACATGTGTTCTTGCTTGAGTATGTGAGAGTGATGTAGTATGTGTGACTGACTGATATAGGCTAGATTGAGCACTGTTATGTTATTGTCTATAATAATGCACTGTGAACATCTATAAGCAAGAGGGAATCAAAACTATTCCTACTTGGACCTACATATGCCATTGAATTTTTTTTCTTCTCCTTTTTTTATGTAAATCAGGTCATTTCTTCTTGTTTTTTGGCCATTTTAGAATGGTAAGACAATTAGAGTGTAGACTGTACTGAAATGTAGTCATGCAATGTTGATGTTAACATAACAATGTGAGAACAAAGTATAACAATAATAATTTTGCGTGATATGAAGTAATCTAACTTTGTGATCGTTAGATACAGTGGTGTCAAATGATTAATCGCGATTAATCACATCCAAAATAAAAGTTTTTGTTCACATAATATGTGTGTGTGTACTGTGTATATTTATTATGTACATATATATACAAACATGCATGTATATATTTAAGAAAAATATGTAATGTTTATATATTAAATATATTTATGTATAATACAAATTATATGAATATAAATATATACATGTAAATATTTTCAAAATATATACTGTTTGTGTGTGTCTTTATATATACGTAATAAATATACACAGTAGACACACATATATTATGTGAACAAAAACTTTTATTTTGGATGCGATTAATCACAATTAATCATTTGACATCACTAGTTTAGATTTAATCACCATTGGTAGCATGATTTATTGTAAAACTCTTTTTTTTTTTTTTTCAGTTGGTAAGAACAAAAACATATTACTAGTTAGATTACATTTTCCAATGAAACTTCATATTTTGGACATACTTCCAAGATGTAGTAGCATATCTGTAATTCCGAAGTGAATATCCACACTGGGGCGTTGACGGCCACACATACACCTCAATACATTAGATTTATCCATGCTGAGGAGCCGTGCTGATTAGAGGATGGATACCCGACCTGAGCCCGACGGTACCCGACGGTACCCGACGGGCCGGGCCGGGTTCGGACAGATATTTAGAAAGGATGCTCGGGTTCGGGTCGGGCTCGGTCACATCAGCGCGATAAGGCATTGACCATTTAAAATTTAAAACTGCTTAGTAGATTAGCCTAAACTTTGATGGATGGATTATGTAAATAGATCCCATGTTGCACTTTAGTAGCCTATACAGTTTTCGAGGAAAATGGTAAGAGTGATTTTCATTTCAATAGGCTGCATTTGTGTTACGTTAATGTTATCGCTGGGGACACTGTTAATGTTATCGATAGGCCCACAAAACCTGTTGTGTTATTATTTAATTTTTATTTTTGTTTTGTTATTTTTGTATTGTTTGATTTTGTTCTGTTAGCTTGGGCCATTTTTTGTTGGGCTATGTTTATTTAATTTCAATTGGCTATATGATAAAGCCTCTTGTGTGTGCGCCTGTGTTATAACGGCGCTTTTTGCCCCTTGTGTGCGCTGATGCTCTCCTACAGTTGCTTAATAAAAGCGGGCTTTCCACACAAAAAAAGTGCATGTGTCATTAGTATGAGAAAAAAATTAGATTTTAACTGTGTCGGGCTGGGATCGGGCTCGGACATAAATATTTTAATGCCTGTCGGGCTCGGGTCGGGTTCGGTTACTGCTCAGTCGGACGCGGGCCGGGCGCTGACAGAAAAATGCGGCCCGATCCGCACTCTAGTGCTGATGCACAGCCCAGGAAAAGAAAATAATTACAACTGCAGTTGCAGGTTTCAAACTGAGATGGCGACAAAGAGGTAAAACTTATGGACTGCAGGTTTAATTTATGCATAACTTGTGAACACTGCATCAAAGCCAGAATACGGTAGAGTGACCATACGTCCTCTTGTCCCCGGACATGTCCTCTTTTTGGACATGCATGCGACCTGGATTTCTACTGTCACGAATCTGGTCGATGTTCCGCGGTCCGCTCACCACCAGATGTCACTCTCACCTTATCACACACTGACTGTTGCATTACACCTCGGACTACATCTCCCAGTATCCATTACGCTGATTGCGTCTACACATGTGACCAAGCAGCGGCACTATAAAAGCCCCGGTCTTTCCCCATGCAAGCCACGGATTGTTGTTGTTGTATTTATATTGTTAGCGTTTCCTAGTTTCCTTGTTCCGTAGTTCCCTAGTTCCTTGTTCCCTCGCCTGGCTCCCCCGTTTTCGACTGTTCGCCGCCTGCCTATTGGACTCTAGCTCTTGTTTATTGGTTTATTCTCCTAGCCCAGCCCCTTACGGATTACGTTCGCCACGGATCGACCCTCGCCTGTTTCACGGACTTCTATTGTGCTTCGCCTTCGTTATACCTGCCTGCCATTGTTGTTTGACCCTGCCTGTTCGACCATGTATCTGTCTCGTCCCCAGAATAAAAGCTCGCAGATGGATCCGCTCGCCTCTCGCCTCTCACTCCGCGTTACATCTACATTTCCCAAAATGTCTGGGATTTAGCTTTTGCTTTCTACAGTCGCCATTAATTATGTACATTTTGTATTAAAGCTTTGCGCGGGACTGTTTTCTTAATCCCGTTACCGCAAACATTGTAATATTGAATATTGTTATCAATATGTATTTAAATCACTTTGGATGCTTGTGTTGGATGTAGGGTTGCCAAATCCATATTTTTTTCCATGATTTTAAACTGTTGTGGCAGGTTGAGTTTCTCCCGTGGGTTAAAGGTTTGAAATATTGCATACATTACATTTGACTGAAATGCTTGTATTGAAACATTTTGCATTCTACCTATGACAAAACTGTGGTAGATGCAAGTTTTGTGAAGGATGACTACTGTGGTAAGAAGCCTTTAGCTGTGTTTATGATCAGTCTGCATAATGGTGACTGTTAAATATGTAGTTTAGGTATGGAAATGACCCCTATGTCCTCTTCTTTTGAAAACTAAAATATGGTCACCCTAGCATACAGCTGAGGTCAAAAGTTTACATCCCCATTTCAGGATCATTAAAAATATTAATTATTTTACCAAAATAAGAGGGATCAAACAAAATGCAAGTTACTGTTTATTTAGTACTGACCTGAATAAGATATTTCACATAAAAGATGTTTACATATAGTCTACAAGAGAAAATAATTAATTTATAAAAAATGGCCTGGTTCAAAAGTTTACATCCCTTTGATTCTTAATACTGTGTTGTTACCTGAATGATCCACAGCTGTGTTTTTTTGTTTAGTGATGGTTGTTCATGAGTCCCTTGTTTGTCCTGAACAGTTCAACCACCTGCTGTTCTTTCAGAAAAATCCTTCAGGTCCCACAAATTCTTTGGTTTTCCAGCATTTTTATGTATTTGAACTCTTTCCAACAATGACTGTATGATTCTGAGATCCATCTTTTCACACTTAGGACAACTGAGGGACTCATATGCAACTATTACAGAAGGTTTAAACGCTCACTGATGCTCCAGAAGGAAACATGATGCATTAAGAGCCAGAGGGTGAAAACATTTGAAATTTAAAGATCAGGGTCAATGTAACTTATTTTGTCTTCTGGGAAACATAACTATCTTCTGCAGCCTCTGAAGGGCAGTACTAAATGAAAAAATAAGAAAAATAAAAAAATTCAAAAGTTTTCACCCCCTAGCTCTTAATGCATGGTTTGTTTAAAAAAATAAAAAAATAAATAAATATATATATATAAATATATATATATATGTATATATAATGTCTTTTCGTTGTTTCTACATAAATTTGAAGATTGAATCCGAAATTATTGCAATATAAAAGTATATTTGAAAACTTTAATGTTAGGATTGAATTTTAGAAAAAAATGTTATTAATTAGTTAATTTTTAATGGACTGACGGCACTGGTTTTATTTAATTTTATTAATTTTAAATAATTTTGTTTGTTTGTCATTATGTAAACAAAATAATAAATAATAAAAAAAAATCATACATTCAGATTTTGTGTTATTATATTTCCATAGAAAAGAAAGTAGTAAACAAAAAAATCTCATCTAGTCTAAAGCTTACATTTTATTGGCCTACGCTTAGTTTCCGTTCTTCTCATGCTTCGCTGCTTCCAGTGTAGACACAGTGTAAGATATGAGCTTCAGGTCACGTGTAGAGTCTGCAATGAACTGCTGAAATTACATTACGTTCTTTGCAGCGTTTGCATATGTATGAATGCGTGTGGGTGTGTGCGTTAGTGTGGCGGTGTATTCACTCACAGGCCACTGAAAAGCCCCTAATGCAATTTCACACTGAATCTGGCTAATGTAATTAGCAGCTCTCAGTTTTTCCTAATGAATGTAATCACCCAAATGGACAAACGGATTAAACTCTTAACTTCGCCGTTCACAGCCACGAGAACAAGATGCCATTATGCCAACTGTATTGGAGTTTGTGTGAAAAGATTACAACGGAATTCCTACAAATTAATGTATTCCTCAGCAAACCGACGTGGACATTCCGCAACCGAGATACGATACGTAGCTTGTTATCCGTGTGGGGGATTTTACTCTGAGCAGATACCCGATGGTGTTTCCTGGCCCTCGTTCAGGCTTAATGAGTTTGACAGGTGTTGCGCTGAACTGAGAGCAGGAAGCAGGAAGGACAGTCCTGTTCTGGGTGATTGCTGGCCTTCAGGCTTCATTTTCAGCACCTGTGGAGCAGATCTCAGATCAGTCTCTGGGGCATTCGTTTTTAACGCAACTCCCATCCTACAGGAAGCTTGAGCCAAATTCGTAATCATCCTCAAAACAGACCGAACGCGACAGGATGTTTCAACCAAGCTCCTTAGAAGGAAAAGAGATAGTTGTGACATCCTGTAGTGGTTTGTTTGTGTTTACGTGAGCAGTGTAGAAGATAAATGACATCATATCCTGCTTACCGGTCTCTCTTGGTCGGTTCTTTCTTGGCTCTCGGATACTATCTCCAGAATCTCCCATGTGGAGCGCCGTCCTGTGATGAATCCACAAGTCCGGGGAAATGAAAGTGTTTCTTGGTCATTTCAAAAATGGAATGAGGTCCTTGAGAGGTATTAAATTCTGTAATATATTGTCTCCCCCGCTCTAGAGGGGTGTATGGGAACTCTGAAATAAATCAATACAGAAAACAGAAAGCACGGGGGTCGCTGAAATATTAAACAAGCGCTTTAAAACAGGCCGAAGCCTATTTGGAAAAGAATCCATTAGGGTTACTCTCCGCAGTTGTCTGCGAAATTGAATTCGGGTAGCGAGTGGTTTGAGGACTCATTTGCGATGAAATTGAGAAGCGGTTTAATCAATAAGACATACTTTATGTGGAATGCGAAACATAAACAGGGCTGGAGGAAAAAAACGCGGTGTGAGATTGAGGGATAAGCACGACGATGATTGCTAACTCCCTTTCCTCACACCCACGCGTGCCATAAATTCCTGAAGAACGCCTCCGAATTGCCTTCCCACCGTCGAAAGTGTGAGTTTGAGAAATGCCATGTTCGAAATTCCTTAATTTAGGGAGGCATTATGAGGGAATTGCCCCTGAGGCTAGCGCAATGCTAATCTCGAGGCTAACCTCAGGTCTCTTTTCCCAAGAGCCTAGCTCGGGCCATCATACATTTCCAACTCACACAGCGTTCCTGGATCAGTTTGCTTCAGATTGAATTCTATTCATAGTCACATTAAGTCTCCGAGGACGGCCAGAAGGATTTACGCAGCGCCGCTTGTGAATTACCTGTCCTCTTATTCAACATAGTACCCACGTCTTTCTCGAAATTTTAGTTTAACAATGGCTAGAATTGATTTATTTTTCCACAACGGTCGCTCAGCATATTCCAGTGCGGGTTTAAGCTTCCATTCTGGAATCTTCTGAATCGTAGCCTTTGGAAATGAGAGGTAGAGTGCTAGTGAAGCAGAATGTTGGAGAGAAAGAGAGAAACCTGCTGTTCAAGCACTTTGAAAAGAGCATGAAATACAAAAGAGAGGGAGAGTCACATCACACCACCGGAGATCCTGCGTTTTCCAAAGTGTTGCAGACATCCATATCAAGCGGATCCACGTCACTTTCAGCGAACGCCTCAGGTAGAAATCGATCTCCTCTGAGGGTGAACTTTGCTCTGGAATGTTCCTGCGGTTTGGATGCGGCAGACAAAGAGAAAGGGAGAGAGACGAAGTGGAGGTGAAAAAGAAAGAAGAAACTCTCTCTGGTGCTTTAAGACCACTGGCAAGTTGAAGACCTCCAACTTTCTTGATTGCTAGAACTTCATGCAATGACTGTGGCTTTTTCTGGACCCCTGTTGTGGGTCTATGCATCTTTTCGACTCCCTTTTTCTGTTCCCACTGGTTTAGTTTGTACTAGTACTGGCTGTAGCCTTAGTCTAAGATCAATTTTGAGGCCGAAATGCACAGCAGTGTCTCTTGCGCTCCTCTGGAGATCATTGTGTATCAGATTGCTGTGGGATATGCCAGTGCTGACCTCTGACCTGATGTGAATTACCACAATCCATTTTACCTACATATTGTGACATATTTGTGACTGAAACTGAATACTGAATGAGAACAAACTTGATTTTATCCATTGGGAATATATGGAATTCTTTTAATTCAGTTCAGTTCTTTGAATTGTTGATTCATACAGTCATACAAGTTGAGGCAAATTACTAAATTGCATTCATGCAGCAAAGACCGTGACCGTGAAGTTATTTACATTTTTTACATTTACAATTTTTAATCATCAGCATGATTTGGTGATAAAATTAAAATGAAATCTTGTACAAGTTTGATTTGTGAACCCCGAATCAATTGAATTTCTTGGATTCTTGTTGCTGTTTAAATCCGAGAAAAGATATTTCATGTCATTTTGTGCCTGATATTGTTTTGATAAATTCTTTGAATGATTGCTGAATAATATCTTTGTGGGTTGTGTAATGAGCGAAGCCGAACGTAGAGGTTCATCTCAATTACCTACCGCTTTCTCTCCTATGGCAGAGCAAAGTGATTCATCAGCTTGTTTTATGTGGGCTAATTGCTCAAGCAGTGGTTGATAATAGAGATTGATTCTGGACATTTCCACATCACTACTTCATTTTCGTAGTGAAATCAGCTTTCTTTTCCTTTCCTAAACCAAATCAATCAGCTTTCTCGCTCACTCTCTCTCTCCCGTGCACACTTTCGCTGTTTCCTCCCTCATGCTGGGACCCAGCGGGCCTGTTTGACTCGGCTCAGATCTTCTGCATTAATTAAGATGCAGAATGTCACCAGGCGCTGCAAGGTCACCTCTGTCTTTCAGAAGGACCCTTACAGGGCTATAATAGGCTGGCCACCTCTATATATTTGTCCATATCTACACTGTAAAAATTGTTTTTTCTTTGATGTTTCTTTGTATGTAAAGACAAAATCTATTTATTAATCAAATAAATAAATGAGCTGCATTTATTAAATAATAATAAAAAAAATAAATAAATAAAAATATAAAAAATCTTACCAATATATACACGACTGATCCACGGTTTGGGATGAGTGAATGTCCTTTCTGCTCACCAAAGATGGATTTATTTAATAAAAAAAATAAATAATAATAAAAATATTAATTATTTAAAAAAAGTAAAAAAAATGTATATATATATATATATATATATTTTACGACTGATCAAAAGTTTGGGATCAACAAGATTTTTTAATGTTTTTGAATATCTTTTCTGCTCACCGAAGCTGCATTTAAATAAATAAATAAATAAATAATTCAAAAAATAAATAAATACATAAATATTAAAAAACTGATTTAAAGTTTGGGTAACTGATTTAAAGTTTTTGAATGTCTCTTCTGCTCACCAAAGATGCATTTATTTATTTAATAAATAAATAAATAAATAAATAAATATCCTACCTATATATATATATATATATATATATATATATATATATACATGTCTGATCCAAAGTTTGGGATGAGTACGTTTTTTTTAAGTTTGTGAATGTCTCTTCTGCTCACCAAAGATGCATTTAAAAAATAATAACAATAAATAAATAAATTAATTAATTAATTACAAATCTTATACAATTGATCAAAAGTTTGGGATCAGTAAGATTTTTTCATGTTTAAAAAAAAATCTAATAAAAAATTATTAATTTAATTATTTAAAAAAGCTACTTGTATGTATATATATATATATATAGGTAGGTTTTTTATTTATTGAATTGAATAAGTAATTTTTCTATAATTATCTATCTATCTATCTGTCTGTCGTTCTATCTGTCTATCTATCTGTCTATCATCTATCTGTCTATCTGTCTGTCTATCTATCTATCTATCGATATATATATATATAGGTAGGTTTTTTATTTATTGAATTGAATAAGTAATTTTTCTATAATTATTTATCTATCTATCTATCTATCTATCTGTCTGTTGTTCTATCTATCTATCTGTCTATCATCTATCTGTCTATCTGTCTATCTATCTATCTGTCTGTCTATCTATCTATCGATCGATCATTCTATCTATCGTTCTGTCATAAATAAAATAAAAAATCAAATAATGAAAAAAATTAATTAACCAAAAATAAATGAATACAAAAATGTCTTACCAATATATATATATATATATATATATAGATCATGTTTTTCAATGTCTCGTCTACTCACCAAAGCTGCATTTTGATTTAAAAAAAAAAAAAAAATTATTAAAAAAAAAAATAATAAAAAAAATTAATAAATAAATCTTACCAATATATGTACGACTGATCCAAAGTTTGGGATCAGTAAGATCTTTTAAAGTTTTTAAATGTCTCTTCTGATCTTCTAATATAAATAAATATTTATTTGATAATATTTCACAATTTTAGCTTTATTTGTATGTGTGTATAGCTATGTATTTATAGCTGTATATAGATAGATAGCTCTATGTATCTGGTTATGCTTGTGTGCCCAAGCAATGTGAATGCGGACATTTCTGTCCCCTATGGACTAGAGAGAGCATGTCTGCCTCTGTAAGAGTGTGTGTGTGTGTGTGTGTGTGTGTTTGTATGCGACGAAGACCGCAGGGAACTGTGTGGTCAAGCTGCGAGAAACCTCTCTGCATGCTTATCATCTGTTGTTTATCTCTCTGCATGCTACTGAATGGCTCTGACCTACAGGTGAGCCATACAGGCACCTCACGCTGGGCTCATAAATTACAGAGGCCTTGGGAGACTGCTGCAAACACAGAGCGAGAGAGAGAAAGATGGAGGTGGGGAGAAGAGGTGTGAGGGTTAAAGTCTTTGTACCTGCAGCTTCTGGAGCGCAGAGGGGGCGGTCATTTCTCTCCCTTCCTCGGTTGACAGCTAATCAGCATCCACAAATTAGGATGTATCCTCTCCGCTCCTGCACGGCTGCTATATTATTATTAGCGAGGTGCGGTGGACAAAAGACAACAACCTCGGCAGTGCAGCACAACACCCTTAGCCCTGAGCTGCATCCTTGATTTAGGTGTAAGCAAGTGTGGTGCTTTTGATTCCTGGAAGCCGTTGCAGATAAGAAAGAACCATAAAACATTGTTACGATGCTGCATTGACAGCGTGGTTCTGTCACTGCCTCCTACATAATAGAAGCAGAGAAATCTATATGCTAGCCATTTCCTGGCAATTTCCTTATATATATATATATATATATATACTGTGTGTGTGTTATTATTTTTCTTTTAAAGCAGAAATCTGTTGTTGTTGATTAACTATATGGCTGAAAAGCCCAGTACTGAAAGTTTAAATTATAGCTGAAATTGTTCATGCAAATCATTGCTTGCTTCTTAACGTATACAAAGAACACCGAAGCCTCATCCTCCCTCCTAGAACACCATGTCTTTGTTGTCTCGCCATAAAACCGAATGAGGACTGTAAAAGGGTTAGTGCAGACAAACAAGCAAATGCACCCAACAAGTGTGGTCCTCCAGGGGAAAGATAGACAGATGTTGAAGTTAAGAACCGCTATTAGGTGTTGGAGGAGCGCAGGGCTGAATTTGCTGAAATTACCTCTTTGTGCACATGGTCTCTGTTTGTGCGCGTGTTTTTTTTCTGTACGAGCGTCGTTTGTGTGTGCGTGAATTCATTGTACTTGGTGTGTGTGTATTGTAATTCTGCCTTCAAGTCTTCCTGGAACATTTCCAAGGGAGTTGGGAAGTCATAATTATGATGTGATGTGTGTTCAGGTGATTTTGATTGGAAAATCGAATAGGCATGTTTCATATTTTTTTCCTTCCTTTTTACCTCCAGACAAACTCTCTTTGTTTATATATGGCTGGTAAAGTATAACTGAGTATGGATTGGTTTTTTTTGTTTTTTTTTTATAAGTGTTATACATTTTATTCTAAAAATTCATTTTCTATTGTTCTTTCGTTCTATCATTCTATCATTCTATCTGTTGCTCTATATATCTATTCAGTAATTTTTTTGTTCTATCTATTGCTCTGTCGTTCTATCACTCTGTTTTGTCATTCTATTGTTCTATTGTTTACATTCTATCTATCTATCTATTTATCGATCATTTATTTATCTATCTGTTGTTCTATCTATCTATTGTTCTATTGTTTTCATTATATCTATCTATCTATCTATCTATCTATCTATCTATCGTTCTATCTATCGTTCTGTCTATCGTTCTGTCTATCGTTTTGTATTAAAATGTATTATACATTTTATTTACAAAATTTGTTCTTCTATCGTTCTTTCGTTCTATCATTCTGTCGTTCTGTCTGTTGCTCTGTTTTGTCATTTTATCGTTCTATTGTTTTCATTCTATCTATCTATCTATCTATCTATCTATCTATCTATCTATCTATCTATCTGTCTATCTATCTGTCTGTCTGTCTGTCTATCTATCTATCTATTGCTGTCGCTATCATCACTTGTAGTTTTGTCATTCTATCGCTCTATTGTTTTCATTCTATCCATCTATCTATCTATCTATCTATCTATCGTTCTATCTATCGTTCTATCTATCGTTCTGTCTATCGTTTTGTATTAAAATGTATTATACATTTTATTTAAAAAATTTGTTCTTCTATCGTTCTTTCGTTCTATCATTCTGTCTGTTGCTCTTGTTTTGTCATTTTATGCTCTATTGTTTCTCATCTCTATCTATCTATCTATCTATCTATCTATCTATCTATTATCTATCTATCTGTCTGTCTGTCTGTCTGTCTGTCTGTCTGTCTGTCTCTATCTATCTATCTATCTATTGCTGTCGCTCTATCATCACTCTGTAGTTTTGTCATTCTATCGTTTCTATTGTTTTCATTCTATCCATCTATCTATCTATCTATCTATCTATCTATCTATCTGTTCTATCTATCTATATCATTCCTTCATGCTATCATTCTAGTTTTCATTCTATCATCTATCTATCTATCTATCTATCTATCTATCTATCTATATCTATATCGTTCTTTCATGCTATCATACTATAGTTTTCATTCTATCTATCTATCTATCTATCTATCTATCTATCTATCTATCATCATTCTGTCATTCTATCGTTCTGTCATTCTATCTATCATTCTTTCATTCTATCGTTCTATTTATCTGTTATTCTATCTGTCATTCTAGCTATCATTCTGTTAGTCTAGCTATCATTCTATCTATCGTTCTTTCATTCTATTGTTCTTTTATTCTATTTATTTCAAATATATATTTAAAATATATACTGTATATACATATATATTTAGTTTCATCAAAACAATCCACACACTTTATGATTAACACGTTATATTTTTATTAAAAATATATATATATATTTTTATTTTCTTTATGAATAAGTCTTTATGTATAACACCAGCCATATACATCTATCACTCCCTACTTGATCTTTCAAGCAATTTGTTTTGTTAAGATCTTTCCACTCGTCACGTCACGTTGTACTTGGCTTGCAAATTGAATTATCTTTAGCTTCCGCATATCAATTCGAGCGCCTGGATAAAATGCAGTATCCGCTGGTAGAGTCACATTTGACACACTCGCAAATTATAACCACGCACAAGTGAAATGAACTACCATAAGCGCCCAAGGGAGCAATAAACCCCTCCGACTGCGAACAAGCTACAGTTATGTCAAAAGCAACCTTTAGGATGACAGCCCACCCAGCAACAACAGTCTGCATTTCCATAGCCAGATGTAACAATTTGATTAGATCGGGTTAATTGGCCTCATCTGCCTGGGATCCATAGACATCATGTTCTTCTCAAATTGCAGCGCTCCTGTCAAACTAATCTGCTGAATTCACTCTGCGGCGACTGTCATGCATCTCATTAGTTATCAAGCAATCATCCTCCCATACATTCACACACAAAAGTTTGTGGTTTTCAACGCAGCACAAGCCAGGAAATGCATCCATAATTTGCTTAGGAGCGCAGACAGGATGTACACAGATGGATGGACTCTGAAATGTAATTTTTGGGCCAAATGCGATGGGTCTGGCCCAGCAGGCGATACAGAGTGGTACCGCAGGCACAGACAGCGTCCAGCTAATGGACACACACCATTACAGCGCTTTCCACTCTGAGAACTCAGCAGGTTATATTTCATCTACATGCTCTCGCTGCGTTCCAGATGTTGGCCCTCATATACGCACACAAACATGCCCTGTGTGTCATTACTAAGGTAATGTCTACAAGTGTTGTGTGTTTGCTGAGTGGACTGAGGCGGTAGGCCACAGCGGGAGTAGTGATACACACACAAACACACACACACGCTCTGCTCTATTTGCTGCTGCAAAGATGACCGGGCAACGAGGAGAGATGTTCAGTCTTTCGACTTGACTGAATTCACCTCTGCCTTGCCCGCAAAAGGGGGAGGAGGATGAGACAAGGAAAGAAAAGAGCAGAGAAGAGGGGTCTCACTGCTAGGGAAGGGTTTGAGAGACTCAAGGGCTTCATAGCCGGAGAGATCGACATGTCAGCAGCTCACACACACACACATAATACAACATGTGCCCCTGCAGGTACTTCTGTAATGGTTTCACCTTACTGTGCTTTCTGTAGACACTGTCTGTTACAGCTGCTACAGGGATGGACTTGGCCTCAAAAACAGCCCGGGACTTGCCTGCTATATTATCTAGCTCAGAAGCTTCCAAACTGGGGTCTAGAGGGTTCTAGGGGGAAATATATATTTTTAGGACTATTAAAGTTGCCTGTAAAACTTTGTATTTAATGTAAAACAAAAAACACACACACACATCCACACACATACAAATACACATAAATTGAACTGCAAATAACTCTCTTTTAATTCATCCATTTCAAAAATAAGATACACAGCAAATTACACATTTGTTCACATTTTCATGTTGTTTTCAGTTGATGACATTAGTGACAACAGTACATAGTGCGCCTCCCATCCAACAAATCGCAACAGACTAAGCTTTGTGTTACTTTTGATATGAAACAAAGCATTAGATTTCACATTCTGTCCATTTCATTAGGAAATTCAAGCAATAAATACGTTTTTGGTGCTCTTTAATGTGGCGTGATAGATTGTTGTATCTTCTGGGTACTCGCCTGTGCATAATCAAACGCATAGCAAAACATTCGTGACAGTTTCATTTTTGTTCTGGATCCAGTGCTCTGCTGCCACACTGGAGTGCACTCACCACCAAATGGACAGGAGTGTGAATTACAGTTAGAAGTTACAATATATCACCCTCAATGTAATGTCAAAGTGACGACAAGTGACGGTTTTTTGGTTTTGCATTTAAATAACTTCCTTGTTTTATTTCTCTCGGAATTTGCTGTATGTGTGCCCACGATTACACATGTTGAAATGAGGAAACGCTTCCCTGCTTATATTTGAAAAAGCAACACACGCAGAGCATCTTCCATTCTAATGACATGCAATGATAAGCCTTTCTAAACCTGTTGTCCAACAAGAGTTATAAAAACACAAGTTATAAAAAAAATTATAACTTGTTTTTAATTCACAACGTCAGTCGAGTGTTTGAAATAACTTCCTTGTGTGATCTGATGTGGATTCTTATCACAGAATGAGGCAGACAATAAATTCTATACTCATATTCTATGTATGTCGATTAGCATTGGCTTATGAAAATACACGAGATGGCTTGAAGAAAGATAAACCATATATTATTCCAGACGAGTGTTTATTGTCCTTACATTTAATCATTCAAAACGTTTAACGTTATATCTTGTTTTTATTGAGTTACAGCAATAGTGATGCCTTTATCCAGAGAAGCTGGAATGGAACGTCATCAATAGTTGCGTTTCTGTTCAAAATCCGTTGCTATGACTTATCGCGAGAGCAACAAATTACGTTTTAGTCGCATAACAGCAGTAAACGGAAACGTAGTCATTTCGCAATACTTTTTTATTAACATTTATATAACATCGCCAAAGTTTTGCGCAAATCTGTAATAGAAACACACCTAGTGATACTTATGTGGATTTTCTGCACGAGGGCGCCCTCTGGCGTCCAGTATGAATGAAACCCATTCTATTTTGCATAAAAATCGAAAAAATAATACCTCTTTCAAAAGAAAAATTAAACAGACATATACTAAACCACGCTTTTTCCAGTGCACAGAGGTTTACGGGAGTATTTTGTTAATTTGTTGCAAGTGGCAAGATATCAGAACCGAACCAAACCGAAAACTGTGGTTAAAAACCGAGGTACATATTGAACTGTGGACTAACTGTATTGTTGCATCCCTAATATATATATATATATATATATATATATACACACACACACACACACACACAGACATACATTGCTTGATCAGCATGCAGAACCATTACCATGTGTTTAAAAAAGCAGCATGTGTTCGATTTTACATAAGGCAGTAAGGGAAGCTGTATCGACTGACAGAACATCTATATTCCCTCATACAAGAATGACTGATATGCAGCTTTTAAACATCAAAACAGTAAAAGATCACACAAACTTTGTTCGTTCTTCCACAACCAAATGTTTTCACAAGTTCATTTTTCACATACACCTCTGATTTCAAATAAGTTTTTGATAGAGGTCTTTCTTCATGCACATTTCGTGCTGGCCGCTTTCTCCAATCTCTTATCCTTTTCTCCCTGGAAATAGATTCTGTCCCGAGGAACGGTGAGAGGAGGAGACCCATAAAGAATGAAATATTAATTCTCTCGATGCCCGTGACCTTGTGCGGTCGCCAGCGCCGCATTTTATTGTGGGAAATGGGGAGATAGTGAAAGCAATAGATGTTGAAGAGTTTTTCCCCTTGTCCTGCGATAAATGAAATGTGTGACTCTTTGACACCTCAGTTCTGAAGATCCGAGACACAATATTGAAGAAAGAGAAGGCTGTGGATATTTTAGAAATCATCAACATGAAGGCACTTCCTCCTTTTATTTAACTTCATAGCTTTGGATGGAGTCCCATGTGGCGCGTGCTTGTGTATGCGAAAGCACGTGTGTCACATTCGCCCTGTGAAGGACAGACGTGATCAATAGAGATTATTAATGTTTCATGAGTGTTGCCACAAGTATGCGTGCTTGTGCAGTTTGTGAGTTCTTGAGGTGCTGAAGCCACAGGTTCACGGACTTATTGCCATTTGTTGAACCTGTCGTCCATCATTTTTCTCTTCTTCTCATTGTCTTTCTCTCTCCCTTCCCCCTCTCTCATATTCCCCTGTCAAAATTGCATCTCTTCCCCTCCTCCTCCTTTTCTCCTCTATTTTACCTCTGGTTGTGTACCAAAAGATGAACTCCAGCCGTTTGCAGACATCATAAGGTCACCAGCAATTTAAGACACAAAATCCATACAAGCAAGTGATGTAAGCCGCGAGCCACTCTATCTCTCCGAAGTACGTCAGCTGTTTGTTCTCATTCTGTTTACACAGTGCTGCTACAAGGTAAACATTCGACTGGAATGCACTGTCCATCGACTGCAATGTGCAAAACTGTATTCAATTATAGTCAGAGTTGTGTTTTTATCATTTTTAAAGAGTTCTTTTGTGGATATCGGTCCATGTTTGCTATCCTTGAGCGATTCTTACACAAGTAGATTGGAGCTAGTTGTTTACTCCAAGTAAAAGTATTGAGTAATAAGTGTTTTAGCATTAAGCATTTCACACATTTACCTTTTGGTATTGGGACGTGTTGTCACACTATATGGGTTAAGTTGTCACAGTAAAAGTCTTCTGTTGTCTTTTCATTTCTTTCGATCTATATGAATTATATTATAGTATTTCTTTGTATTTTAAATTAACATTTCTTTTTATATTTTCAGTTTTCATTTAAACTTAAGTTTTAGTCATTTTGTTATGTGCTTATCATTTTTATTTATTTATTTATTTTATTTTAGTTTGTTAGTCATTTGAAAACTTTGACTTAAACTATTTCTAATTTTTATGATTTTTTGTAATATTTTAGTATTAATTATATACTATTATATTATTTCATAATTCAAATTAGCATTTATTTTTATATTTTCAGTTTTCATTTAAACTTACATTTTAGTCATTTTGTTATGTGCTTATCACTTTTATTTATTTACTTATTTTTTATTTTAGTTTGTTAGTCATTAAAATTTCGACTTAAACTATTTCTAATTTTCATGATTTTTTTAGTAATATTTTAGTATTAGTTATATACTATTATATTATTTCTTCATTAAATTAGCATTTATTTCTATATTTTCAGTTTTCATTTAAACGTAGGCTTTAGTCATTTTTTATGTGCTTTTATCACTTTTATTTATTTATTTATTTATTTTAGTTTGTTAGTAATTGTAAAACTTTAACTTAAACAATTTCTAATTTTCATGTTTTTTTAGTAGTATTTTAGTATTAAATATATACTATTGTAGTGTTTCTTCACAATTTCAATTGGCATTTATTTTTTAGTTTTTTCGTTTTCATTTAAACTTAATTTTGTTATGTGCTATATCACTTTTTTATATTTATTTATTTTATATTTATTTATAGCAATTTTAAAACTTAAACAAACTATTTCTATATTTTCTATTATATTATTTATACAATTTTATATATATATTAGCTTTTAGTCATTTTAAAGGTTCAGCTTAAACCATTTCTAATTTTCGTGATGTTTTTTAAGTCCAAGTTTCATTATTAGAAGTTCATCTCATAGTAATATTTATAAATATTATGATTATTACTTATATATTTATATAAATAATTATTTTGTTTTTATGACTGATTTTTTTTAATAGTTTTCAGTAACAACACTGATGACAGCTAGCCTGATGCTATTTTATGTTGTATTTAGGGGTGTCTACAATTTTTTTTTTTTGTCCAATCACTTGCTAATAGTGTTTATTTATATGTTTCAAGCTTATGTTTCAAGCTATTTAAACAGGACAGCTCTGCAACATGTCAAAGCTAAACTTCCTGTTCCAGTAGGCAATATCAAACACTCGTCAAGCATTTCCTGCTGTTAAAGCCTTGAGAAACAGCTTAGCATCTTCATGTAGACAACACAGACAAATTCCATTTCATTCCACAGCCTTTTCTTTGTTTACTTCTAGCTGTTAGCGATACTTCCCTCATTAGTGTAGCAGTTAGCCTTGTGGTAATTCAGTAGCGCTGAGCAAATTATCTGTTGCATTTTAATCTACTTTTTGTTTATCAAGACTGTTTCTCTCACACATTGTGCCTATTGCGAGTAATGGCGAACTTTACTCTTCATCTTTTCTGTCTGATCTCAGCAGTAATTAACAGATTTCAGGCCTGTTTCAGATGGGTAGCTATGAAAGCAGGCAGGCGATGTGCCCGGGTGGGGTGGCAGTGTGCCTGGCGAGGGCTGCTTGGGGGAGAAAGCCGCTCTCTGATGTTTACTTTTGCTTTTTGAAGCTTGCATTAGGTTTGTTTAGCGTTGCAGGATGGTTGAAAGTGGGACAGCGTGGTTTGATGAGCCGCGGCACATCAAATTAGCATCAGGAGCAATCAGCGATCAGGAGAGACAGCGCTGATGCGTTGGTGTGTCTCGGGGTGAAACACAAACACACATACATACTCCTGCTCACACTAATGTGTTTGACAGGTCTTATCCTACACAGCCCAGACTTTCACGCTGTATACAACCCAATCTGAAGCCAAAGCAAGCCAAATCAATGCATTTGCCAAGAACATACAGTTTTTATAATCTTCTTTTGTTAGATATATTTCTTGAGTAAGAGATGTTTTGAAACCACTGAGACCAACTGCTTTATGTATTATTTTAGAACGTCAGCATATTTTGTTGGTTATTTAATGTGTTTAGAGGCATTTACAATAGTAAAATTCCATATTTCATTTGTAGTCAGTGAAAATAAGGCTGTGTGGAATAGACTTAAAATGAAAATTACCCCATGATTTACTCACCCTCAAGCCATCCTAGGTGTATATGACTTTCTTCTTTCAGACGAATACAATCGGAGTTATAATATAAAATGTCCTGCCTCTTCTAAACTTTATAATGGCAGTGAATGGGTGTTGAAATTTTGAAGTCCAATAAAGTGTATCCATCCATCATAAAAAGTACTCCACACAGCTCCAAGTATTAATAAAGGCCTTCTGAAGTAAATCAATGTTTTTGTGTAAGAAAAATATACATATTTAAAACCGTAATGTCTAGCATCTGCTAACTGTCATGTGTGCGTTCACAAGAAAGTGGCGTTCCAGCGGACGACGTAGGATGTAGGTGTAAGTTTTGTTTTGTTTACAGCAAAGGAAAACTTCTCCTCATGGCTTATATCAAAATCCACTGACATTTTTTTCTTTACAAATCCTTGTTTTGTACTTGTAATTCGTGACTGTGTTTTGTTTTGCTCTCTCCACTGCGCTTCCACATTCGTCACTACGTTTTGCCTTCGTCCTACGTCATCCGCTGAAACGCCACTCTTGTGAACGCACGTTTGGCAGTTAGCAGGAGGTAGAGATTAGAAAGTTTAGAAAGTTTTAAATATGAATATTTTTTCTCACACAAACGCATTGATTTGCTTCAGAAGTCCTTTATTAACCACCTGGAGCTGCGTTGAGTACTTTTTATGATGGATGGATGCACTTTATTGTACTTAAAAATCTCAACACCCATTCACTGCAATTATAAAGTTTGGAAGATCCAGGACATTTTTAAATATAACTCCAAGAGTATTTGTCTGAAAGAAGAAAGTCATATACACCTATGATGGCTTGAGAGTGAGTAAATCTTTATTTAATTTTAAGTGAACTATACCTTTAAGGTTCCTGGTCAAATCTAATATTCACACCTGGGTGTTTCTTCAGTTTCAGGCAGTGTTATATCCCAGAAAATCTTTGTTATATTAAGTCCAGAACTGTGTCGTAAACTTTTTATTATGCCTTCATAATTTATTTTTTCTTCTATTTTGTATAGATTCTTCGTTACTCTTGCCAGAGTCAGACTGTCAATCATAAATTATGAAAAGAATTATTTTTTTTTAAACATAATCCAAAACAAAGACAGAAACAATCATAAAGCACAGTATTTGATCTTTTATATGATCTGTTTAGATGATTTACTTATTTATTCACTTGAAAATGACTATTGTCCCATCATTTACCCAAAAACGTACTTGTTGAGATAAAATATGAGACATGCAATGTGTGAAAACACAAAAATGAAGGTAAATATCACTTGTAGTCATAATATACAGTAAAATGTTTTAACGATGCGCATCAGTTGGCAATATTGGCGGCACTGAATGTAAACAATGCCACTGAACTGAATGAAGCTCGCATATTTTGCTAGTTATTGCTGCTGAAAATGGTCAATTATTGACCATGTTTTGGGCTGTACTAATTGGTTGGACCAGGAAAAACATTTAAAGTACTATAGACTGCCAAAAGTCATAGCAAATCAAAGAGAGAAGTGCAAAAAACAGTTTGAGCAACAAAAGACATTTGTGGTTGCCAAACTGAACCAGGATTTCCAGGATCATTTCCTGTCAGGTAGATGAAATATTAGGCTAATATCTTAATAAATACTGCTCGTACATATCTTTACCACCTATTAACTTTAGTTTGTCAAAATATTGTGCCCTTTTTTGCTTACTAAGTCCTTCTCTATAAGATTTAGCAGCTTTCACACATTTTCTCCAAGGTTTAGAAAGCAGAAATTAGCAGAACAATATATTCAGTTGTAAATTAACCGTGCAGTCCATACTGTTGTTTACATCCGAGTATCATCAGTATGGACACGGATCTGGGTAACTGACCCGAATCATTCAATTTCCAGTCAGATTTTAAAATGTCATTTCAATCACAGAATGTCATTAAACACAATACAGTAGTCCTACCCTCAAGTCTCTTTGATGTGGAAGTACGAAAAGTGAAAAGTAATAATAATGTTTACATCGTTATTAGCTTCAGCAGTTAGCATTAAACAGGCTGTATTGCTACACCTCACAGCCTTGTTTTCCTACTAAGACTCTTTGTTATGTGTTAATGTGGTGCTGGGGGAATGAAATTTCCTTGTTTTTCTTACTTAGCCTGATATAAGAAGAACGGACTCGACTTGACTTTGATATAGCGGTGTAACTAGGAACGGTTCGATTGTTTCTCTGGCGCAGTTGCTTTTGCATTCTAAACTGTCATTTGGGATGCATTGTAGCGACCGTTTTCCCTTTGGGTGAGCGCGAGAGCAGTTTATCTAAGAAGCAGAAAGATTACGCAGGGGAAAATCTCTCGTTCTCCCTCTCTCTCTTTCTCTCTGTCTGTCTTTCCTGAATCACCGCATTCTGTGCCTGGAGGGGGCAGAGGAGCCGAGAAACAGTGAATGAGATAATTGTCACTCTTAATTGAATCCCAAGAGCATTGGAGACGATTGGAATCATATAGTAAAGTTTCCTGTTGGTTTTGTCGGCGACCCTTTAAGGCTCCCTGGATGTCGCGTGTCATGTTTTAGCTGTTTTCAACACTTCTCCCTCTCTCGTTTCTCTGTGTCAGAGTGATTCTCTTCTCTCTCCACCTCCATTCTTTTCTGAACAACAAGTGCGCCTGGTCTCAGCGCATACGGCTTTTTCTTCCTCCACTTTTTCTCTTTCTCTCTTTGTCTCCCCTCCCCCTTGTTCCTGCTTTTCTCTCCTCTGGTCTCAAGCTTAATTAGGGAGATGCCTGCCTGATCAATAGGACTCCCTCTCGGGAAAATGTGCGGCTACGGCCGTGGTGTGTATAGGGGGGATGAGGATTCGAAAGAGGGCAGGGACAATGCACCATGGGGACAGACAACAAGCCAGTGTGCAGTGGTCTCTCTTTGTAATCTGCCCACTCAGAAGCAACACACACATGCACAAACACACTCGCTGCGCTATTTTCTCCAAAGCATCCCGCCTGCAAATGATCCCCTTAATCGGGAGCTCTCCGCTGAGGCCAGGTGCGGAATGCAAAGCGAACTGGAGATGCAATGTGTGACAGCGGTGAGAGATTCACCGGGTTCATTTTGCAGCACTCTGCAGGTATCTTGCACTACAGCTGCCTCCACAAAGACCTGCTGGACAGGAGCTACATGAGAGAAAATGCATTCGCATTCACTGTCATTGGAGCCTGGCAGATGTATAGGCTTTGATCGCAGTCATTGAAAAAATTACTGTGCTGCAAAAAGCCAATATGTTTCCTTTTTGTCTTTGAGAGTGAGAATATCTGGACAGCCTGAAAATACAGAGCTGCCAACATCAGTATGAAAGTTTTTTGCGGTGTGCTTGGCAATTTTTACATGGTGGAAGGTAAATCAGATGAAAAATATCTATGGATTTACATTGAAATTGGATATTGAATATTGAATATCACAGAGTAGTGATGCTCAATTTTCTCATGCTCTTTTTTTAGAAGTAGAAAATCTTGTGCATGTCCAGCCTTAGATTCACCTGGATTGGTTCACTTCCAGAATGAACATTTCCTGATAATTTACTTACCTCCATGTCATCCAAGATGTTCATGTCTGTCTTTCTTCAGTCAAAAAGAAATTAAGGTTTTTGAGGGAAACAGAATTTTTCTCCATATAGTGGACTTCAATGGGGATCAACTGGGTTAAAGGTCGAAACTGAATTTTTAATGCAGCTTCAAAGGGCTCTACATAATCCCAGCCGAGAAATAAGGGCCTATGCAGCGAAACAATTGGTCATTTACAAAAAGAATACAAATTTATATACTTTTTAACCACAAATGCTTGTATTACGCTGGCTGGGATCGTGTAGAGTCCTTTAAAGCCACATTGAAACTGCAATTTGGATCGTCAACCCATTCTCTCCCGTTGAAGTCCACTATATGGAGAAACCTCCTGGAATGTTTTACTCAAAAACCTTTATTTTATATTTGACTGAAAAAGAAAGACATAAACATCTTAGAGTGAGTACATTAACAGGAAATTTTATTCTGGAAGTGAACTAATCCTTTAATGATTAATGAATTTTTTTTAAATGGAAAGAACTACCATTTAAAAGTTTGAAGTAAGATTTCTTTTTATTCAGCAAGGGCACATTAAAATGATCAAAAGTGACAGTAAAGGCATTTATTATATTACAAGAAATATATTTCAAATAAATGCTGTTCTTTTGAACTTTATAGTCATGGAAGAATCACAGTTTCCACAAGAATATTAAGCAGTGTTTTTAGCATTAATAATAATGTTTCTTGAACACCAGTTAGTGTATTAGAAACATTTCTGAAGGGTCATGTGATACTGAAGGCTGACGTAATGATGCTGAAAATACAGCTTTACCATCATGATAATAAATTCCACTTTTTGTTAAAATAGAAAAGCGTTCTTTTAAATTGTAATAATATTTCAAATAGGTACTATTTTTACTCTATTTTTGATCTAATAAGTCAGCTTAGTGAGCATAAGATACTTTCATAATCATGAAATCTCACTGATCCCAAACTTTTGAAGATAAGTGAGCGAAGTGTCAATTTTTCTGGAGTCGCATAGCTTTAGGTGAGACCAAAATTTAAGTTGACAGTTAGGAACGTCTCCTGTTAAAGGGATAGTTCACCCAAAAAAAGCAAATTCTATCATTAATTACTCACCCTTATGTCATTCCAAACCCGTAAGACATTTGTTCGTCTTCGAACACAAATTAAGATATTTTTGATGAAATCCGAAAGCTTTCTGACCCTGCATAGACAGCAATGCAACTGACATGTTTAAGGCCAAGAAAGGAAGTAAGCAGTGTTGTGGGTAGCACATTACAAGTAACACGAGTTACATAATCAGATTACTTTTTTCAAGTAACTTGTAAAGTAACGCATTACTTTTCATATTACAAGAAAATGTCTGAGGTACTTTTTCAAATAAGTAATGCCAGTAACACCCCCCATTTATTGATTGAAAGGTCTCCTGTCCCCGTGTTGAGAGAAATCGGAAGTATGTTACTTTAGTTCTAGACTAAATGTGAACATGCATTAATTAATCTCACTCAAAACAAAACAAAAACGGATTCGGTTTTCCCTTAATAACAGTTAAATGCAATTCAGAATATAATGCAAATCTGCAGTAATTTAATATGTTAAAGGGGTCACCGGATGCAAAGTTCACTTTTTCATGTTGTTTGAACATTAATGTGTGTTGGCATTGTATGTACAAATCTACCCTATAATGATAAAAATCCATGCAGTGGTTTTTAATCTGTAAAAATAATATCCCCTTTTTCAAATCGAGCCATTTTCAGATGTCTGTCGGCGTGTTGTCACACCCACAGAGGCCGCTCCCACGATAGTTGATTGACATGAGCGTCTTACCTCAGATCAGCTGTAACAGTCCAACCTCCATTGTTTCGATGCTGGAGCAGGGATGTAAGTTAGACAAGAATATCTCAGATTGAGCAGCTGAGGTGTTGTGTTGCTGGATGTAATAATGAACACAGTGGTCGTCATTTACTCCCGACATTTTTTTTTATAAATCTCTGCAATCACCTTTCCTAATAACATGCTAGTTAGCAAGTTTAGTGGCTAAATGCGGCTAAATGCGGCTAAAGTAAACAGGCTCGTGACTCCACAGAGAGGAGAGGGGGGCGGGGCGAGCAGAACTCATTAACATTTAAAGAAGCCTCGACCAGAACAGGATGATTTTTGCAGAGCTGATTTAGGCAAAGTAAAAAGGGTGTTGTTTTACACAACCATTGAGAATTTTTAACCAAAGTATATTACAGACTTTTCATTAAGACCCCAAAGAATCATATCAACTTGTGGAAAATGGGTGTCCAATGACCCCTTTAAATAATACAAATCCTTTAATGTATTTAATCCCATTTTATTAATCACTGTCTTTGCTGCTGACCTTTAATGATCCAATTCAACCATACTAATAAGCAAAAATTACTCAAGATAAAATAACATTTGTTCTTCTTTTCTTACTGCTGAAGAGTGTCTTCTGTGTTGTGCAGACACAAATTTACCTTTCCTTCAGGCTTTTGGTGTGAAAAGGCTTTTACAATTGCCAAAAATAAAACTTTTTATATTAAAAACAAACAAGCAAGTCCTGCCCAGATTTTAAAAAGTAACGAAAAAGTAACTTGCACATTATTTTACATAAAAAGTAAAGTAAAAATATTTTACAAAAAACGTAATTTGTTACTTTTTTAGGGAGTAACTCAATATTGTAATGCATTACTTTTAAAAGTAACTTTCCCCAAAACTGATGGTAAGGACGTCGTTAAAAATAGTCCATGTGGTTCAACCGTTATATTATGAAGCTACGGGAATACTTTTTGTGTGCAAATAAAACAAAAATAACGACTTTCCGTGTCGATCTTCGATGTGCGTTCACGAGTGTACCACAACACACCCACCCAGAACAACCTAGCAACTGCATACACCTTGACAACTATCCAGAATATGCTTTTTTAAACAGGTAAACATTTATAACATTTTCATTAGGAAGATCTCATTAGGTAGTTTTTCTTCATGAAAAGCACCCGAATAGACCTCACTAAGATTAGTGCTTCCAAAAACAAGGCCAATTTTTTATTTTAATGGTCTCAGGTAAAGAAAAAAACTTTCTTGTAAATTAAAATCACATGCGGAGTCAAAAGGGCAGAGAGGAGAAGTGAACAAATGCAGTTAATTTGTTCCATCGGCGAGAGAGTCAAATCTGTTTGCTAACAATGCAGGGGTCTGCAGTCCGAGCTGGCAGGAGCGCAAAGCTCGTTTTGGACCGACGCCGTTTCCCGCGGCAGCACTCGCTTCCTCCCAACCGCTCGGACTTTCCAGCCCAGCCATCCCTCCTCACCATCCCCTAAAATCTGGCTCTGACAAAACACACACACACACACAAAGCAGATCTGCTGTTTGCACTGGACTCTAATGAAAAACAATGGACACTGATGCGAAAATGTGCCACAATTAGCAAGAGAGCGAGCAAGAGCGGGCGAGAGCGGCATACTTTATCATTTGCAGCTTGTCCGATTAGTGCCAAGTATGCAAATAAATATTAACTGGGCATTTTAAGACTGTTTGCTGGAAGCCCAGCGGACATGAGCTTCTGCTCTCCTCAAAGGCTCCAGAGATCCAATCAGTCCCAGCTGTCTTATTAAGCGCCTAAATATAACTGCAGCAGCTCAGTTTGTTAGGTGTGCCGCACCAGAGGAAGGAGGAGGGTATTTTTCAGTTATCTCTCTCTCTCTTGTCCCCCCCTCCACCTCTCTTTTCTCCGGCTGATAATTAAGGACTCATGGAGGAAAACAGGTTTTACTGGGTTATGGGTTGACTCAGGTGTTTTTGTTTTATTTTTAACAGACTCGTCTCCTGCGTGTCTCTCAGTGTATGTTTGACGCTGATATCTGTGTACGTGTGTGTGCATAGCGAGTTCCTTTGTCTCGGTGCGCGGTAAACCCTCCGAGGACTGATTACCAAATTGCCCCGCAGCAGTACGACAGGAGGTTGTGCGCGCGTTTGTGTGGTGGGATATTGTTTGCGGTATTAATGAGTTACGTATAACTGTGCCAGGAGTATTGGGCATTGCCAGAATTCCTCGCTCTTAGCGACTGTTGCTGTAAACCTCTGGGGTTTGACGGGGAAACGAGAATAACACATTAATTAAGGATTTTATCTTAATTTGTTTCTTAACCTTTTCATTTCAATGCAGCTGGATGAATCTAACTGCCCCTCAGAAGTCATAACACAGTTTTTTTGCTGGCGAAATCTGTATTCTCCTCTCAAACTGTCTGTTAGCTAGATTAGATCTCAGCTAGCATGATTATATTTGTTGATTTTTCAGTAAAGTCTTCTGGGAAGCAGACGTGCTATCCAGTAATTGCTACCTTGCGGCAGTGTGAGAACCATTAGTGTTCGTCGCTATGTTGAAATTTTAGAAAAATAGCTGTTTGAAAGCGGTTTTCACTTTAAACCAGGCAACCGGGCCTGTCAAATGGAGTGTGCCCTTGTTTTATGAGTGACATTGAGGAATTAAGGTAATGTCAGCTTTAATCCGCTCTTCAATATTTAACTTTGAAGATGATTACACTTGCGGTTCTGTCATAATATTTAAATGTCACATCTGTATTCACGTTTGGTAGCAGTGCGGCAGTCGCAAAAAAAGCAACAGTTTGCGCACCTATTTCCAGGTCCTTTGAGTCGTGCTTGTCCTGTTGTATATGCGTTTGGAGGTAGAGGGGTGAGTGTGTCCATCTCTTGTGTTTAGTGTGAAAAAATATCTCTTTTATTGGCAGAGCACTGCATTTGAATCTGTTTTGACTAATGATGCTTGCAGCTAAGATAACCCAGAGGAACAACGCAGTGTCATCTGATGAATACTAACTGTGTGAATGCTAAAATTTAAACAAATCTGTTGTTATAATACGCTAAAACAACAGCACAGAGTTGTTTTCTGAGCTCTTGAAACCAGCATGCTACCAAATTTAATTAGCAAATTACATCACTTCGTCATTTATAATTTATATAAAAAAGTGTGTGTGTGTCCATATATATGTGTGTGTGTATATATATATATATATATATATGATTCTTATTTTTTACAGTATTTTAATATATGCTATCATAAGGCATTGTATATATAAACAAATCTACAAACAAATCTATAAAAAGCCTTATGATAGTATATTAAAAAATATTGTAAAAATATTGTATAAATATTGTTCAAATTATCATATATTTATTTACAAGACTCTTGCATGCAAATATTCTCACCTGCTATTTTATTTTATTTTATTTCATTTCATTTTTTTTTTTTTTTTTTACATTTATATACCTGAATGAATTGTACTTTTGTTTTTTTTAAAACTTTGTCTCCAAAATAAATAAATAAATAAAATAAAATAAATAAATAAATAAATTCTAGGGCTGTCAAACGATTAATTGCGATTAATCCCGATTAATCATGATTAATTGCGATTAATCGCATCCAAAATAAAAGTTTCCGTTTACATAATGTGTGTGTATTGTGTAAATTATTTGTATATATAAATACACACATGTGCATGTATATACTTAAGAAAAATGTGATTTTTATAAATTTATAAATATATTTATACACAATATAAATCATATATAAATAAATGCACATTTAAATATTTAAAAAATATATACATACACGTGCATGTATTTATATATACATAATAAATATACACATTACTCACACATATATTATGTAAACACAAACTTTTTTTTGGATATGATTAATCGCGATTAATTGTGAATGATAATGATTAATCATTTAACAGCCGTGATTGATTCATTTTAAAATTTATCATTTAACAGAATTAATCAGAATTAATTTTAGAATCTTTAAAATTAAAGCAAAGCTTTCATTTATTTAGACTTTATGTGAATAGCTGTACTAATATGTTTTCTACCACAGTAAACACATGGTTAAATGCACATAGACACAAACTGGCTTTTTTGACTCTCATTTGCTGTAAAAACCCACTCTTGCTCTTCTGGAATGCAACAGTTGCCAGTTATTGCCCCGGTTGCACAGTTAAATGTGTTCTCAAATGTAGAGGTATTTCTCTTTTTATGCATGCCTATGGCATTCAAACATAATTACGGCCTCGGTACAAAGCCACATGACTTATTACTCAAAGAGAAGTGGCTCTAGACATTCAAAGGCAAACCCTAGCTGCATTATTTAAATGGCTGTGTATAGGGAATAACGTTTATTCAGAAAGGTTGTAGGAGTGTTACAGATTGGTCCCAGACTTGAAATGGCAACATAAAAGAGAGAACTGCATGAGGACATTGATTCAATCAAGAAAATCCATTTAGGCCCTCAACATCTTTACCTTAGAGAAATCGAGTGTATGAATGCAATCACGGCAAAGCCTACAATCTAAGGTTTGGTTTTTTTCAGTTTCCTTTAAAAAAATATTACAGTGAAATTCTCAGAGTGCCTTTTAATTCTGCATTGGAAGAAGTGGGAAAAGTTCGTATTTGTGCCCTTATATGAGGTGATTCGGTTCACCTTTTTTTAATGATTCCCGTATAAAGAGGTGTCTGTGCAAGTCTGCTGTTCACAGAGCAGGGGTCAAAGGTCAGGAATGACTCGCTGAGCAAAAGTGGGGGGTTAAACCGAGACAGCTGCCGGTGTGATATCCGTGTTTTGAGCGGAAGCTTGAGTGATTGACGGGAGCAGAGACAAAAGCAGCCTGTGTGAGGCACGTGTCATGTGACAGAAGGCGTCTGTACGTGTGTGCGTCCGCGGTCCAAACTAGACTCCGCAGTGCATAAGGATTCAGGAGGATTCAGCAGCCATGGGAAAAATAATATGCAGTCTGCTCAATTTGGCTGGGATTTAGGGAACATGCAAATGAGCTCGTTAGGCGAGGGCTTTGTTTGTTGTTTATTCGTGTGGGTGGGACAGACACGTGTAATTTGTAACCCGGCGCATCACCAGCTACCCAGATGGACTAATAGTTTGGTGACCGTTATACAACAAAAGAGCATGTTAGTGTATATGTGTGTGTGTGTGTGTGTGTGTTTGAATAAATGTGTGTTGATATGAGAGACAGTGACGGGCAGTGTACAGCTGGCCTTGGGCCTTTATCTAAGCAGAAGTCACAAGGGTGAAGAGATGGACAGACAGCTGGGTATCTCAGCTATCCCGTAACAGTGCAAACATGGCACTTCCCATGTGTGGATAGGTCAGTCTAAATGCTGATCTATGCAACCTGACATTACACCACACCACTTTCTCTCACCCACCCTGGTTTGTTGAGCAAAAATCTGTATCATGTTTTTTTTAGGATTCTGGCGCTTTCACAGTTCATCATGTTTTTTCCAATTTAACTGTGCCTTTATATAAATCAGAATGCATGAAATGAATTTTAACCATGATCCAAACAAACATGCTATATAAAATTTTAAGCAAAAGCAGAATAGTCTTACCTTAGCTTTGTAAAATTTAAGCATAAACCACAAAAAGCAGACGGGCTGAATGAGACACAAATTTACTCTCTGACAGCAGGTGGCGCTTATGGAACAGCACTGATACAGACAGCATTTCCTTGGTTAATGTTACCTTTGTAAACAAAGGAGCGCTACTTTTAAATACTACATTAATACGCATTATATGGAGGTAAGATGAAGAAAATACCATCTAAACGTTTCTGAAGACAGTCAGTTTCTCTCAGAGATACATTCATATAAACTTCAAATTCAGTATTTAACATTGGTTACACTTTATTTTGATAGTCCACTTTAGACATTCTACTAACTATAAGTAACTTTGCAACTACTTGTCAACTAATTCTCATTAATTTGCAACTACATGTCTACTTACTCTCAGTGCAGACTGTTAGGTTAGGTTTAGGGTTAGTAGAATAAGTTGAAAAATACTTGCAAAGTTTAGAAAAGTGTTATATTAAGCAGATCCCCTTAAGATATTAAGCAGACAGTCTACCAATACTCTAACGAATAGCTCTAACGAATTAGCATGCAGTTGCAAAGTTACTTACTGTTAGTAGAATGTCTAAAGTGGACTATCAAAATAAAGTGTTACCAGTATTTTGTGCATCTTGAACTGAGGTCTTGCTCTACTTGCTACAGTATTTTCTCCTCTTTGCGTTCATCTTCAGCATCTCTGATTTCTGTTAATGAATGTTTACAGTCAATTTATTTGCCAATTTAAAGAATTAGTTGTGTGTTATTAATAGTCCTCTAACCATTAGTCATAAGTGTTTGAAGTTAACAGGAATTTCCTCTCAATTCATGACGCTGTCTACATTGCTTACTCACTTGTAAGTATGCCATTTTTCTCTTTAATTTATGCTGTGTGCGTAATTCAAACCGGTAGAGAGTGTTTTCATAACACGTCATCAGTTGGCCATATTGGCGACACTGAATATAAGCAATGCCAATGAACCCAACAAAACTCGCATATTTTGCTGATTATTGCTGCTGAAAATGGTCAGTTATTGTAATATTTTGGCTGTACTAATCGGTTGGACTGGGAAAAACATTTGGAGTGCTGTAGACTGCCAAAAGTTATAAGAAATCAAGGAGAAGAGTGCAAAAAAACTGTCTGAGGAACAAAATGCGTTTGTGGTTGGCCAAACTGAACCAGGATGTCCAAGGCAAGAATCTTGACAACATTTGAGTTTGTTCTTAGCATTTCCAGTCAGGTAGATGAAATATTAGGTTAATAACTTTATTAATACTGCTTGTACGTATCTTTACCACCTAATAACTTGAGTTTGTCAAAATACTGCGCCCTTTCCTGCTTACTAAGTACTTCTCTATATGATTTTGTTCTATATGAATTTTTTCCGTAATTTAGACAGCATAAATTAGCAGAACAACGTATTCAGTAGTATATTTACCATGCAGTCTGTGCTGTTGTTTACATCCGAGTATCGCCGATATGGCCATGCATCCGGGTAATTAGTAACCAATCGTGACGTAAGTGCAAACCCTCTATATCGCCCAGCACTACTGTTCCTCCATGTATCTTTCACAGCTTGCTAATTTGTGTTCCAAAACATTTCCAAACATTGCATTTTGGTTGAGGGAATGTTAAAATTCCCAGTTATCATAGTTGGAGATGTATAACAATAATATATTATATATATTATATAGTAACCCTGCTGGGGAAAAAAAAAACATCTAAAACCAGCCTAAGTTGGTTGGCTGGTCTCAGCTGGTTTAAGGTGGTTTTAGCTGGTTTCCCAGCCTGGCTAGGCTGGTCAAGCTGGTTTCAGCTGGTTATTCCAGCTGGTCTCCCAGCCTGACCAGCTAAGACCAGCCAGACCAGCTAAGCAAGTGGCCAAAACCCCTCTAAAACCACCCTGATGACCAGCTATAACCACCTAAGACCAGGCTGGATGGCCATCTAAAACTCCCAACCATCTTAGGCTGGTTTTATCTGTTTTTTGGGGGGGGGGTTTTCAGCAGGAAATTATGAAATAAAGCTAGGCTGTAGGTTTTTAAACTACTTAAATTATTCTGGGTATCAAAAATAGTCTGAAAAATACTATTTACCACATTTGATCTACTACAGTAAAAATAGTAATATTATGAAATATTATTACAATTTATAATAACCATTTGTGACCCTGGACCACAAAACCAATCATAAGTTGCATGGGTATATTTGTAGCAACAGCCAACAATACATTGTATGGGTCAAAATGATCAACTTTTTTTATGCCAAAAATCATAAGTAAAGATCATGTTCCATAAAGATATTTTTTACATTTTCCTACCATAAATATATCAAAGCCTAATTTTTGATTTGTAATATGCATAGCTACCCTCAGATTCCAGATTTTCAAATTGTTGTATCTCGGTCAAATATTGTCCTAACAAAACATACATCAATGGAAAGCTTATTTATTCAGGTTTTGCAGTTTTGCAATCAGCAGTTGATGTGTAAATCTCAATTTTAAAAAAATGACCCCTATGACTGGTCAACATTTTGACTGGGTTACATTTTCTTTTTAAAAATATTTTAAATTTAACTTATTTCTGAAACGGCTGAATTTTCAAGATCATTACTCCAGACTTCAGTGTCACAATCTTTCAGAAATCATTCTAATATGCTGATTTGCTGCCCAAGGAACATTTCATATTATTATCAGTGTTGCTATATAATATTTTTTGGAAATCATGATTATTTTTTTTTCCAGCATTCTTTGTTGAATATAAAGTTCAAAAGAACATAATTTGAAAAAGATTTTACTTTTGATCAATCCTTCCTGTGTCCTTGCAGGAAAAAAAATCTTGACCACAAACGTTTAAACAATACTGTACATCCTTCAAAGCAAGGCTCATTGTGTGAATTTAATAATTAATTTTTTTATTCTGCAGCCTCATTTTTTTGGCTCAGAGAAATTCTTTGTGTGTGTGTTTAAAGATCCCATCTGTTTGAGCACCAATCCCATGCACCCTCTCTCTTTTTTCCCTCAAGCACACTGTTTATTTCCGCACTATAAAAGTCTTTGAGTTATAGGACCATCCAGTGTTCGTCCTCCATTCGTCCTCTGCTCTGAGCCAGACAGGCCATAGTTTCAGATCACAGCAGATCCTTCCAGGTCAGACACATAATAACTCCAGCACTCTCATTTTCTGTCTGTGACTTTGCGTCCTGGTCCGAAGCTAGTTGTTGATGTGTGTGAGATTCCATTTCGCATTTGGTTTTTGATGAAGATGTATTTGGGGTGACTCGAACTAGGTCGTTCTGCCTGATTAGGGAAACGAAACTTCGTGCCGCTCTTATAATAAACTCTGCGCCAGTGCTGGAGTTGTGACAGCAGAACGAACTCCAAGATACAGTTTATTATCTTTTTATTAGTCTCCCCTTAAGCTCCCCCTGACATTTGGTTACGTTCTTACTCTAATATGACTCATTAGCACACTTAAAACTGTCTGCTGTCTGCTGGCCTGGGGAGAGGAGGTGGAGAAAAGACAGATACATAGACGTCAATGAAAGTTCTGTTTGGAAACAGCACTTTATTTTCTAGTCTAGAGCTGGCAGAACAGGTCTTGAAGCACATTACTAAACAATTCAGCTAGATTTGCATTTCTTTAAAGAAAAGATACTTGTTAGGCAGCCAAAAATTTTTTTTTAATATATATATATATATATATATATATATATATATAGAAGACAAAGAGTAGAAATGCATTTGCATTTACATTGTATTTAAATGTGTATTCAAATCAAATAAACATTTTTTTTAATATACATTATTACAAATAAAACAAAAGTTTAGTGATTTATGAGCTGAGTACACGGCGCATAAACAGTCTTAACGTTTTGAGAATATTGCCTGCTATTTAGTACTTTTATGTACAGACAAGATTTCCTGTTCGTAACATTTTAGTTCACTAGCTAGTGTGCGTAGGTGTAAGCTCATTTGAGCAATTACACATTTCTGAAGGCATAAAATCTCTTCTTCTATTTTAACACGAGCAGATGCATCATACTAATTAAAGTGTAGACTGTTTTAGCACATCAGCATGGCAAATACATAAGGAAGATTGCATTTTTACAACAACATAAGGTAAACGTTCTGCCTCTCTGTCACAGTCTGCATGCACTGACCTTGTGATGAAAGATCAGTTAATGAAACGTCTTCCCAGATTGTTTACATTCCTTCCCATCATCCCATGTGTTTCAACTGTAAGCCTTAACAACAAGTTTAGTTTGACGATAAGGCGATACGCAGGCTCTTAGGGTTCAGCTGGTGATGAAAGCCTTGGCTAAATGTGTCCCCGCTGACAAACCGGACAGCTGGACAATACATACACCCTGTCAGCAGTGTTTTAGACCCGCTGAGCTCCGGTTGCTCACCAGCTTAGCATTTTTTGGCCCAGTCTGCGGTTTAGCATCGCCTTTGCGCTTTCGCTCGACCTCTCAACCCTTAAATGTTAGGTACACCTGCTCCCACAGCGGCTAAAACAGGTGTGGACCAATCAGACGTGGAGTAGTCTATTTAAAACACAGCCTTTTATGACTTTAAAAGCCTGTTAGTGCTTGTGATCTAAAGGCTAATTATCCGTAACAGCATTTGTTGTTTCTTTTGTGTTGACCCATATGTTTAAAAAGCCAGGAAATAGAAATTAATATGGCAGTAATGGTAAGAAATAACAATTAAATTACATCTTTGTGTGTTTTGTTTTCAATCCCCTGTGAAATGGGATGTTTGTTCTTTTTGGTGTCATTACACTAACATTGTTCTTGCGTGAAAGCGTAAGACATGCCTTAAACTTGTTATAACTCCCAGAGGGAGGGTTACGGGCAGTGCCGTTGTCTGTAACTGAGGTTGAGAGGCGGCCTATGTGTCCAGCCATTACCATATATTTTAGAGTAAGAACAATTCACAATGGCAGCGAGCTCTGGGTTGGACCTGAGGCCCAATCTGCCGTGTTTAGCACATCTGACTCCCTGTCGGTGATAGACATGGGCTATTGTCTCCCAAACAACAGCAGCCTTGAAGTTGGCCTCTGGCGGCCCAGGGGACAGTCCCCGCCACTCTCTCCCAGGCTTGGGATGCTCCCTAAGGCACCGCACATTCTCGGCAGGGCTCGATGTTCCATAAATAAGAGAGACATCTTTGCAGCACACATACAGAGGTAGTCCAGCTTACTGAGGTGCTGTAAATCAAGTGAAAGCTATGTGTGCGTGTGTGTGTGTGTGTGTAAGTGACATTATGGCTACAACAGGCCACCTCTAATGTCACTGTTAGGAGAAAGTATGGTGTACAATGACAAAAAAGGACACAAACAAGAGAAGGTCACGCAATATAAAAGGGAAGTAATAGCCAAAATTTTCTTGAAATACAATTATGAACCGATTGGATATTCCCCTGTCAATGCAAATCATATGTCATTGAGAAAGCAATGGTGGTGAATGACGCATTGTTGCCAAGTCTGTGGTTTTCCTGTAGAATTAGGCTACTTTTACACTATTGCTACGGGTTGTTTTTTCAGTCTGCGGGTTAAAGCCATTTGACGGAAGATACCCCCGATTGAGGGGAAAACCACAGAAAATTATGTGACTGGTGTAGTTTTGGTCTGTTTTGAATAGCATTTTGGCTGGTTTTGTTTCACAGACCTGGCAATCCTGTTTCTGCGTTAGTAAGTCTTCCGTGGTTAATACAATAGATCTTATATTGCCCTGTCAATGCAAGTCATATGCCTTTGAAAAAGCGATGGTGATGATGCTTTTCCGAGCATTGTTGCTAAGTCTATGGTTTTACCGTATAATTAGGCTACTTTAACACTGTTGCCGTGTTTTTTTTTTTTAGTCTGTGGATTAAAGTCTTTTGATGGAGGATACCCCCAACGGAGTGGAAAACCATGACTGGTCTAGTTTTGGTCTGTTTTGAATAGCAATTTGACTGTTTTTGTTTTCACAGACCTGGCAACCCGGGTCAATATGTCTTCCTTGGGTGGTTTTGCCAAGTGTATAGTGTAAATGCAGATATCGAATATGGGTAATTTTTAAAATAAGATGTAAGCTGGTCATCAAAAAAATTGAATATAGTCAACAAAGCAGAATTGTGCAAACAGGCATTAATCAATATTTTAGATTTTTTTTTTACTAATAATACCAGATCAGAAAGATCGGATATTCCCCCATCAGTGCAAGTTATATTCCATTAAAAAAAATGATGGTGGTTAATGATGTCATCTCAAATGGATCCTTTACCGCGGATTGTTGCCAAGACTGTGGTTTTCCCGCAGAATTGGGCTACTTTTTAACTGTTACCATGGGTTGTTTTGTTTTGCAGACATGGCAACCCTGTTTCCGGGTTAATAAATCTTCCTTGGTTAATACAATCACACAGTTTCTATGAGTCCCTGTAATAGTGATCAAATTCTAATTTTCCCTGAATTACTGTTATGGATTCAAAATGCGAAATGTCATATATACATAATATACAGTATGTTGACATGGGTATTAATCAGTATTTTTGCATTTTTTAAACTGATTAGGCCAAGGCAGACAGATGAGATATTCCCCTGTTAATACAAGTCATATGTCATTGAAAACACGGTGGTGGGGAAAGCATTTGGCTGGTTTTGTTTCGTAGACCTGGCAACCCTGTTTCTGAGTCAGTATGTCTTCCGTGGTTCTGCCAAGTGTACAGTGTAAATGCAGAAATCAAATGGGTCACTTTTAAAAGAAGATGTAAGCTGATCATGAAAAAAACGAATCTAGTCAACAAAGCAGAATTGAGCAAATGGGTAATAATCAAAAATGTTTGATTTTTTTAAACTGATTAGGCCAGAGCGGACAGATATTCCCGTTAATGCAAGTCATATGTAATTGAAAAAGCAATGGTGGTGAATGACATAATCTCAGATGGATGCTTTTCTGAGCATTGTTGCCAAGTCTGTGGTTTTCCCATAGAATTGGGCTACTTTACACTGTTGCCATGGGTTGTTTTGGGTCTGCAGGTTAAAGTCTTTTGACGGAGGATATCCCAAACAGAGTGGAAAACCGTGACTGGTCTAGTTTTGAACTGTTTTGAATAGCAATTTGGCTGGTATTGTTTTGCAGACCTGACAACCCTGTTTCCAGGTCAGTATGTCTTGTATGTTAATACAATAACTAACTAACTTAAATTACTGTTATGGATTTAAAATATATGCAAAATGTCATATATACATAATATGCAGTATTGTTGACACGGGTATTAATCAATATTTTTTTTGCATTTTTTAAAACTGATTAGGCCAAAGCAGACAGATCAGTTATTCCCCTGTCAATACAAATCATGTCATTGAAAAAGCAATGGTGGTGAATGCGTTTGCCTTGTTTTGTTTTGTAGACCTGGCAACCCTGTTTCCAGGTCAGTATATCTTCCATGGGTTGTTTTGCCAAGTGTATAGTGTAAAAGCACATGTTGAATGGATCACTTTTAAAAGAAGATGTAAGCTGGTTGTCAAAATAATCGAATATAGTCAACAAATCAGAATTGGGCATCAAAACCCGCAGTGTAAATGAGGCCTTAGAAAACTAATAGCACTCCTCTTCTCATAAACCTGCATAGTTTGCCCTTTTTGTTTCTTCTATGATTAGGGGTTAGTGAGTGATCATAATACTGACGCTTACTATTTTTATCCGAAATTTCTTTCCGTGCTTGTGCTTCAGTGCTTCAGTGCTTCCCTCTAGTTCTCATAATCATACCTCGCATCTGAAGGACCCTCTAAGTGGAATCCCTGTCTGCTCTTGAACAGGAGGAAACAGAATTCTTCACATGGGAGGAAACGTGTATTGGGACAATAGAAAGCCTACTGGGGGTTATTCTCATCAGAGTTTCCCTGCACAGTGGACCGTGAGGGTTTGTGTCTCTCAGTGGGATGGGGCTGGTCTCCATGCGTGGTTGCTTTTTACATAAAACGTGATCAGCGGTACACAACATGTGGGCCTAATGGTGAAAGCTGGCAGTGGCTTAATTGGCACAACTGTGGTACACAGTCCCACAGTGCTTCTGTCAGTGCTCACCAAGCTTGTGTTGCTAATATTTACACCTGTCGCTCTCATTCTTTTTCCCAGCTCTGTTTCCATTTCTCTCACTCCCTCGCTTTTTATTCCTCCTTTCGGTCTTCGCACTAGTGTTTATCCATCGTGTCAGAGTGGGTTTATTGTTTGGGTCCCGGCTTGGTGCAGCAATGTTCTGAGTCCCCCTGGCCAATCTCTCCATGTTGTAAACAGGCTTTAGGAATGTTCCAGTCCTGGATTACTCTCAGCCCACCCTGCCTTCATCTTGAGTTTTACCCCTGAGCAGTTTTCGTCCAGCGCGGACAACCTGAGAGAGCTAAGAGATAAAACAGTAGTGTCACTCTTAGACCAACCAGAGCGTTCCAGCTCTGACACACCACTGGACCAGATCACCAAGAAAGAACTGCTGAGAGTTCACACTGAAATGTCGTAAGAACAAAATGAAGAAAGTTGCTTTGTATGTACAATTTTAAAGGGATAGTTCACCAAAAATGAATCGTTCCAAACCCATAAGACCATCGTTCATCTTCAGAACACAAATTAAGATATTTTTGATGAAATCTGACAGTTTTCTGACCCTGCATAGACAGCAACGTAACTGACACATTCAAGGCCTAGAAAGCTAGTAAGGACATCATTAAAATAGTCCGTGTAACAGCAGTGGTTAAACCGTTAAAAAAGCATTAATTGCATATTTTAAGTTTGAATTTCATTGACATTTAATCAGAATCAGCATGGCGTTGAATATGATTTCCCATCTCCAGATCAGCTACTAATCCCCACCTGCATAAGTGCAATAAGCTGCGAGTTGATAACATTGATTCCTCACTGTCTCTGTGTCGCCTCCCACACGGAAACTGAGAGCAGAAGCCATGTTGTGATACACTAATTTGCATTTTAGTCAATATGCAATGCAGTCAAATGAGTTACCCCTTGCATATTTAAAAGCGTTTCTGCAGCCCATCCGTGATGGAGATGCCGTTTGTCTATTGTACGTTGTTATCCGGCGCAAACAGCATGGAATTGCCTGTAATGAGTATTCTCAGAGATACAAACATGCATATTGTGAGTCCACTTAAACACATGCATGTAGGCATGCAAACAGCTCATTTCGACTTAATGTATCATGCAAAGACAGCCAAGAGAGAAAGAAATGGCCACTCTGATGAGATAGCTAGTGTCAAACCAGGCTTCTCCGGACACGGCTATAGCCAAAGACTATGTGTCAGAGCTTTTTTTCCCAGTGCTGCTAGCCGTTGAGGACTGTAATTGCTGTCACCTCCCTACTGGATCCAGCTACAGACTGTGGGAATTGGAAGAGTCATTTCATCTCCAGGGAAACGAAATGATGGGAGCTCCAATTTTCCAGCACAAGTTGGAGGGAAAAGGAGGATGCGGAACATATCATTAGCGAGCTGCTAGTACATCTCTAGACTAAATTACTAGCCAACCTGCACAGGTCTTCCTCAAGAGTGTACAAAGATGTAGTCAACAATTACTACAGGTGCGGTTGCATTTATCAATGTTTGGTGGATTTTTGCATTTGGGAATTTTGCTTGTGGGCGAAAGATTTGCCCACACAGATTTTGATATGAGTTTAAGTGCAACTCGGCACAGCACAGTGTCGGTGTTTTTAATGAAATAAGTTTAAAAACCAGTAGATGAAATGACATTTCACACTTTTATGTAGTTTATAAGTGATTCAGAATGTTCCAGTGAGATTTTTCCAGCACAGGCTTCGCATAAGGTCAAGGTTTACGAGCAAAGTTCTAAAAAAAAATATGCGTTATTCTCTGGTAGCTTTGTTACCAAAATGTTATTATGGTCAGATTTACCATTGCTCTGCAAATTTTTGTCGGAATCCAGTCAGAAAATTTCATTCACATTTACTGATATTCAGCTGATTCGTGAGCGAAGTTCTAAAAATACGCGCTATTCTCTGGTAGCTTAGTTATTGAAATGTTATTGATGTCACATTTACTATTGCTTAGTGAATTTTCGTGAGAAAAATGTAGTCAAAAAGGTACAGTCACATGTTGGTGCCAATAGCCTTGTGATTAGCACGTCGACATATAGCGCCATTGCGACCCGAGTTCGAATCCCGGCTTTCCTGATCCCACCCCCTTCTCTCTCTCCCACTTTGCTTCCTGTCCAACTACACTCTCCTATCAAAATAAAGGCATAAAAATGTAAAAAAAAGGTACGGTCACTGATGTTTTTTCCCCTGCAAAATCCAGTCATTTTTAATAGGAATCTACATTGGATAGGAAATTCACATAAGGGTGAAAAATTTCCCATCACAGGATCTGCAACAGATTCAAGGTTTGCGAGGAGAGTTCTAAAAATATTTGCTATTCTCTGTTAGCTCTGTTATTGAAATGTTGTCAGATTTACCATTTCTCAGTGAATTTTTGGGGCAAAATCCAGTCAAAAAGGTACGGTCACAATTACTGATGTTCATTTTGTTTTGTTTGTTCTCTGCAAAATCCAGTCATTTAAATAGGAACCTACATGGTTGGGAATTTCACATGGGGGCAACAAATGTCAAAAAATGATAGGCATTGCAACAGATTCAAGGATTTACGAGCAAAGTTCTAAAAATATTCGCTATTCTTTGGTAGCTTTGTTATTGAAATGTTATTGTGGTCACATTTACCATTGTTCCGTGACTTTTTGAGGGAAAAATCCAGTTAGTAAGGTGAGGTCACATTTACCGATACACTGTAAAAAAAATTTGTTGAGTCAACTTAAAATAATTTGTAACCTGGCTGCCTTAAAATTTTAAGTTCAGTCAACTCAAAAAAAGTTTATTCAACTTGAAATGTTGAATTATACTAAGTGACAACTTAGATATTTGAGTTGAATCAACTTAAAATTTTAAGGCAGCTGGGTTACTTACCCATCTGTTAAGTTTAGCAAACACAAATATCTAAGTTGTTGCTTACTACAAATTAACATTTCAAGTTGACTAAATTTATTTTAGTTGACTGATCTTAAAATTTTAAGGCAGCAGGGTAACATTATTTTAAGCTGACTCAACAAATTGTTTTTTTTTATTTTTTACAGTGTATTCAGCGGATTTTTGCGGGTAAATCCAGTCAAAAAGGGGCAGTCATATTTACCGAAGTTCAGCAGATTTTCTTTTCTTTTGCTCATCGAATTTGTGGGCAAAATCTGGTCAAAAAGGTGTGGTCACATTTTACAATGTTCAGCAGATTTTTTCTTTGCAAAATCCAGTCATTTCAATGAGAATTTAAGCAGCCACATTTACCTTTGCTTAGCTGACTGTCAAACAGATTTTTTTTTTGCAAAAAAAAAAACAAAACTATGCGATCACATTTACCGTTGCTCAGCGAATTCTTGCTGATAAAATATGATGTCTCGCAGATTTTTTTAAAATATGCGCTGTTCTCTGGTAGCTTTGTTATTGGAGTGTTATTACAGTCACATTTACCATGGCTTAGCAAATTTCTGCTGGCAAAATCCAGTCATTCCAATAGGACAAAACATTTTAGATTTTGCACCTGTTTCAAGATGGTCACACAGAATCACCATGTCGATCAACAGAAAGCTTCTTGATTTGAAATTGACTTGTGTGTGAGCTGTGCTTCATGCATTGTTACACTATTGACAGTAGTCAGTAAACCTGTCTTGCCTATGAATTTTTTTGCCCATTTGACTTCATCCTAATAGACATGAGCTCGTCCAACTAAACTAGCATATTCTCAAAGCTATCCAATTAGCAGGCATCTTTGAGAGGCTTGTGCACGCGAGTCGACCTTACATAGTTCCTGTGCCAAGAATGTGGCCGTATTACATAATTAGCTCTTGAAACCAGTCGTCTCCTTTGAAAACTGGACCTGCTAACACATAAAGGGTTAATGTCATACTTCCTCCCGAGTCTGCGGTGTTGTGCCGCGCATATGACGCCAACAGAAGGGGCTCGGCCGTCTGATACACACCAATTTCATCCCCTTTCAGGATGGTGGAGGAGAACAGAGGGACCTTCTCGCTTCACAGAGCTACAATTAAGGGGGCCTCAAACAGAGGGGCTCAAAGACAAAGACAGAGAGAGAGCGAGATAGACAGAAAGAGGGAGAGAGAGAGTGACAGACAGGCAGCCAGAGGTAGGGAAAGTGGAATATTAATGCATGAAGAGCAACAGGAAATTGGGCGTCTAAATGTGCGCCCGTGTCCCGCGGGATGATTAGTAGCAGCCAATCTCATTCAAAAGCAGATCAATGAGGAGATATATTGTCATTTTCCAGCCGCACCCTCTCAATCAATTAATCTATAATAAGATCGGTGCATCTTAAAGGGCCAGTGCTAGAATTAACAGGTTTCTGTTGAGGATCCCATTGCATGTCGTTTCTGTTCATGCATTTGAGATGGAATACATTTCATACATTTCTGCCAGTGAATGGTTTAAGTTGACAAAACAGAACATAGTTGATTATGCCTGATTTGAAGCTCAGGCCATTGTGTATAATCAAGCAAATTGCTCTCAATCAAAGGGCAGCAAACAAACACACTCTTGCCAGGTCTTTTGTTTCATTTTAGGCCTTTGTGCAGTTTCTTTTTTCATTCCATCTGTCTTTTGGCATCATTCCCTCATGTTCAACTGTCATATGCAACGCTGCTTTGGGCGTGTGGGGGAATCAGATCCTTTTCTGTTACATAAGGACTGGGTGTATTGCTTTTCGCATTAAATGTCATTTGGTCTCAGCGTTCTGTCAGTCTCCATGGCGATCGCAGCGTGATGGGCAGTCGATATCTTGCTACAGGGTTTTTGGCAGGAACAGATTCCGGACACATGTACAAAGCTTGTCGATATGTGTTTTGGGTCTTTGTGAATGTCACCAGGATGTGACGTAGCTTATTTTTGTTGTTGTTGTACCGTTACAAAAATCTCTTTTTATTTTGACGCTGTCTGTCTTGGGTTCCTTTAAAGGAATATACTGGGTCAAATACCAAATTTAAGAAGTTAAGCTCAGTCAGTAGTATTTATAGCAGTGTTTATTACAATAACAATAGATAGACTAGTCCCATTTTTAAAAAGTACTCACAATACACATAAACAGACAATTGAATGAAGATTTAAAAGCAGAAATTTAATACATAAGTTTTAAATAGCGAAAGCAACATTTTCTTATATATAGTATACTGTACATATTTTGTATAATTTATATTGTATTTTACAATGTTTGCCATTTTACAAAATTCACTTCTGCTTACATATATAATTTTATGTATATGCGTGTGTGTGTATATATATATATATATATATATATTTACACATATTTTTACACAAATTTTTACAGTCATTTAGGGTTTACAGTGTTATACTGTCATGCCATAATATATGCAATATATTTTGTATCATTTAAATAATATTTTATAATGTTAGCGGTTTATAATGTTAGCAGTTTTACAGTGTTATACTGTCATGCCAAAATGATTTCACTTCTGCTTACATATATAATTTTATGTATATATGTGTGTGTGTGTATATATATATATATATATATATATTACACAAATTTTTACACAAATTTTTACAGTCGTTTAGGGTTTACAGTGTTATACTGTCATGCCATAATATATGCAATATATTTTGTATCGTTTAAATAATATTTTATAATGTTAGCGGTTTTATATGTAAAATGTGTATATATATATATATATATATAAAATACATTTTTATAATACATATAATACATATTTTAGAATATATATATATATATATATATATATATAATTAAATTAAATAAAAAAAAAAAAATATATATATATAATTAAATTATATAATTTTATTACATATAAATAGAATTATTCAGATTTTTAATACAATTAATAATACAATTTTATTAAAAATGTGAATAATTGTATTGAGATACATACATATAAGCAGAAATGTAAGAATTCTAATTTTATTAAAATGAGAATATATATATATAACACACACACACACACACACATATATATATATATATGCAGATATATGCATGTACTGTACTTTTTTTGTATTATTTATATTAGATTTTGGAATGTTAGATTTTGGAATGTTAGCATATACATATATATAGAGAGAGAGTGAGAGAGAGAGAGAATATATATTTATTATGTTTATATATATATTCAGTGTGTATACATATAATTACACATTTTAATACAATTAAAAATGCAATTAATACAATTGTATTAAAAATTAGAATATATATATATATACATATAATTAAAATACATTTTATTGTCAAAATATTCTAATTTTTAATACAAAAATACAATTAATAATAATTTAAAAAATACAATTAATAATACAATTTCATTACAAATTTGAATAATTTCATTGAGAGAGATATATAAAGGCAGACATTTTATTTACAAAAAAAATCATATATATATATATGTATATGTATATGTATATGTATGTATGTATTACTCCATTTCGTGACTATATTGAAACAGGCAGTATTTAAAGAATGGTACTAATGATTTCCATTGTAAATACCTCACTGTTACCCAAATTTCATTTTTTTTTTTTCTTTTTTTACCTTTTTTAAACAAATGCTGTAGATTAAGCTCAATTTCCACTGAGCTCTGAATATTCCTTTAAACCTGTGAATATGTCACATTTGTGTGTTCATTTGTTCTTTGGGATGTGCTGAGCTTTAAATTCACAGTGTCAGATGGCTTGGCCCTTGTTCAGTGTGAGTTGTCAGGTGTTCATGGTGCGGCTGATCAGTGTAATAAATCACGTTCTGCTGGCACAGACTCAAGCGGCTGTATGGTGGATGGGCTAATTACTTATAGTGCTATAGCGTTTTCAGAACATTTTCTGCTGTCAATGCTGATTGCTCAACACTGATATGATGTCTGATGCGTGGCCACCAAGGTGCATTTTCTTTTTTTTTTTTTTCTTCTAATCTCTGCATAGCTTAATTGAGAAATTTGAAGTCAGTTTTGCCTCCACCTTATTTGAGAGGTTAACTTAATTTTTATTGATAAAGCCTGTGGATTGGCTGTGCATAATAGTGTCTTTCAATTATGTGTGTAAATTAGTGGACGTCTCATGTGAAGGGATTGCTGCAGGCATGCTTTTCACAGTCATTTATCTTCTTTAAAGAAACAAAAAAGAAAACAAGTTTTGTGTTTATTGCATAAAACTTGCCGCAAATATTTTACAGTTCTCAGATGAATAACGCAGTTGTTAAATAAAACAACAACAGAGTGTTTACGCCGCTCAATGTGCGAAAGATTGAGCAACTCATTGTTAGCTTTTATAAATTCAATGACAATCTGTCATCGGCGGCGATGTTCTCCGAACTCCCGCTCTTGGCGTACTCCTGCGACTGTTGCTTAATGGCATCATTAAGACGTGATGATGTGATGTCGCCATAACTCTCACGCTAATGTGATTATTCAGCTAAATTCACAGACTGCATGCTCGTCCTGACGCATCCAGCTGATGTTTTATGGTAGCCGGAGCATGCTGCATCAGTCATAAGAGAGATGAAATGTATTTAGGGGAAAACGGAATCATGTTTTATTCAATTACACACTGAAGCTCAATTAATCAGTTTTTGCAATTAAGTTAAACTTGCTCATGCATCATACATGAGGACAATATCAAGGGTAGTTGCTCCAGAAGCTCCCTGTGTACTGCAGGCGTCGACTGTCCTCCGCTGTGAACATAATGGAAGAGAATATATTACGTTAGGAAAATTAAGATAAATACATCCCCTAACTTGCATGTTGAGCCTTCAGTCATCAAATGAACATGAAATGCAATTTGTTGGTTAATTTTTTAACAAATACAGTCTCATTATAGTGGAGAAAATGGCTGGGATGGAAAGAGTGAAATGCGGCGAATACAAAACAGCCCTCTTTTCCCTCTTTACTGATTCATTGCCGGGACTGAATCCATCGCTATCCCCCGCCATCATTACCTGCCGCAGACGGAGGGTCTTCTGTGTCGTGTCTCATTGTCTGAACCTCATAGCACACTGATATACCTCTGATATTGCTTTTCACTTCTGATCTAGTCATTCCCATGAAACAATGGCATTTCTGTGATTGATGATTTGCTTAGAGCCCCGAGTCTTCAAGGGCTGATTGATGCTGCTTTTTTGGAGACGGAACAGAATTTAAAGGTAATGGTGAAATGAATTGCAACGTTTTCTTGCACCTTGGCACCTTGACCTACAGGACTCTTCATTTTAATGATGATTAAACTCAGGCCTATTTATATAGCACTCTAGTTGCTTATAAAGGAATAATTGATTCAGAAATGAAAATCCTGTCATAATTTCTCACCACAGATGGTGGAACACAAAAGCAGTAATTTTGTAAAATGTTCCAGCAACACTTTCCATACAATAACAGTGAACTGGGTACGAAGGGTTGCCAGTTTAAAAAAAAAAGAAGTGCACCATAAAAGAATTATAAAAATGACCCAAAAATCCAAATCTACTACAAATCCATTTAAAAAAGTACTCATACACTGTCAGTCAAAAGTTTTTGAACAGCCTGTGGATTCTCTTCTGTTCACCAAGCCTGCATTAATTTTATCTAAAATGCAGCAAAAGTAAAATATTGTGAAATATTTTTACTATTTAAATATAACTGCTATCTATTTGAATATATTTTAAAATGCAATTTATTCCTCTCATCCTGTGATTTTCAGCATCATTACTCAATTCTTTAGTGTCACATGATCCTTTAGAAATGTGCTGATTTGCTGTTCAAGAAACATTTATTTTTATTATTAATATTTAAAACAGTTGAGTACATTTTTTTCAGGATTCTTTTATGAATAGAAAGATCCAAAGATCAACATTTATCTGAAATAAAAAGCTTTTGTAACATTTTACACTATACCATTCAAAAGTTTTAAGTCTGTATATATATATATATAGAATTATATATTTATATTATATAATTATAAAAAATTAATACTTTTATTTAGCAAGGATGCTTTATTGATCAAAAGTGATGATAAAGACATTTATAATGTTACAAAAGATTCTATTTCAGATAAATGCTGTTCTTCTGAACTTTTTATTCATCAAAGAAATTTGAAAAAAATCTACTCGGGTGTTTTTAACATAATAATAATAATAATAATAAGTGTGTTTTGAGCAGCAAATCAGAATATTTAAATAGTTTCTGAAGAATCGTGTGACTGGAGTAATGATGCTAAAAATTCAGCTTTGAAATCACATGAATAAAGTACATTTTAAAATAGATTTTGATAGAAAACAGATATTTAAACAGTAAAAATATTTCTCAGTGTTACTGTTTTTGCTGTACTTTGGGTCAAATAAATGCAGGCTTGGTCTTCTTTAAAAAGACATTAAAAATCTTTGGTACAGTGGAGTGAATGAGTATTTCCACTGCATGGAAGAAAGAAAAGTAAACATACATCAGAATATTTGTATCCTTTTAAAACTGTTCACCTAAAAAGTACAATTCTTATCCTTTATTCACTCTTAACACAAAATGAGATGTTAGACAGGATGACAGCCTCAGTCTCCATTCACTTTCATTGTACGGAATGATACAATGAAAGTCAGTGGTGACTGAGGCTGTCAGTTCTGCCTAATATCTTCTTTTGTGCGCCTCATGAGAAAGAAAATCATACGGCTTTGAAACAACATGAAGTTGAGTAAACAATGACAGATTTTTAATTACCGAGTGAACTATCTCTCACAACTACTCCAGAATTTAATTACTGCAGCGATATCTGCAGGGTTGTGCGAAATTAAGCGCCTGGCCCTTTAAGAGTGCTGTTGCCCGAGTGTGGGTAACTGCCAAAGGTAGTCGGGGGGTGGGCTTGAACCACGAGACGCTCGCCCGTAGACGCGAGAGTAGTAAATCCGTTCATTCACAGCGAAGGGAAGAGTGCCGGGCAGCGGCTGAGATGGAAATCTGACTGAATGGGCTGTTAAAGAGCGGATACTTTTTCCATACTCAAGGAAACGAGAAAAGAAATATGTTTTGCCCGTGAAAGGAATCTTGGAGGAAGTAAGAGCGTCAGGGACGGACTGTGAGCATCACATCTTATCTGTCCGTTACACTGACTCTTTATCTGTAACAGATCAGCGCTAGAGCGCAACGGGAGCGCACGGGAACATGGAATATTTGTGATGCTCAGCTTATCCGACACAGTTTTTGTGTGTTTTGGGTCTAGTTTGTAAAGTTCCTCGATGTGACCGTCTGTTTCAAACGCGTCTCCTCGCACTTCAACCGGATTGTAGCGCTTTTGGGGTGGTTTTAAGGACTGTTTGTCCGGGATAAAGGCGACTGAAGTGGACTTTATATCTGAGGGTGATGGAGTTTCGCAGGACTTTAGATGCTCTGCTCGTTGTGTTTGCCATCATCTGCTTGTCTCAAGGTAAGATGGAGAAAATACGACACGACAGATGACCACATGAGGATTATAATCGCAAAACATTGTGAAATAGTTGTCGACATCTTCGCTCCTCTTCTAGTCGTATTCTGTGAGGTATTGTTGTTGTTTAGGTTGTACGGTGATTATGCGCATTCTTTATATAGATATAGAACTTATACATATCTATCTATCTGTCTATCTATATATAATCGATAATCGATATGTATTGGTTGTAGAGATATTCTTGAGCTAAGTAAAGTGAAACCCATTCATTTTTGATTGAGTTACACAGCGTCTCATGAGGCATAATACCTTACATATACAATACTTTAAATGTAAACAGATGATTTATAGATTTATCCTTAGTGTTTATACATCAACATATGGTTGAAACGGACCAGATGACCCAGTTTACATTAAATACACTCACTTTAGGACAGATCAGCCCTTGAATTCAAGATGTTTCTCTTGGAGAGAATGCGTAATATAGAAAAACTAAGCATATTTTCATTATTTAACTATTTTAACTATTGCAAACACTTTTTCATCTGCATTAGGTCTTTTTAACCCTTACAGTCTCAAAAACCCCTCATTAAGATTTCTAACTAACCCAGGGATGAAGAAAGGATAGATCATTAGTTACAATTGTAAAAATTCGATAAGAGTTAGAAACACCATGAGAATGTATGCTTTGTATTTTTATATATATATATATATATATATATGACCCTGGACCACAAAATCATAATGGTCAATTAAGCAGAATACATGAGCTGAATAAATATGAATAAATAAGCTTTCCATTGATGTATGGTTTATTAGGATAGGACAATATTTGGCCGAGATACAACTGTTTGAACATCTGGAATCAAAATATTAAGAAATCGCCTTTAAAGTTGTCCAAATGCAGTTCTTAGCAATGCATATTACTAATTAAAAATTAAGTTTTTATATATTTACGGTAGGAAATTATATATCTTAATGGAACATGATCATTACTTAATATCCTAATGATTTTTGCCATAAAATTAAAATCAATCATTTTGACCCATGCAGTGTATTTTTGGCTATTGCTACAAATATACCTGTGCTACTTTTGACTGGTTTGTGTTCCAGGGTCACAAGTGTTCTTTTGGACCCCTTAGTCTACCTTAAGAACCCCTGGCTGGCTGTAGGGCCACAATCTTGCATAGCTTGAATTGAATCATGCTTAGATCAGTGGTATTGCTGGCAGGGCTGGCCAACAGAAGCTCTGTTTTATGGGGCAGTAAACATTGCCTCTGAGATCTGTCCTCCAATATAACCGCTGACAAAATCTGCCACTGAATCAAGGGCAGCACAGGCGCCAGACGAGGGATGAAATGACATGCAAAGCTTTTATTCAACCAGATCTATAGTCCAATCTAAATTGTGTTGTCAGTACAGTGCTCTTCTTTTGTTTCATGAGCCGATCTGGCCAAACCAAAACCAATTCAGCTTTTTTTACAACAGGCTCAAAACCATCCAAGAAGTGAGTCTGGGTTAGTTCAGCGTAGCTGAAATTTATCATTGTCCTCTGGCTTAATCCAGCTCAGGTATGTGGTGAGGGCCGCTGGCTATCTCCTCACACCTGATAAGGGTTTTGAAAGAAAAGGCATTGAGTTACACTTCAACTTTTCATTTATAGGTGCCTGATCCTTGTGTATTTGTTGTTGGTCTGTTACGTTTGTAGGATGTGCGTTTGCTCGGCTCCTTTTGAAGTCATTTTAAACAGCCACAAACAGCTGTCGGCTCTTCCCGGATTGTCCCCAAACATGCATTTAACGACTGCCGGCCTTTGACTCATTTGGTAATGACACCCTTTAAACCAGATGAACCTTTGTGGAAAATGTGAAATGACTTCCGAGCACATTTCTTTTGTGTTTTTCAACAAACACACAAGGATCTGTAGCTGTTGCGTCCTATACTGTATAAGCATATGATTGGCAGCATTTCAAAAGCTCTGCGACTTTTCGCATAAAGCGTGTCATTTAGGGTTTTCCCTCTATGTGAGACAGCTTATTTTGATGTCTTGCGTATCCAGGACTGTCGTCGCTCCTTAGATCAGAAGCGGTGCATGTTTGCGCGTGTGTGCATGAGAGGTGTGACTCAGAGAAGTCTGCGTCTCCCTCTCGCACACTCGTTCGCTCGCACAGTTACTCCCTGTCTCCTCTGTGTAAACAGTGTGCTGTCGAGAGGCTGTCAATAAGGAGGGAGATAAATGCCGCATCTCCTACTGAGCACGCTCTGATGTCTCAGTCTGATTTCTGTCCCGGCACATTCACGCTCTTTACTGGATCCTTGCCGGGAGACAAAACAGCTTGGCAGTATCTTTCCGGCACTCTTTTGTTGTTGCCGAGATCTAACTCGTAAGAATTAATATAGCCGCACTACAAAAAGTGACACCTTTGATTAAAAGCACATATTTCACTACGCATAAGCGTAACTCATCTCCTAAAATAGCACGATTTTATCACCTCCTCTTTGAGGCAGCTTTTTAATTGGTCAAGTAAGGAAGCCAGAAGCGCATACGGCTTTGGTTTTATGAGTCTAGCGCTGACAGGAAGTTTGAATTGAACCCTAAAGACGTCGGCTCTGGCTGGCGTTGCTGTGTGGGGGTGAATGGGGACACAACACAATGCCTTGGCATCAATCTGTCCAACCTTGTGTCTCTGGCTGCAGATGAAGACAGTTTAATGGCCTTGCGCATTAGTTCCAGTGGCTGTGGTGACCCTCAAAGTCGTGTTCCAAATGGGAAGCGCTATACAAAGAATCAGAGAGGCCAAACCAAACTCTCAGAGTGTGTTTATATGACTAGTAGTTGCTTCTTTTAACATGCGTCTGTGATGGTTTTCTTCTTCAAGCGGTAGCTTGCTTTACATTTGCAAAAAATAGATTGAAAAAGTGACTCATGTACAAGGATTAATTGGTTTTATGAAAGATATTGTCAGGACATCTGCAAATACATCATTCATTTAGATAGCTGTCGATTGGAAAAGTACATAACCCACTTTTTGGCTGTTTCTTAAATGACTGTAGATTGTATCTTTCATTAATGAATGATTTTTTTTATCTAGTGCTCTAACACTGACTGAGTTCGATATTTAACTTCTCTGTCAAGAAATATAACTGCCTCTCTATTTAATCAGAAAATTTCTCAGCACTTCGATATTGACATGCCCTACAGCAGTGGTTCGGTGATTTTCTTTCCCATCCAATAACTCGATAGTAGTCAGTGTGGTTTATATCAGCAATAATACAGTCGGGAAGTTCATGGTCGTTCCTGGAATCGTTTCACATGTCAGGCTGTAACAGTAGCAGCTTTTTTTCTCTTTTCATCCATCATCTGTCCATGTAACTAAAATGGCAAAAAGATCAAAACTTTAAGTTTTTGTAACACATGCATTAGCTGCATTTGCAATCCAACAGCAAAGTCTGACAGTAATCCTCTTTTTTTAAATCTCAAAACCCCTCAAGTTTTATTTTTTTCTTGCCCTCAAAAGTAAAAGAAATTTTATTTTATTTTATTTTATTTTTTTTACAATAGTATACTCAGTTTAAGAAATTGCACTTAAACGCATACCTTGAAGGTCCAGCATGAACTTGTTTCCACACTTTTCAGTAGATGGCTGGATAAAGAGTTGTTAAACAATGCGAAAGTTTAACTTTTATTTACTTGCCAAAGCCAGGTTTTCCACACATTTTGTGCTTGCTTTTAAGTTTAGACCGTGCATACTCATTCTTCCCCACTCTTTAAGCATGTTAATATACCCATTAAGATAAGCTTCTTGAGGACTATGGATAATTTCAAGTGGGTTCTGTGGTTTATCTCTGTGTCAGAGTGTGGAAAGAAGCTGTGGGGCACTGCAGGGGCCACCTGCGTGCCAAGGCGACATACCACTTACATACCCAGACGAAGAATCCTTAGTATCTCCAGGCCTGGAGCACAGTTCCCACGGCATGAATTCTTAGCCACTCTTAATTATCAGATCACTTTTGGCACTTTTGGGCAAAAAATTAAGATATTACTCTTAAACCCTGCCTTCTAACAAACAACACAGTATGACTGCTCATTATCAGGACCTGCTGAGCCTAGATTACCACACTCTCACACTGAGTAACAACTCACTCCAACTCATAAACAGCTGGCTTGTGCTTTGAGTGTTTACATGGTGCGACTGTGTTGTCCTTGGAGAAACAGAGACCTCTGGTCTGTTTTATTCGCTCTGTTTACTAGTTGATGCAAACAGACCTGGCTAATAGTGTACATAAGTGTGTGTTTGGGCACACTGTAAACAAAAGGGCCCGGGGCCGTGTGTGCTCTCTCATCAGGAGTTCCAATTTAATGACTCAGTCTCTATCTGCATGGGCACTGCTATTAGATTACCTTCATTAACACACACTTTCTCGTTCTCTTCCCTCTCGGCGCCTGTGTTTACACACTTTTCATGCTGTTCAACTTCGTTCCTGTGCTCCTATTTGGCTTCCCCGTTATCCTCATCAGTCGTGATCTTTGTGTTGTTTCAGTAAATAACAGTGGTTGGGTTCGGAGGGCTATTAGATATGGACATTACGTGCGCAGTTGTCGTTTAATGGCCGTGTAGATCAAAATCGCAGCTTGGCAGAGCTGGAATTGGTCCTTGAGTGCAATGCAAAGAATGTTGTGAATGTTTTTCCGTGGTGTCAGTATTCTTTGTCTTTGTCTGTCAGAGCGATTGAAGTATTAACAGGCTTGTTCGTGTCTCCATAGACGTGTGGCAAGACTTTGATATTATCAGCTCTATTCTATGCAGAATAGTTTCTCTTACTTCAGGAATCTGCTGCTTTCCCTGTTGAAAATACCACTGCTGGCTAGTGCTGATGGACCAAAAAACTAGAGAGTTTTTCACTGTATGTTTTATATTAAGATATGAATTTTACTGTTTTGAGTTCATTTTAAACAGTTTTTTACATTAAAAAAATATTTTTCAGCTTTGTTATTATTATTTTATAGATATATATTAAATATACAGTTGAAGTCAAAAGTTTACAGAATCTGCTAAATTTACCAATTAATTAATTTTTAACTATTATTTTTATTATTTTACCAAAATGAGCACGCTCATATTTCCTTCTACAGCATCAATGAGTGTTTGAACCTTATGTAATAGTTGCATATTAGTTGTCCTTAGTGTGAAAAGGTAAATCTCAAAATCATACATTGTTGGAAAGGGATCAAATACACAAAAATGCTAAAAAAAAAAATAAAAACAGAATTTGTGGGACCTGAAGGATTTTACTAAAGAACAGTGGGCAGTTTAACTGTTCAGGACAAACAAGGGACTCATGAACAACTATCATCATTCAGGCAATATGAATCAAGTGTATGTAAACTGTTGAATGGGCTAAATTTTATAAATTCAACTGTAATTTTCTTATGTGTACTATATGTAAACCTGATATTTGTGAATTATCTTATTCAGGTCAGTACTGTAAATAACATGCATTTTGTATGATCCGGCTTATTTTGCTAAAACAATTAACATTTTGCAGATTCTGCAAGCTTTTGACTTCAACTGTATTTCTTGTTTGTTGAAATGACAAAGTATTTTAGTAAAATTTTGTGCAGTAGAGAGACTAAGAAATGCAAATTAAATCTTAAATTTAGTATTTTCAGTCTCTAGCTCTGAGACTGGAGTCAGAAATGAACTAGTGCTTTGGGCAAAACTGCCACCAATAGTGACAGAAATGCCCCAGTTACCCAAAATAGGGCAAAAGTGCTCCCTGAGGGAATTCTCTTTTATCTAATATCAAACATTTTATATATTTTATATATATAACATTTAAAAATGTGTCTGAGACAGTCATTGCACTCCCTAGCAGTATATTATAGCATTCAGTTGAGCTCATCTGATATTTGTCGTAATATTATATTCTGTTTTAAATCTAAAAATGGAAAGCAGTCTTATTAATTTTGCTGCTAAAGCTATGCATTCACTTTGTCTGCATATGAATGCACAGCATTATTATGCAGTCCATTAATTAGTCTTTTATCTCATATGCCTTTCTCAAGAAGAAAATTCTTCCCTCGCTACATGTCAGTCTTGTATCCAGCCATGCCAGGACTGCTCATGTTTATGACCGACCCAGTGAGTCATTCTTATGCAAAACACCCACCATCTCGCCGAGCACCACTCGACTTAAATGTTAAACCTGTTAAACGCATGAATCACTAATTGAAAGCGATTCAGCTGTGTATTTCACCAGCGCGGTACCATATGTTGCAGATCTTCAGAAGCATTCACAGGTTAAGTCCAGCGCTAAGGGAAGCCTAGGGGTTTTCCTACCCCTCATTTTGGTCATTTCCTCCTGCAATCATCAGCCATCAAAGCAACAAGAACACATCCTGAATACGATATGTTATCTTCTGGACCTCAGGGGGAGATATGCAGAGTTCCCGCTGTTCTGGGAGTAGACAAATGTTGAATATAGGCCTAATCGTAGTCCCATTCGATGCACGCTTTCCCAAAGCATGTATTTAACATGAAGCCTGTCCGTACGGCGCAGACTACGCCCTAGTCCTTTTCATCTCTCTCTCTGTTTGACTTTCAAAGATCCAGTTCATGAATAGTCAGGTCGGCTCTCGATTGAAGGCTCGGCCATTGAAGATTGAAAGAATTTTAAAGCGGCTGTATAATTTTTGATGAGAAGAAAGTGACTTCAAAGCCCGCTTACACTTTGTTTTACCTTTTCACTGGAATTTGACCTGAAGCTGAAAAATGGCAGTCTTAAGGGATCATGAAATGAGGAAGTCTATTGAGGCACCGACTGGTGTGAATAGCAGAAGAAAGATCAGCTTTGTCAAAACATCTAGATCTGCTGTACATTCAGAAACTTCACTTCCTGCTAAATTTGTGGTTCTGTGTGGGCCTCACCTAGCAATGTTAGGGTCAAGCGGAAAGTGCGTGGTGGGATTAATCCAGCGGAACGTGGTGCACCACTAGGAGGACCAGGAAGCTGATGCTATCTCAACCAGTCGCGGTATGCTGGTCGCCCCAACCGGGCTACTTCCATTAGCGGGGCACTGAAGAGGTCCAGACAACACAAAGCAGCTGGGATGGAGCTCCACTGTCGCCACTATGCACAATTTATCTTTTATTCCCTACTTCTTCCTCTATGGGAGAAGTCGACGCCCCCCTTGAGATACGCGATATGCCATTGACATGTATTCCAGATGTGTTTTTCTTTGGCGAGGAGAGTTTGAATTACAGGAGGTCAGGGAAAACAGACTGTGGTATTATTGTACCGCCTTCGGAGAGGGTTCGCAGAATCTGAATGAACCCGGCAAATGTGTTTCAGAGCCCTGATACGTATCTGAGTATGTGGCAACACAAAAAGACAGCTATTCCCAGAGAAAAGCAAAGGATTCCTCTCAGCCTGTACTGAAAATGCCCTCACACTAAAGGAATGAGCTAGCTCGGCAAGTCCAGGGTGACCCGGAGGTTATTTTTTTTTTACGCTTCATGGCTTGATCACCTGAGGCAACTCAGAGCTCGGTGTTGTTTGAGATGGCAGGGTTTAGGGTCAGCACTTAAAGAGATTCTCACTAACAGGTCGAACCACTGAAAGAATTGTGTTTATTCCCCTCCTCTTTTCCACCAAGTCTTCTCTCGGGAATCCACAGAGGGATCAATATCTTCAGCTGGACGTTGCAACTGCTCAGCAGAAGGTTCATTTGAAGTACTGTTTATTTTGTGAAGTGAGAAGGTTCTCAAAGCAATGGAGTGGCCAGATGAGCCTTGCGTGAAGATAAGATCTGATGGGTCAGGAAGTCCCATTTGCACCACTCTAAAGATTAAGGATTTGGGATTGGGTTGGGTTATATATCACAAAGTGTTTTGTGAAGTTCTCCTCAAAGTAGGAATGCTACAATGGCATTTTAGTGTCACGTAAAAACAAACAAACAAAAAAAAAATCAAAAATTGCGAGATTGAAGTCATAATATTTCGAGAATAAAGTCAAAATGTTTCCAGAATAAAGTTATAAATGTTAGTAATAAATGTCAGATTGTTTCGAGAATAAAGTTGAAATTACGAGAATTAAATCATAGCAATTAAAGTTAATAGTACGATGCAAATGGCTTGGATTGGGAGCACTGGGAGAAGTTGCCAGGCCACTGGAACATAATGTGCGATTATTCGCAAAAATCATACCATGTGTTATACTTGCAGGGACAGTATGCGTGGAAATAATATTTCACATCTTCAATTCATTAGGCCTATTTGTAGTATGCCAGCCACCCAATAATAGTAATAAGCTTTGTGCTTTTGGTACATTTAATATAAAAGTCTCAGCTTTCAAAATCTGTCAATAACATGTTTTTCACGCTCTTTAATGTGGCGGGACAGATTGCTGTATATCGATTACAATGAGACATTAGTTTCCTTACATTTTACAGTTTTGTTTGTGAAAATTCCACCACCTACTCCGCAAAAAAACATCTGTAGCGTCCAACCTTTCATTCCTCACGTGTGTTTCATTAAAAACAGCAATAAAATGTTCTAAAGGTTGAAGTGGACTTCAACGCATTAATATAAGTTATGTAGTTATCTTTTCTGAGGTATGTAAGTGACTATTCACAATTCACAAAACAGCTGTTTTATTCATGGTATAACACAGTAAATGATTGGAAATAATATTTAACGTCTTCAATAAGTAACAGTATTCCCAATAATTTTGTGCTTTGTTGCTTTTAATATAACACAGCTCAGCTTTCAACACATTAAAAAAACACGTTATTGTAATAGACACATTGTTTGTATTTCGCTATAAAACTGACAGATTTTGAAAGCTGAGATTTGCATGCGAAATAGTATAGAATATACTCTCGAAATATTATAACTTTAATCTTGTAATTGCTATGAATTAATTTTCATAATTTTTACTTTATTCTCAAAATATTTTGACTTTATTCTCAAAACAATTAAACTTTATTCTCGTAATTTTAACTTTATTGTCGAAACATTTCGACTTTATTCTCATAATCTCGACTTCATTCTCGAGATAATGCAACTTTATTTTTGTAAGATTTCGACTTTATTCACGTAATTTTGACTTTATTTTCAAAATATTATGACTTTATGTCATAATCTTAGATTTTTTTTTTCATTTTATGTGGCACTTAAATTAAACTTAAATAAAACTTAAATTAACCCCATTTTCTTAATCTCTACTATCCATCCATCTATCCACTATCCAATACCTTTTGCATTTTTATGACTTTTATGCCAAACTCATGTTAAATCCTTTGTATACAAGTATACATGTTTCACAAAGGGAGTATTTCATCTCTTTGAACAACATCAAAGCTCATGTAATGGACACACAGCCTCTGAACCCACACTGGTACGCAGACTTTGTTTTGCTAAGGCTCTGTGACTCAATGCTGTCTCTTCCTGTTGGAATGAGAAATCCTCTTCATCCCCTGCAGTAAACACAACATCTTTTGCTGTTTCTTAAGCAGGAAGCACATAAGCAGCTCTTGCCACAACCCCTAAAGGTGTCAGGTTGCTCTGTAGAAGCTGTCATGGAATTTCTGCGCTTGCCACTGCACTTAATCCATCCCGCTTCCCACCTTGCAGGGTTGACTCAGGCAGAAACACGCTCGTCCCAGAGGAAAACAGCAGCCCTCCTGTGTAATTTCCTTTCTGCATGTGAGCAGCTTCACTTTGTCCTTTCAACGACAGGAGTAAAGAGCGTAGCTTTATGACCCCGGGTTTGTGCTCTTTCTCAAGAGCCCCTTTGTTGTTTGTAAATGCAAAAACACAGAAAGAGTGTCGGAAGGAACGCCCCCCACTTCTTAATTTAACTTAGGGTAATGAATGCACATTTGCAAATCAATTCCCAGATTCCAGTGAAAAAAGGAGGGGTGAGGTTGTAAAATAATCAACTATTTAAGGGGGGCGGGAAGCCACTCAAAAGAATTGCAGATGAGGACTGGAAGAAAGAACAAAAAGTTGGCCATTTGTGTTAAAATTTGTGCTTTGAGCATCAAAGCTTTATGCACATTTTGACATGCTGCCACAAAATTGTTTTAGATTTTTTATTCATCTAAGAATTCATCTTTTGTTCAAGATTTGATACTAATGTCCTGCGCTGATAATTCCTCCTGCATTTTAATTTGCGCTTCTTTAGAACTACTTAATTCATCTTTCTTCTCGTGACCTCCAGGTTTTCACACATACTTCAAGGCATGGAGACAATTATTAGATCGACATCTGACCTTTCCTTGTACGGTTGTCATGGAGATTCTTTGGCATTGACACCTTCTCTTAGAAGACTCTGAATATTTGCATATGTCGCTGCACTTGCTGTTTCGAATCAGCTTGTGAAAATTTCCCATAGCACGTCTTGTTACTGCAACATGGCTTGCATCATCTGTCTTTGTTTAGCTGGGCTGTGTTTAAAGATCTTATTTCCTCCCCCTAACACTGGAGATAAATATTCTTAGTGCTAAAAGCCTCTTGGGATTGATCAGAAGGATAGCCAGATGCATGTATTTCCTCCTAGACCCAGCTCATCCCCCCTCCCCTCTTCCTTCACATAACAAGGTCAAACCCCTATTACAGTACAAGGGCTTGATACCTTTAAGAGCAGATGAGTTGTAGTTGCAGCACCTCCCTTTATGTCCAAATCAATCTAACTGCTGAAGCCATTACTAGCGTGTCACACAGTGAGATTGCCACTTGTATGGGTTCTTCCAGATAGGACATGCTCTAATTTCGGCAGCATTTACTGGATGTAATCCTTAACAGTTGGACTAAAGTTGCTAGAATTAGCCTAGATTTTTGTGTTCTGAAAAGGAATAGTTCACCCAAAAATGAAAATTACACAATGGTTTACTCACCCTCAAACCATCGTAGGGGTTTATGACTTTCTTCTTTCAGATGAATACAATCCCAGTTATATTAAAAAATGTCCTGGCTCTTCCAAGCTTTATAACGGCAGTGGTATTTTGGAGGGATATTCTCATCTGCCATGTGAAAATCATAAGTCTGATCACTTAGAATTGTAATCCTTAACAAGCCGCATGATTTGAAGTATCATTCATGTCTGTAGTGCAGACGTACTTGAAAAAGAGTGACTCGCCTTGGCGAGCACCATCAATAATTAACGCCGGCACGATAGTCTCAATTTTATTTCGCTGGGTGACCAGAAATCAAAGCACTTCCCACAATTCACAGTGGAGCCGAGCAGCCATTTGTGACGAGGTTATTAAAATTATATCACCTTTGTTCTGCCTTATACACTTCCTTGTTTGAGCACTTCTTTCCTACCTTGTCAGTACCAGAGACAATTTAATGTTAGTTTCCGAGTGTTGTTATATAAAAGATGCTCACGGAGATGTGTTATCCGCCTCAGAAGGCCCTTAAAGTGCACTGATTCCCAGAGGGTTGATTTTCTCTGACAAGGTGTGAGACCACAGAGTTCCTTAGAGTCATCAAAATACCCCAAACGCCCATCATGGGACTTGTTTATTTTTTTTCCAAGTAGCAGTTCTAGCACCTCATAATGGGCGACTTGTGGATCTAGAAGTCTCGGAAAGCTCAGGGCGAGAGGCTAATCAGCTTTTCCAGATGTTGTTTTCCACTTCTATATGCACATTCGGACTGTCATGAGTACCTCTGGTTTTCACAAGGTCACATTTAGGTGAGATAGCTTCTACAGTGGTAGGCGTTTAGCTCGGTCTTTACTTTCAATCTTTTTTCTCTGCCTTACATCTCCTCTGTGGCAGGTCGGGAGTGTTTGGGCTGTTTTATTTATAAGCCTGTTCTTGGATTCTTACCCCACTGTTTCTCCTCCACCCCCTGCCAACCGCAGTCTGTTCGGCAGTCCATAAGTGTCCGCTAAAAGCTATTAGCCAAACCCTGGCGGTCTCCGCTCCCTTAACCCAGCGGGGCCACGGGGCTTTTTGTTTTGAAAGAGTGGAAGGGCAACAGTCCTGGGGATTCGGAGGTGAACACAAAGCTTGCGGTTTGGCCTTTGCTGTCTCTTGTGGACTGGGCCCAATGTACTACTACTGTAAGGTCATTGTGTCATGTTATTCATGGCTGGGGTAAAGTGGTTGGGAAATGGGTTTGTTTTAAGTTGCATTAGTCTCTGGCCCAGGGGTGTTTATCCACTCGACTGAATATGAAGTAATAAAGCAAAGTAAAGCTTTGCAGATCTGAATGGTAAGAAATAATCCTTAAAAGCACTATTTTTAATGCCGTGTTGCCGGTGTAAACAGAGGACTGTTAGACTGGAGTTTATCTCTATGTGTGCGAAATGCATTACTGTGTTTTTCCTCATAATCCTGTGTAACTTTTTTGTGTATTTCGAGGTGGTGATGGACGTTCCCTCAGGGGTATGTCTGTAGCGTTTTGTTAGAGCTATCACACGTGATTCATTTTCTACTGAATGAGATTTTCACCATCCCTCACTCTGACTGCCGGAAATCAGAGTCTCTCTCCTGTCACGAATTTTAAACCCCAGTATAATTGTTGCCGCCGGGATCGGTAATTATTTCCAAAATCACCATGCACAATGACTCACTTTCATCCCCAGATATCTCCCGATGGTTGAAATTCCCTGGTCTTGTCGAGAATCAGTTTGTGTTGTTGTTATTCATCCGTAATTGTCCCACCACCATACTGTCATTCAAATTGGGAGAGAGAAAAGCAATTTCAAAGCTTTCTGAAAGCCTACCTGAATTACCATACCACCGGTTTCTCCTTCCTCCCCCCCTCAACAACTGTGCGAAACAAAAAACCCTTGGCAGTCGGCATGAATTCATATGCGCCTTAAAACAGAAGACAAATTATATATACATATCCCAGCATTCCAGCTACAGCTGGATTGAAATGAATTTCTGTTTTCTTTGATAGCTGTTGAATTTAGAGCATGTAATTTTCATACTGCCAGTTTATGACAAGCATATGAGCAATACATATGTATAACTACTTAATTTTACCTAGCCGAGGATTGGCAGAAATTGTTTTTTGCATCCTTGTCAACAGATGTAAAGATGGCTTTGGTAAAGCAGGTGCTGGATCCAAGACCGTGCCTCTTGTTGGCTAACCTCCAACTGGAATTAAGAGATGTTTTTGGTGTGAAGTGAGAATTTTTGCTCTTTGCTTGGAATAAATTAATGTTTTTGGCAAATTAGCAGTCATCAAATTACTTTATTTACAGATTTTGTACACCACGTGTGAAGTTTCTGAAGACCATGTCATGTCCACACTCAAAGCAACAACTTAATTAATGTCTAATTCACAATTATATGGAGCTTAATTTTACATTAACTGATTTCCTGTTGGTCTTCATAAAGTCTTCATATATATATATATGTTTAAACCCAGAGCCGTGTGGAGTACATTTTATAATAGATGGATGCACTTTATTGGACTTCTTTATTGGATCTCAACAGCCATTTAATGCCATTATAAAGCATTATGAGAGCCAGGGCTTTTTTTTTTAAATATAACTTCAATTGTATTCATCTGAAAAAAGAAAGTCATATATATCTAGGATGGCTTGAGGGTGAATAAACCATGTGGTAATTTTCATTTTTTAGCAAACTATCTTGAATTATGCATTGAATTTGCAAAAACTGTCAAATTGAAAAGGAGTGAATCATGAATCAAATCAGTTCTCTGTCAGAGATTCATAACTGTACTTGTATTGCTTGTTGCACTGAACCACATCTGGTTAAGACACTGCAGTTGTTTTGATACCAAATTCTTTCAAATGCATGTAATGCAAAAAGTGACCACCGATTCTCTCTGTTACAGGATCTCGACCGAGGCTGGAGGATGCTGCACCACGGATTGTCGAACACCCCTCAGACCTAATTGTTTCCAAGGGCGAGCCCGCCACGTTGAACTGTAAGGCCGAAGGTCGGCCGACCCCTATGGTGGAGTGGTACAAAGATGGCGAGCGAGTCGAAACGGACCGTGAGGATCCACGCTCGCACCGCATGCTCCTCCCCAGCGGCTCCCTCTTCTTCCTCCGAATCGTTCACGGAAGGCGCAGCAAGCCCGACGAAGGGGTATACGTGTGCGTAGCGAGGAATTACTTGGGCGAGGCCGTCAGCCGTAATGCCTCTTTGGAGGTCGCAAGTAAGTCGGCTCATTTGTACTCTGATCCTTGCCTCGCGCCCTCTTCCTCAATCTCTCCGGCTGCAAATTTCCGCAGTGCTCATCTTTTTTCCGCCGCTTCTATAAAGCTTTCCCATTTTGTCCTGCTCTCCTCATCTTTTTCCCTTCTCAATCTCCACTCGATCTTGTTTAGTCTTCCACCCGCTGCGGCGGCCCATAACCGTCGTCCCTGGATGGAGTAAAGCACTGAGGTCATTGTTAGTTTTAGAGGAGGTAATCTGATTTGTGGTATTAATGTAGATGGATGGTAGCTGGTATTCGAGATAAATTCAACCCCAGAAATAGCCAAGAGAGGAACGTAATGCTGGCGGCTTCCAGGTGACAGATGTTAGCTTAAAAAAATCCACCAGCATCTCTGTTTCTCATGGAATGACTCCAGGTTTTAACAGCAGGGCTTCCCATATCCAATACGCACTAATTAAATGCTGATGGCACTATTTGATTTCGGTCATTAGATTATCGCCAATTTCATTACGCTTCCGCAACGTTATGCTTTTGTCGTGCGACCTCTGTGATTTCAGAATCGTTTTTAGGTGGCCTGCAGACCTGCACACCTTAAATGGTGGCGTCAAAGGACAGATCCTTCACCTGCTCGAGTATTTCACCATCTGCTCTGAGATATCAGTGAGACATAATAGTCCCCATGTTCTGGCGCTGCTAGGAAAGAATAGTACTATTCTCACACAATTCAAAGCCAGAATGCAGATTCCGTCTCCAGCTAGTCATAAATCCTGTCTATTAAATTCCTCTTCCGTGCATTCTTATTGCAAAACGCTTCAAAACCTAAAGCACTTGCAATTCACTCACATTCGGCTATCTAATTAGGATCTGAACCTCCCCGTCGAGCTGCAATATCTTTATTTAAAAAGGAAAGCAAAGAAACTGTATTACTTTTGATGTCTTCAGGATTAATTGAAGTTGTTGCAGCTCTCCAAAGCTGGAAATGACTGTTATTTGCTGCATGATAGTGTTTATTCTCATTCTCAATGAGCGGTTTTAGATTGGATTTCTTTTCAGTTTGATTTTTATTTCTTCTTTCTTATCAGCATTGAAAGTTCTATTCCTCTCATATTTCCATATCAAAAATATTTGATTTTTCAGACTGGATTTGAACAGTAACTCCATTCAATTATAGGGCTGACTGCTGGATGCCATTACCAAAACCATTAACCTACATTTCAGATTCATTTATTAGTGATATCCAAGACACTGTGCGGTTTCACAAGTGCAAGTTCATTGTAAGTTCGTGATCCATGAGGGTTACAGAACAGATGGTCTGTTGAATAAAACATTTTTTATTGTTGCTGAGAAAATTAGTTTTTCCAAAGTTGCATTAAAGATGTCGGTTTTCATCCAGAATACGACAGAGGCTCAATTTTATGCTTGGAAATTTGTCTTGCTAACTCCTTACAGCGGTATCTAAAAAAATATGTTTTTATCTCAGTGAACCGAAAACAAGCTAAACGCATAATCAAACAACATAATCTGAAATTCCCAAGTTTACCCTTACAAATGAAAGGTTTTTGGATGAGTTCTTCTCATATCGAGCAGAAACGTTTTGCAGTCTGTGTTCCTGACTGTCATTATCATTAACTGTGCGCAGTGGAAAGAATTCTGGTACACAAATAGTTCTAGAACCCCACAGGAGTTGATTCTAGGTTTAGATTCCTAAACCGTACATCCTTGCCAACTGTCTGTCCTGTTCTTTATCCGTGCCCCCATCATCCAGGTGGCCTATATCATTAGTTATGATATGTTTGGCTCTCCCGTAAGATGACAGTGCGACAATTCCTCTAGGGATGTCTGCAAAAATGGCGACCAAAAACAAGAAGAAATCACACTGATGTGATATACATTCTTTGTATAGCTTAGTCAGTATGTCAGTATGAGATGTTCAGTTTATACACTTCCTTTCACAATGTAAATCTCTCTAATTAGTTCATTTAAGCCATTTATGCAAGACTAAGCTGATTGTGACATCATAACGGGTGCATTTACATATGAATGCCCACATTTGCACTCCAACTCATTCGTCAACTTGTTACAATCCTGTATGACTGACTGACTGAAGATGAATTAAAAAACAAATCCATTTAAAGTCAATGGTCTCCAAAGCTAGCTTTGATGTTCCACAGTTGAAAAAAAGTCATACCGGTTGGAACAACATGAGGGTGAGTAAATGCTGACAGAATTTCCATTTTTGGTTGATATATCCCTTTAATATCCCTTTAATGCAATAGAAGTTGAGAATAGCTTTATTTTGATGGAATAAGCTCTGTGGGCATTGTGGTGATGAGATTTGGGCACATAGTGCCAGCTCTCTGCATGGAGATCATCTTTCTCCATCGTGGCACGGCTCCATCAGCCAGGTGGTGGGCGGGAGACGGGGATGAGGGGTCTGCTGCCAGCCATGGAGCTTGTCTGGTTCACAGGTTTTGGGGGTTTGGCAGAGAGAGGTATATATATATAGCGAGAAAGGGAGGTAGAAAGATAAATAGAAAGGAGAAGGAGGGAACCCATATGCCAGGCGTGTTGATCTGCCACCAGCAGGCAGCATGTCGTACATTAGGAGGGCACAGATCCTCGGTCAAACGCGAGATGTTCTAGTGAGAATAAACAGGCTCTTGGCCCGGTGTGCGTGGGAGGGACCAAATTCCCAGAGAGTGTTTTAACAGCCTGTTTATATACGCTGCTTTTGAAGGCGGTATTTATGGTCGAGGTGATGAGTTATGTAGGCACGGTTACATTACTCAGATGATGAAGCCGGAGCTGGGATGATTTACAGTGACAGAACTCTCACACGTTAAATGATAGATGAAAGGGAATGGATCTGTGATGGTTCATCTGTGGTTTGTGGTTTATTACTTTTTAAATGATGCTCAGCATTTGACGTCGCCCCTCTTTATACTTTTGCATGGCTTATGCGTAAACATCAGCCATTTGCAGCTTCTAATGAAAGTTGTTTTGGGGGATCAGGACTAGTTTTTAGGAGAACAGGTGAAGGAACAACAGCTGTTTTATGGAATGTTGGGAATGAACAGGTGAAAGGAAGATATGATACTCCTGCTCTTTGTTTTGATTAGCTGTGAGAGGCGGAAAACTTTCACACTTTTCCATTTAAGGGTAGGGTCCCAAAAACCAGTTGTCAGCAGCCAGTTCAGACTGAAATCTAACTAAGATTGTCATGATGTCAGCAACCTAGTTGAAATTTCACGATTCTCGAATTCTCGATTTTACTATTCAGGGGTAACGCAGTTTTTTTAAAGCATATTTCATAAATTAATGGTATTCTGAAGCACAGTATAAAGAACTTAAATAAGAAATGTGACCCTGGACCACAAAACCAGTCATAAGGGTCAATTTATTTAGGATAGGGAAATATTGGGCTAAGATACAATTTTCTGAAGGTGCAAAAAAATCAAAATATTGAGAAAGTCACCTTTAAAGTTGTCCAAATGCATAGCAATGCATATTACTAATTAAAAATTAAGTTTTTAGATATTTATGGAAGGAAATTCACAAAATATCTTAATGGAACATGATGTTTTCTTAATATCCTAATGATTTTTGGCATAAAAGAAAAATCGATAATTTTGACCCATACAATGTATTGTTGGCTATTGCTACAAATATACCCGTGGTCCAGGGTCACATATTTGAAAGAAAAAAAAAAAAAAAACTGATCAAAATTACAAAACACTTACAGATATCTCCAAGTTATTGGTGTTAGTCTGGCACGTGGTGCTAACTTCCTTAATTATATGACAAACCCTATTTAACTAGTAGCATTCCTCCAATTTTCACTAAGATTGCAAGATGGCGGGCCGCTCTAAGGTGACTGAAACTCTGTGACGGGAAGTTGTCCAAATAAAGGCTGAATCTTCTGCAAGAGAAGATTTCTCGAATATTGCAGGTTTACAATGACTAATTCATTCAAGTCCTCCATAAAAGCTGGTCGTCCACATAAAGGCCAAGACACACCAAGCTGACTTCAAAGAGCTAGCAGTGACGAAAGCCAACAGTGTTGCCGCCTCGCATCAGCAGCATGTTGAATTGGGCAAACTACCGCTGATGTGAGCCCGACGAAAGCCGACGTGTGGAACACAAAAACAAACTTGCCTGACAGACGTTGGCCAACAGCCCGACATTGACCGATGGCTGAGTGTGTCCTGGCCTTAAGACAAATGCAGAGACACTCAGTAGGATTTGGTTCAGCACTGCAGCTGGAATTGGTTGCCAATTTTTTTTTACTTTGTCATGTAATTACACTACTAAAATCTGCAAAAAGTCTGAGTTGTGCTATTCTGCTGGTGATGGAAGGGTTTGCTGATAGGTCACTCTGCACCTCTAGGCTTTAAGCTGGAGACATCCTGACGGATAAGCCTATTTATGTGAAGCCCCTCAGTCTGGGACAAAACTAAAGTAATAGTGGCTTATGTTCAGCAGGGCATGCTGTCCCCCTCTGGGCCGCCTGCCCTCTGTGCTATTAACCTTATTGCCTTGGATCTAGACTCGTGTGGGTGCTGAAGGGCAGCCCAGAGCAGTTAAGACTTTGAAACTGGTCAGTATAAATTGATTATGAAGCCAGCATTGTAAAATAAAAAGCATTGTAAAGTTTTTAATTAAATTTGAGCTGTATTTTACTTGTAGCTTTAATGCACCAACACACCCTGATGCAGCTATAAAAACTGCATGAATCAGAATTCTGTCATCCAACTTTCCGACTCAGAAGACAATTTCAGTCCCGCAAAGCTGCTAAAACCTCATTCAGACGTTGATGAGATGCATCCACAAAGTAGATTTATCATCCCAGAGCCTTCGTTGTGAATATGCAGGCTATTAATCTCCCTGAATTGGAGAGACGAGGTGCCAAGTTGCAAAAGCATTTTTCTTGCAAATGCATATTAACCAGAAAAGCCGACCCAGTCTGTCCAGACGCGCATGTGGCTGCGTGTGTGTCCGTGCAGTTATAATGAGATCACTTAGCCTGTCGAACTCCAGGGGTCATGGAGACTGCTGACAGGGTGGGGTCATTCGGACACGGGGCGACACAGGCCTTCTGTCCCCTGGCTATTTAACTCTCTCACTACCTAATGCCACAAGTAACACCGATCAGACATACGGACACATGGCCGCCTCTGAGGGAGAGAAGAAGAGATATACAGCAAAGATAGTCATAATAAACTGCCGAGGGACAGAAAGAAAAAAAAGGGAATGTAAAAGGAAGGAAAAGAGAGAGTGTTTTGCTGAATGAGCAACAGGTGGTACAAGGAGACTAAACCCCCACTCAACTTGATGAGTAGGGGTGCATCTGTGAGCTTTTGTATAGTCAGGGTTATGACCAGAGCAGACAGGACACAAGGGACAATGCAGCCCACCTCTGACACCCTAGGGAGCCACCATCCACTTTCAATCATCGCCACCAACTATGAGACATCAACAACTCTCATTTGTGACAATGGATCACAAACCCAGTCATAAGGGTACATTTTTTAAAAATTGAGATAAGTTAAATAAGCTTTCTATTGATGTATGGTTTATTAGGATAGGACAATATTTGGCCAAGACACAACTATTTGAAAATCTGGAATCTGAGGGTGCAAAAAAATCTAAATATTGAGAAAACTGCCTTAAAATTGTCCAATTGAAGTTCTTAGCAATGCATATTACTAATCAAAAATTAAGTTTTGATATATTTATGATAGGAAATTTACAAAATGTCTTCGTGGAACATGATCTTTACTTAATATTCTACTGATTTTTTGGCATAAAAGAAAAATCGATAATTTTCACCCATGCAATGTATCGTTGGCTATTGCTACAAATATAGCCGTGCTACTTACGACTTGTTTTGTGGTCCAGGGTCACATTTGTCTCTGCATTTTTCTATTTTAATTTACATTAAAATCTAATTTATTCCTGTGATCAAACCTGAATTTTCAGCATCATTCCAGTCCAGTCCTCAGTGTCACATGATCCTTCAGAAATCATTTTAATATGCTGATTTGTTTTCAGTGCTGGATTCTTTTTTCAATAAAAAGTTAAAAAAGAACAGCATTTATTTAAAATAGAAATCTTTTCTAACAACATACACTACCAACATTTCTAAATTTAAAAGATTTTACCAACATTTCAACAATTTTTAATATAATACATTTAAAATAAATCACTAAATAAATAAATATATTTTTTAAAAATCTAATCTAATTTTTTAAAATCAAATACATTTTTTTAAATATATATAATCAGCTTTTAGTCGTAGTTTTCAGTACTTCAGTACTTATCAATTTCAGGTAGTTCCCAAGGCAAATTTCTAATTTTATTTTATTTTATTTTATTTTATTTTTTAGTTTTTTAAAAAATGCCTTAAAAGTTGTCCAAATGAAGTTCTTAGCAATGCATATTACTAATTAAAAAATAAGTTTTGATATATCTTCGGTAGGAAATGTACAAAATATCTTCATGGAACATGATCTTTACTTAATACCCTAATGATTTTTGGCATAAAAGAAAAATTGATAATTTTGACCCATACAGTGTATTGTTGGCTAGTGCTACAAATATACCCGTGCTTCTTATGACTGGTTTTTTGTTCCAGGGTCACATTTGTCTCTCTGTACGCGTACCTGTCTGCAGCTCATCCGATTAGATTTTAAAGTCTGAACTTTCCGGCTTCTAACATTTCATTTGCACTTTTGCTTACTCACATCACTTACGAAACAGTTGATTCACTCTGTGGTTGTGGTTAAATGAATGCGTAATCATTGTTGTTGACTTTGGGAGAGCCTGACCACCATAGGGACTAATTGCATCTATTCAGAGATCATAAAATTCTAATCGTCCATTTTAGTGGCATACTAAATTGCAAGGTGAGTTTAAGGGCTTCCTGTTTTTAAAAATTCCCATTATCCAGATCTGAACTTTAACCTTATTTTTAAAACACCTCAGATCTGTAGAGCGGGGGAAACAGCAGTTAAGCTTAAGATGAAGTTAGTAAGTGCCGTGATTGATGGCAGGCGGTCGTTGGAATGCTAAATTATTTTCCTTCCACTGCATATGAGGCTGTGCAATCCATATACGCGGAGAGTTAGTGCAAGCACCAGCCATGGGATGATTGATTGCCTCTTTCTAGTTGGCATTGCCAGCTGGCATCACAGAGATGGGAGAGAGCAATGGGCCAGGATATTGGTCTGTGTTTAGAAGGTAGGAGCACAGAGACACACACACTGCCAGCAAAAGCAATACTTGCTTAAGCTGTTACATTTCCGTTGGCCTTTACTCCCTTTTACTGGTTTTGGCCCTTTACAGTAATACAAAGCCGGCCCAGTTTTTAAAATTCAAGGTCATTAAGATTCCGGGAAACAAAAGACGAAGTTCAATTTCACGAAGCAGCGTCAACCAGTCAAATTCCCCAGCCATTCTGGGGACGTCTCAGCTTGTCCATATTTGTGACGTCTGTTTTGAAAGCGTACAACTCTTCCTAGCTCCTTTTAGCAGACGGGCTCACCTTGGAGGATCAGAGGATTTTGGATGAACAAGAATCCTTCCCCAAACCCCTGCGAGGAAAGGCTTCAACGTCAAGCCTTATCCCGAGACCTGTCCCGCTGATATGCACTGACGCATCATGCAGAGCGCTCTCCGAATTTGACTGCTCCGCTGAGTTTGAGCCCTGTCTCCTCTTATGATTTCAGTACCACGTGTGGTGTGGTAAAAGAGCGCTGTAGTTGCCTTGTAGGCTCATACTCCATTCGATTTCTGCAGTCTATTGAGAATCCATTAAACAAGTAACTTCTTTGCTGGTGGCACATTGATTATTTCAGACATTGTTCTCGTGATTGTCGAATGCCATTTACAAGCTCTCTGCTTGTTTTTGTACAGCAGCATGAAAGCTTTTGACAGTGTGTTTGATGCAGGTTTCGTGCCGTTTAACTCCTTCAAAAGCAGCGTCAAGTCCACATTTGTGTTTCTATGTGTATTACGTTGGTTAATCTTTTGATTTATGCACATTGCTGTAGGAAGTACTTCTCCTAAAATCAATAAATTTATTTTGCATTAGCTTTCCTACCTCAAGCCATCCTCAGGCAAGAACTGGCTGTTTTTACCAATTTTTTTTCCAGAGCTCCCAGCAACAGCTGCAGTCTAGCAAAAAACAAATAAATAAATAAAAAGCAAAAAAAAAAAGATTTTTAATGTGTTTTAAATAAGTTTATTATGCTTATCAAGGCTGTTTATTGGATCAAAAATACAGGAAAAAAATTGTTTTTGTGAAATATTATTATGATATTAAATATTATTATGATATGATTTGATATAATGATATTAAAATATATTTTTTCTATTTTAATATACATTAAAATAAAATTTATTCCTGTGATCAAAGCTGAATTTTCAGCATCATCACTCTAGTCTTCAGTGTCACATGATCCTTCAGAAAACATTCTAATATGATATATAATATGAATATGAATATTTATTTTCAGTGCCGGACACGGCTATATATATATATATATATATATATATATATATACAGGATTCTTTGATTAAGAAAAAGTTAAAAAGAAAAAGTTTCTGACAATATACACTACCAAAATTAATAATACAAAAAAAAGTTACCAAAATTTAAAATCTTTTACTATAATAATATAATTTGGAATATAATAAATAAATAAATAAATATATATATATATATATATATATAATTTTTTTTTTTTAAATAATTTTAATAAAATTACGTTTTTAAATATTTATGTTTAACTTTTAGTCTTAGTTTTAGTCATTTTAATACTTTAGTAATTTACTATTTCAGGTAGTTCTGAGGCAAATTTAATAATTTTATTTTATTTTATTTTATTTTATTTTTTTTTATTTTTTTTTTTTTCTTTACCTAAGATAAAATTTTAATACAATTATATTTTTACATATTTATATTTAGCTTTACTTTTACTTTTACTTTTAGTAAAAAAGGGCAAATTTGTATTTTATTTTATTCTATTTTATTTTTATTTTGTCCTTTTTTAGTTTTTTAAAAGTCTTTAAATAAAAGAAAATGTATTTAAAATAGTGTAAAATCACTATTTCAGTTAGTTTCTAGGGCAATTTTTATTTTATTTTATTTTATTTTATTTTATTATTAGTTTTTAAACAGTAACAAAATAAAATTTTACTAAATTTATATTTAGTTTTACTTTTAGTTTTAGCTTGAGTAATTTTGGTACAAAATTTGGGGTCAGTAAATTTTTATTCTTTCTTTTTTTTTAAAGAAATTAATACTTTTATTCAGCAAGGATGTTTTAAATTGATAAAAGCGGAATAGCAAAGACTTATATTGTTAGAAAATACTTCTATTTTGAATAAATGCCGTTCTTTTTAACTTTTTTATTCATCTAAGAATCCTGAAAGAAGTATGACAGGTTTTGCAGCACAACTGTTGGCAACATTAATAATTCTAATAATAAATCAGCAGTAATGACTAATGAAAATTCAGCTTTGCGTCACAGGAATAAATTATGTTTTAAAGTATATTAAAATAGAAACCATTATTTCCTACAGTACATCACCTTAATTTGCCATGCCGCTTCATTTTGGACAGTTGGACATTTCGGTTTTCCCAGATGGCTGTGGATCACTACTGGGGGACGTTTCATTAGCGGAAAGGGGGGGCGATGATGGACAAAGACATAGAGTTGGGTCCCGTCCTCTCATTAAGCTGGAGAAGTGCAGACCATCACTAGATTAAAGTAATCCTCTTTCTTTCCAAAGACCATGTCTCTATTAGCCTCAACCGTGGTCGGCCACACGCGCCGGATTAGACCACATCACTAATGGACTTATTGTTGTCGGTATCTGCATACAAAAAGCCCAGCTATGGGGGGGCCTGGGGCTCTCCTCCTGGATGTGCCATCAATACAGAGATCCTCCTCCCATCCCTCATCCCCTTATCTCCTCTACTTTTGTTCTCCACTCAGGCGTTTTGTGGGCCAGCGTTACGTCCAGCAGCGCAGGGCCTGGTAACGGTTTACACACGCAACGCACCCGAGCACTGAATAATGATGAGTTTACAGTAGGGCGAACGTGTTAGACGGTCAACCACCCACCGAGCAGCTGTTTTCCCTCCAAAACACTCGATTGAAGTGGTTTTGGAGCTTCAGTTGTTGCGAAACGCTTTGGTATACAATGAAATTGGGACATGAGGGAGGTTATGTAAATAGTTTGGAGCTGACCTCTTGTTAGGGATCAAAGATGAGAATGTTTGAGGCTTGTCGGATTTAGTTTAGATAATTTATTCAGATTTAAAAAAAAAAAAAAAAAAAAAAAAATTTGATTTGTAAGTTAACAGTTGTATTGTTGATATGAAGATGAAGTGTTATTGTGTCTGGTGGAGAATTAGAACACCTCCATTGAAGTGCAGATTCCATTACAAAAACATAGTGATGTAAGCAACTGAAACTTACCCATGATGCATTGCAAATGTGACTGACAGGCAAAATGATTTCTTAAAATTGAGGTAGGCTATGTGGTGGAGAGGATAGCTCACTCAAATATGAAAATTCTGTTGTTCCAAACCTTTTTGAAAAATCATACTTCAAAAAATATTTTGAGAATTTGCTGGGGTTATTTTAAATACTTTTTATACCTTTAATACTACTGTAGTATTACTTAAATTAATTTATAGTATTTAGTAATTATACAGCGTTTATTATATTAATATTTCAGGTTAGTTTTTACTTTTATGTTTTCAGTTTTAATTGTAATTTAACTTTAAATGTTAATGATTTTATGTGCTTGTCTTTATTTTTTAAAGTTTTTAAATAAAATATAATTTTAATAATATTTAATTTTTAAATATTTATGTTTAGCTTTACTTTCTTAGTTTTAGTAATTGTAGTACTCCAGTACTTCACTATTTCAGTTAATTCACAAGTTTTTTTTTTTTAGTTGTTTTATTTGATTAAGTCTTTAAATAAAATTAAATTCTAATCAAATTATATTGTTAAATATTTATATTTAGCCTTACATTTAGTTTTAGTAATTTTACTACTTGGCTATTTCAGTTAGTTTCCAGGGCAAATTTTCTAATTTGTTTAATTTAATTTAATTTAATTTAATTTAATTTAATTTAATTTAATTTAATTTAATTTTTATTTGATTTTATTTTATTTTATTTTATTTTATTTTATTATTTTTATTTTTTATTTTATTATTTTTTTGTCATTTTTGTTTTTTTTTTAGTTTTTTAGTCTTTAAAAAAATGAAATTCTAACAAAATTATATTGTTAAATATTTATATTTAGCTTTACTTTTAGTTTTAGTAATTTTAGTACTTCACTATTTCAGTTAGTTTCCAGGGCAGATTTTCTAATTTGTTTATTTTATTTTATTTATTTTATTTTATTTTATTTTGTCATTTTTATTAGTTTTTTAATCTTTAAATAAAATGAAATTCTAACAAAATTGTATTGTTAAATATTTATATTTAGCTTTAGTTTTAGTTTTACTAATTTTAGTACTTCACTACTTCAGTTAGTTTCCAAGGCAAATTTTCTAATTTGTTTTGATTTATCTAATATTTTATTTTTTTTTATTTTGTCATTTTTATTAATTTTTTTTTAAAAAATCAAATAAAAATAAATAAAATTTATAAAATTTTCAAAAAAAATATATATATTTAAATATTTAAATTTAGCTTTACTTTTAGTTTTAGTAATTTTACTACTTCACTACTTCAGTTCAGTTAGTTTCCAGAATAAATTTTTATTTTATTTTATTTTATTTTAACAAAGGATGTTATTGGAGCCCAAAACAACATCTAAATATCTTCTAAGTTCCACCAAATAGAGAAAGTTTTATAGGTTTGGAATGGCATGAGGGTAAATGAGTAAATGTCAACTTATTTATTTTTAGGTGAGCTACCCCTTTAAAGATCCCATCTAGCATCGGACCAGAAAGCCTTGAGGATAGCGCTGAATCTTGTGTATGAACTTCCTATAAGAGGACTGTGAAGGGTTTAGACATATAAACAGTTTTCAGAAGAAATATTATACGTGATACACATCAACCACTGGAATATTCTCACAAAACCATTTACTGAATCTTTATGCAGTCTGAGTGCACATTTGAAATGACTAGATATTTTCCCTCCCTGATGATCATCTCTTCATTAGTCTCCTCTGTATAAAACACCACCTCTCTATCATTTAAATGAGGCTGGCGTACCCTGATGCAGCTAACACGGCCCGCTTCAGGCAGCTGCTGGTGGGACAGTGATTAACAGTGAATGGGGTGGAGGTTAGAGTCGATTCCTCTGGCTCTGTGCCTCTGGATCCCACCGTCGGTCAGACGCCCCCTCTTCCTCCTCCTCCTTTTCTGGATAATGACACCCACCTCCAGCGCTGCACATGCGGCCTTGCCCATAAAGAATACTCATTTATAACTTCAATTTGTCGCCCTGACATGGCGAGGGCTAAAAGGTTTCAGGGAAGACCAGACGGGCCTGTTTATGGGCAGTTAAGAGCCTTGAAATGATGTACCTTGGCAGCACGTCTCATACATCTCTCCGTCTCTCATTCTTTCTGTCCCTCATATAGAATGCATATCATTTCATCAGGCCTGATAGGGGTGCTGGGAAGCACTTTTGGGTCGTAAAAAGATGAAATATCACTGTTATTTCTTGACACGGTGTCTGCCGCTGCAACTTAAGGGTTTACGAGCGTTGTAAAGCTGACTTGTGTCCCACAACATGCAACACAAAGATTGCAGCAGTACAAACATTTATTTATTCATTTAGAAAGTTTTTTCTTTCTTTCTTATGTATTTACTTGCAAGTTACTTATTTAATTACTTGTTTTCATATTGTTTTATAGCAGAGTTATATATTTAGATTTTTTCTTGTTTTTGTTGTTTTTTGAGGAGATATTTTAAATGGTATTTTAGTTATTTACTTTTTATATGGTTTGTAGCACATATTGCAATTGTTATTTACTTTTTATGTACTATATGTGTGTGTGTGTTATTTACTAATTACTTGTTTTGCATGTTTTATTGTAAATATTGCAAATATTGCAATTTCTATTTATTTATTTATTGTTGTTTTTGTACTTGTATGATGTGTAGCAAATATAGCAATTTTTTTATATTATTTATTTATTTATTTATGTACGATATATCTATCTATCTATGTGTATATATATATATATATATATATATATGTATGTGTATATGTAATGTTTTATTAATATAATATAATATTTATATTTAGCTTTACTTTTACTTTTGTAATTTTAGTACTTCACTATTTCAAGTACTAAAATTACCAAAATTTATTTCAGCTTCAAGGGTGAATTTTGTTTTATTTTATTTTATTTTATTTTATTTTATTTTATTTTATTTTTTTTATTTAGTGGTTTTTATTCATTTTTTAAGTCTTTAAATAAAATGTAATTTTAATAAAATTAAATTTTTAAATATTTATATTTATATTTAAAATTTCCAATATGTTTTATTTTATCTAATACATGTATTTTATTTTATTTTATTATTTAGTTGTTTTTATTCGTTTTTTAAGTCTTTAAATAAAATGTAATTTTAATAAAATTATATTTTTAAATATTTATATTTATATTTAAAATTTCCAATTTGTTTTGTTTTATCTAATACATTTATTTTATTTTATTTTATTTTTAGTTGTTTTTATTATTTTATTTTTTATTTAGCTGTTTTCATTTATATAGTTATTTAGTTGTTTTTATTATCTAAAAGTCTTTAAATAAAATACAATTTTAATAAATTTATATTTTTAAATATTTATATTTAGCTTTACCTTTAGTTTTAGTTAGTAAATTTAGTACCTCACTATTTCAGTTATTTTCCAGGGCAAATTTTCCAATTAGTTGTGTTTTATCTAATTTTATTTTATTTTATTTTACTACTATTTTACTAGAATCTATAGAAAAACAGGAATCTTTATATGTATAGATGATTAGTATGTATGTATGTGTGTGTGTGTGTGTGTGTGTGTGTGTGTGTATAAATATATATATATATATATATATATATATATATATATATATATATTCTATTTACTTATAACTTATACTGCAATATTGCAGATTTTATTTAATTATTAATTTATTGACTTGTATTTTGTTTTTGTATTGTTTGTAGCAAATATAGCAATTTTATTTGTTTATTTATTTATTATGTATGTAATATACATATATATATATATATATATATATATATAATTTTTTTTGGGCTTAATTATATTTATTAAGTTGTTTGTTTGTTTGTTTACAGCAAATGCTGTTCTATTTAGAAAATGTTGACTGTTTTTAACTGCTTATTTGTGTTTAGCATTACATCCATTTTTTCTGTTTAAATCAAAATAGTCAAAAATCATTCATCTTTTTGGGCTGATCTGTGGAAGCGCACAAAATTGGTAATTTAGCTTTAAGCCTTTTCACTTGGATTGTTTGTCCTGTTTAATATACTTTTAGCCCTTAAGCTGTGACGGTGCCTGAATATTAACGTCAGCCTGGTGGGTCAGAGCGTTCCTCGCACAGGAGGAAATTATTTTCCGTGCATAGTCACCACATCAGTGCATCCAGATGCTTTTCATCAATCAGCTGTGAAAGAAAGAGACGGAAAGAACGAGGGATCCCAGCTGTTGTGTTCTAACAGGACTCAGGTGATGGCTAAACAGCAGAGACAGCATCTAAATGAACGTCGAGATGATGACAAACACGCACATGCTAATGCCACCGCAAACAAAAGCCGAATAAGACCGAAAAAAGTGAGTATGGCGTACAAGCAGCGTTGATTTCCCACTGTCCCCAAGGCAATATCAGTCTGGGCTTCTGCCCTGAGCTCGCACCGGGCTCATTATGTCTGGAGAGGCCTCTTTGATCCTATCGGGGTTTGGGATGATGAAACGTCGAAGGCAGCAGATATCTGTGTGTGTGCGCACACACTATAGTGTGTATTTGTGTGTGGTGGAGGGGATGTTAGCTGGTGGGGGTAGAAGAGAGGGACAGATGTCCAAGCTGCACGTGCCTCGAGCGTCAGATCCAACCCCCCAACTCCCCTGTTACCTCTCCACCCCTCTTCGCTCCTGTCCCACCACCCCCTCCCAACTTCTGTCGGGAGCCGGTCCAGCCCGTGGGTCCATCGACCGCAACAGATGTGTTCGGCACCGGGCCATGCTGATGCTAACGTGACTGTAGAAGACCTCTGAAATCCAAGCTGCTGTGGCATCTCATAGCCAGAAGATATGAAACCTGATCTAGATCCTCTTATCCTCTGAAGTGTCATTGATGGCAGAAAAGATTAGAGTTTAAATTCCTCAAAATGTCACAGGTTCTTCAGGTACTTTTGCTTGCAGTTGTGGGCCAGTCTGATATATTGTTTCCTGCCATAACTGACTGCAGGGCAGAGGCTTAGCCGCATCTATCCAGAGATTTGGAGGAAGATATTGAGATGTCCTTTCATGTGGGCCATAGACAGGTGTATTCTAGAGAAGTACTCTTTCTCAAAGCTGCTGTAATTGTGTTGACTCCACAAGGGAGCTCTTAGTGACGGCCACAAATCACTACAGAGAACGGAAAGAAATCACTCATACACTTGGACAGCTTGAGAGAAACCGCTTATATATCTCACTATAATATTTTCAGCCAGTACCTGGCTGCCCATGAGAACCCATCTTTTTCCCAAGACATTTTAATGAATATGTTTACGTGTTCCTTTTGAAAAGAGTCTGTACACACTGTTAAATCTCTGAATTTTATGCACCAAATGCATTTTAAACTCTTCATCTATCTATATTTATGTAATCTATGTACAGTCAAATCAAAATGTATTCGGACACCTTCAAGATTTCTCACATTATGGTTTATTCGCTATAGTTTAGAAAATGGTAATAAAATATGACGAGAACTTAAAGTTTAACTGTGTCAGAACAAAATCATCTTGATAATGTCAGATAACTTTGATCGAAAGATATGTAATGGATTACAATCAACCAATGATGTATGACAGTATTTACACATCTGTCAATACTTTGTTGACCATTTATCAAACGATTGCTTAATTTTGTTCAGTCTGTGGTGTAAAAAGGTCACACATAAAGCAATTAAAGAAAAAACACTTAAGCAAAACAGTCTGGTCGAAGTGTCTAATAACTTTCCAAAATTTTACTTGTAGTCCACTGCATAAAGAATTTTGGGTGTAATATGTCACAGTTTACTTTATTTTGTTATCCTCACTTACATAAATGAACTATAGTGTACCCTCTAAAAAAATATATCAAAAATTATATCTGGTGTCTGAAAATTTTTTGGTGTGACTGTATACACTACAAATCAAAAGTTTGGAGTCAGTAAGATTAAATAATAGACAAATTAATAGTTTTATTTGGCAAAGATTACTTTACATGTATCTAGCGTGACTAGGGCTGTGAAACAATTAATCACGATTAATCGCATTCAAAATAAAAATGTGCGTTTACATAATATATGTGAGCAAGTAAATTTATTATGTATGTATAAATACACCCATACATGCATGTATATATTTAAGAAGAATGTTTTGGATGTGATTTATCACAATTAATCGTTTGACAGCCCTAAATGTGACATTAAAAATGAATTCATACTGATTCTAAATATGTGACCCTGGACCACAAAACCAGTCTATATTTTTCAAAATTGAGATTAATACATCATTTGAAAGCTGAGTAAATAAGCTTTCCATCGATGTATGGTTTGATGTATGGTTTGGTTATGATAAGAAAATATTCAGCCGAGATACAACTATTTGAATATCTGGAATCTGAGGGTTCAAAAAAAAACCGAAATATTGAGAAAATTGCCTTTAATGTTGTCCAAATGGAGTTCATAACAATGCATATTAGTAATCAGAAATTAGGTTTTGATATATTTATAGTAGGAAATTTACAAAATATCTTCATGGAACATGATCTTTACTTAATTTCCTAATGATTTTTGGCATAAAATAAAAATCAATAATTTTGACCCATACAATGTATTTTTGGCTAGTTCTACAAATATACCCCAGCGACTTAAGGGTCACATATTTCTGTTTTAAATAAATGTTTTTTGGTTTTTTTGTCTACTTGCCAAAGAATCCTAAAAAAAAAGATAGTTTCCACAAAGTTTAGCACAACTGTTTTCAACATTGATGATATTAAGAAATGTTTCTTGAGCACCAAATCAAGATATCAGAAAAATACACTCTTAAAAATAAAGGTTCTTGTTGGCGCCAATGGCCTTAAGGTTAGTACGCCAATAAATACAACGCAACTGTGCTCACGGCGACCCGGGTTCGATTCCTGTCTCAAGGTCCTGTGCCGATCCCGCTCCCCTCTCTCTACCCAATACATTCCTGTCATCTCTCCACTGTCCTCTCAATAGTAAAGTAACAAAAAGACCAAAAATATAACTTTAAAAATAAAAAATAAATAAAGGTTCTTAATTAGCATCGATGGTTCCATAAAGAACCATCCATGGAAACTTTCTAATGTAGAAAAGGTTGTTTATAATGGAAAAAGCTTCTTTAGATTTTTAAGAAAGTTCTTCAAAATGCTTCTTTTAAGAACTGTTGACTGAAAGGTTCTTTGGGGAACCAAAAAATGGTCCTTCTATGGCATCACTGCAAAAACACCCCTTTGGAGCCTTTATTTTTAAGAGCATATTTCTAAACATTACTGTTTTACAGTGTTTTTGATAAAAATGCAGCCTGGTGAGAATAGAAGACTTCTTTCAAAAACCGAGAGTCCCCTAGGGCTTTTTTTTAGTGGTGGGTGTCTGTCTGAGTGGAGTTTTTTCCCTTTTCCTGCCTCAGGTCTGCCTTGGTCTGGGGTGGTCAGGGCTGATCTGTTGTGGATAAGTGGTCATCCAGGGGGCTGGAGAACAAATGTGGCCATTTAAAGAAGATGAGAGGGTTTAGGGGCCAGCGGACAGGCCTAAAGCTCTCCATATGTCCACACACGCAGATAATGATTAGCATTATACCTCATCAATCAGATAAATCAATAGCCTGCCAGTCAGCTACCACCTGTTCACCTGATTACACATGCTAAGCACACACAACGTGAATTTTAAGTGAATGGAGTGGAGTAATTAAATAGTATGAAATCATAAACATGTACGATGCTTCACTGGGCACATGTGCATGCCTAAATCAAATTCACCTTGGAAGGAGCGGTGCAGATTTTTAATATCGAAGCACACGGATTAGAGCTTGTAAAACTGATATTGACACGGTTCGTGATTTCCTGACCCGAATTTAATAAGATTAATGCCTCGCAACGATTACAGCCCATGTCTGCTTCGATGAAGCTGTCTTCGGCATGCGCTGGTCTATATGTGTATGTCTGAGCTCATGACAGATCGCTTCGTGCGGAGAGGACAGATTGACAGATGACCGACTCAAATGCCGAAAGCGCTCCGTGAACGTAAACCTTTCATCACTGAGAGAGAGCCGTTTGTCATTTCTCCTGTACATTTGAATATTAGATTTTATTCATGAGGGCTCGTAAAACACGCGAGCTCTCCGGCAACAAAGTAACGTGCTTTTGAGTGCCTGATCACGCTTGACGCTAAAGTGTTTCATTAGGTGTGAATGATTGCTAAGTGGATGCATTCGAGCGTTTAGTCTAAACTTCAGCTTTGTTGAAGCAGAAAAAGGTCTTGGAAAAACATAAAAACAACCTGTGGTCATATTGGATTGCACATTTCAGCAATCCAAAATGATTGTAATGGTGAAAAAGACCTCAAACAAACCAGTCCCCGCTTTTGAATTGATTTCGTAAAGCCTTTCACCTGCCGCTTAGCGACTCAAACAAACAGACTCATTACTGTATAGACAGCTGCATTGAGTGCAAGCCCCCAGCAGAGTCGTATGCTGCTGGGTTTAAGGGATACCTTACAATGTCAGAGATCCGACTTTAAAATTAATGAAGGAACGGGGATGAAGAATTGATTTTTGAGAGGGGAAAAGGTTGCGAGTCGGGGGATTCATTAGCCATGCCCCACAGAATGCAGCTATAGTGGCAGCCAAGGGAGGTAATTGAAGTGGACTGCAGCGCTCACGGGTAGGATTACACCGACTTTGTTTTCAGAGGAGATAGAAAGATGGAGAGAAGGAGAAGGAGAGGGGGGTTCCCCCCAAGGCCAACGTAAGAGGTCGAAGGTCATAGTCCTAATCCTTCATCCCTGGGGTTTATGTGTAATTGGCAGTCTAATCAGGGTTTATAAAAGCTCACTTGGTCAGATATGGTCTAGGACTAGTTTGAAATTATACCCTTTCCCACCTGTTAGAGTCATTTGTACTTTATCTTAAGGTTGTGATTATCAAGATAGAAACAGGAGAAGATGATACTCACTTTTTATTGGCTTCGCAGCTAATAAGTTTGCTTGTTTACTACAATGGGAAAGTTCACGAGAACTTAATTTTCCCTCAGATCCGAGGGCGCGTTTCTCAGGGGATCTAGAATTGTTGTTGGCTTGACAGGGCAACATTAGATTTCCATAAGCCCACAGGACTCTCCTCTTCAATGCTGTTTATATTCATGTGAGTGCGTGTGTGTGGAAATTAATTAGTTGAAAGCTCACATACAGTGCGTTTCGGGACCGGTTCACGGGGGTTAATTAAAGCTGCAGGTAGGGCCAGGGATTCAAACTTGCTCAAATAGATTCGACTAACGTTCAGCTCCCTGCTTACTAAAATGTTTTTACTAAAGTTGCTTTGAAACATTAGTGATGATTTTGCCATCTAATAAAGCAGATGAGAGGACGTGGCTTGTTTACCGGAATTATATACAGTGCCTTGTGAACGTATTCATACTTTTTTTTTCACATTTTATGTTGCTGCCTTATGTTAAATTGCTTTAAATTACTTTTTTTTTCACATCAATCTACACTCCATACACCATAATGGCAAAGCAAAAAACAAGTTTTTAACATCTTTGCAAATTTATTAAAAATAAAAAACTTAAATGACTCCATTGCATAAGTATTTAGTTAGCTCAGGAGCATTCATATCGCTTGTAGATGTTCCTACACTTCAAATGAAGTTAACCTGTGGCAAATTCAATTGAATGGGTATGATTTGGAAAGGCACACAAGTCTTCATAAAAGGTCTAACAGCTAAAAATGCATATCAGAGCAAAATCTCAGAGCTCAGAGACAGGCTTGCGTCAAGCCATACATCTGGGGAAGAGTTCTGTTGCATTGAAGGTTCACAGAAGCATGTAGTTTTCGTTACCCTTAATGGAAGACGTTTGAAACAACTACTCTTCCTAGAGCTGGTGACCAAAAAGCTGATGGTCACTCTAGTTGAACTTCATGATCGTATGTGCAGATGGGAAAAACTTACAGAAGGACAAACATCACTGCAACATTTCACAGATCTAGGCTTTATGGTGGTGTGGCAAGACTGAAACCTCTACTCAGTGAAGACAGATGAAAACATTTGCAAAAAATCACCTGTGAGGTAGACTGTGAGAAACAAGATTCTGTGGTCTGATGAACCTCAATTCCAAGCATCATGTTTGAAGGAAACCAAGCACTGCTCATCACCTGCAGACTACCATCCCAACAGTAAAGTGTGCTGGTAGCAGCCTCATGCTGTGGGGCTGTTTTTCAGCAGCAGGGATTGAGGAAAAGCTCAGTGCATCAAATTTTGAGATAGCCTTAATGAAAACCCAGCTCAGAGCATTCAGAACCTCAGACTTGGTAGAAGGTTCACTTTCCAACAGGACAATGACCCTAAGCACACAGTAAGAGTGGCTTATAGACAACTCTGTGAATGTCCTTGAGTGGACCAGCCAGAGTCTTGGCTTGCCTTGAACCCAATTAAATATTTTTAAAGAAACAAATGCTAAACAAAAAAAATGAAAGCTGACAGAGCTTGAAGAGGTGAGGTGAAGAATGGCATATAATTGCCAAATATTGATGTGCAGATCTTGTTGCGACATACCCAAAAAGACTTGAGACTGTAAAGGTGCTTCAGCTAAGGACTGAGTTAAGGGTATGAATACTTATGCAATGTACATATTTTAGTGTTGTTGTTGTTTATTATTAACAAATTTATGAAGTTGTCACAATTCTGTTTTTGCCTTGTCATTATGGTACACGGAGTTAAAATGAAGTGGAAAAAATATGATTTAAAACAGCTTAACATAAGGCAGCAATATAACAAAAAAATGACAAAAAATGAAAGGGTATGAATACTTTCGCAAGGCACTGTGTGTGTGTGTGTATACATATGTATTCCTCCGAGGAGGCAAGGGAAGCAGTGCCTCCTTGGATGGATGAGAAACAAAGTAAAAACTACGCTTATATTACTAAATATAATTAAAAAGTGTGTAAATCACTCATGTTTCTAAAGACACATTGTCCAACCAGCATGTAAATGTATAGTGGGAGTCCACGTCTCTCTCGCCTCCCCTAAACCCATTAAGTTTTAACAGACCCCCTAAAGCATGCAGTGAGTTTGGTGGGGAGTAATTGAGAATAAATAGGGGAAATTCACGTGAGAGGAGGAAATGCCTCCATCGCGATATGAATGTAAATGACTGTTTTTTCCGGCTGTGATTGGTTCATGTGATAAATCCCACCTTTTTTGTTTGTGCACATTCTGCGTTGGCAAATCAGTCTGAATAAACAGTATAATGGCATTAAATTAAAAAAGTAAGTAAACAACAAACACATTTAGTTATAACTACTTTGTTATGTCAAAATAAGAGTTAAAATGGCATGAAAACATGATTTTAGTGAGTAATCAGCTTTTAAAGTAAATCTCCCATGTCTGTGACAAATATTTAAAGAGCTTTGATGACTGATGATTCGGAAAATTTTAAAATAGTTAAAAGTTAATTATTAAGAAGAATAGCTGAACAAAAGTTCACAAATCAAAAATACGGTTTAAATTGTTACTACCTTGAGTTATTTTGGAAAAAATGCAAAATGTTTCAAAAACACTAACTTGATGAGATTCATACTTGCAAGCAAAGCTAAATAGCACAATAAAATGTGATTGCCACAAATGGCTTTGAGTTTTTTCTATTTTAAAATGCAGCATTGGTAGACATCCAATTATACTTGTGTTTGTCAAGCGGCAATGCCGCCATCAGTCACCATGACATCCTCATGAAGTGTAATGTATATTCAACCTTGACGCCACTCCATCGTGTTCATTTGAAGGGAAGGAAATTAAAACAGCAGCAGCTGACAGACATCCATTAGAGGTGCAAAGAGGGGCGCCCCAATAGCTAACGCTAATATCTCCCTTTTCTGTTGTCCTGCTTTGGATTCATCAACAATATATATTCACTAGCACACGCTCGGAGAGCTTCATTCATCAAACCGAACTCTCCCGCCCCGCCGCGGTGACATTGTACCGACATTAACGCAGTAATTTAGACGTAATGGCCATACATTATCCATCCTAAAGTGAAAGCGTACACTCTGATTCACTTACGCCCACGTAAACACATCCTATGCGCCAATTAATTCTCGCCCATAATTAATAGCCAGAAACAAATTTGATTCCAGCTGGTGTCAGGCTGTTTTTTTGGCCATCCGTGGCTTTTCAGTCTGTTTCGGCGATAATAAATCTCGCATTATATCGATCCATAGCGCCTCTAAAGATTTGTGACTCTAATCTCGAGGACCCACTGCAGAAACACTCTGCTTCCTCTGCTCATCAAGAGGAATTAGGGACCTTGAGATAGCATCAAACTCTCACTAACCGCTCGCAGAGCTGAAGGACAGCCGGTGTCCCCAAGCCGCAAACCTTGACTGTGGTGCCGTCGATCTATTATGTGCGTGACAATGGCAGATTTTGGCAGATAAGACTAATGTCTTGCATTTAGGAGAGTATTCATAACACCCATATGCGTTTATCTTAAAATGCTAATGTGGAATGGGATCATTTTAAGGACACTGGGACTGTGCAAGTGTTATATTCAACGTGGGCTTGAAGTGTTACATACTAGATCTCTGCTAAACGCACCAGTGCTGTCTAAAATTGAGATACCGATTTTAGAAAGGATCGTCGATACCACCACTTGGACTGTTTTCATATGCAAGGATTTTTACCCTATCATCTCTCTGTAATTAATTAATCATCGTTAGGGCTTGATGTGCAGATTATGGCATAAAGCGCAACCTCTGCAGCTTCAGAAATCTGCCTTTATGTTAGGAAGTGTTCGGAAAGTTTATGTAACACTACCGGTTTCAGCTGACACAAAAAGTTCTCTCAGCCCTCAAACTTTTTCGATTCTGTGTGATTTTGAGGAGACGTGGTCAAGTTGAGAGAGACTGTGAAAAAGATGGATGGGAAGAGAGAAAAATGACTGCCTTCGGACTGTTATCAGACCTCTGTCAGTTCAGTTGGATTACAGAATTGGGAGAGGTTCAGGTCAGTCAAGAGAAAAAGACAGAATGAGAAAAGGAAGGCCGATAGGAGAAACACTGTCAAAAAGAGAGTGATTTAGGTGGTGGGGATAGAGATTCTTGTTTTGGAAAGTACATTTACTAAAAAGGAGAGAAATATACTGCTGACCTGGGACCTTTTATAGCCTGACCCTAGAGCAGCTATTTCGTTTCATTTCGTTTCATCCATCCATCCATCCATCCATCCATCATCCCATTATTTGAGTCTGTTCATTTAAAAAAAAAAAACTTGTATAGCCTGACCCTAGAACAGTTATTATTTTATTTTATTCATCCATCCATCCATCCATCCATCCATCCATCCATCCCAGTATTTGAGTCTGTTTATTTACAAAAGTATATATATATATATATATATATATATATTAATTAATTCTTGGGACCTTGTATAACATGACCCTAGAGCAGCTATTTTATTTTATTTTATTTTTTTATTTTATTTTATTTTATTTTATCCTAGTATTTGAGACTGTTTATTAAAAAAAGTGCTGAGACCTTGTGTAGCCTGACCCTAGAGCAGCTATTTTATTTTATTTTATTTTTATTATATTTTATTTATTTTTATTTTTTTATTTTATTTTATTTTATCCTAGTATTTGAGTCTGTTTATTAAAAAAAAGTGCTGGGACCATGTGTAGCCTGACCCTAGAGCAGCTATTTTATTTTATTTTATTTTTTTATTTTATTTTATCCTAGTATTTGAGACTGTTTATTAAAAATCCTGGGACCTTGTGTAGCCTGACCCTAGAGCAGCTATTTTATTTTATTTTATTTTATTTTATTTTATTTTATTTTATTTTATTTTATTTTATTTTATTTTATTTTATTTTATTTTATTTTGTTTTGTTTTATTTTATTTTATTTTATCCTAGTATTTGAGTCTGTTTATTTATTATCTTGGACCTTGTGTAGCCTGACCCTAGAGCAGCTGTTTTATTTTATTTTATTTTATATGTCTACTACAAATTTAATGGTCTTTCTTATTTCAGAGTAATAAAAAATTGTTTATTAAACTTTTCGGATAGATTTTGCATCAAATGTTCCATACGAAAAGGCTTTGTTGTGTTTCTTTTGGCATTGAGTTGAGAGTTGAGAGGTTCTGCGGTAAATCTTTATATGGAGATGTGTGTTTTTTATGCTAATTAACAACTGAAGGCATGTCCACCTCATTTACAATAATTCATTAATAAAGAATGAGGATAAAAAAATATTTTTTATGGAAGCTTGCTTCCACCACAGGATAAAAAATAAAGGTAATTGCAACTTTTTCTCACAACTCAGACACAATTTTAAGAAAAAAGTCTGAACTGTGAGATATAAACTCAGAATCCTGACTTTTCTTGTAAGAAAAAATACAGAATTGAGAGAGATAATATTGTGAAAATATTCAAAATTAATTTCATATTCTGTTGCAGAAATGGGCTTCTATAAATTTCTGTGTGCGTAAGCAGCAAGCAATTATTAGTGAATGGGGGAAAAAAAGGAAAGGTGAAATTGCTGATTTATGAAGATAGAAAAAAACACAATATGATTTTGCGAGCAGAATTTCTTCAGGCACTATTTAGTGTCTGCTGCCTGTTTTAGTGTTCGAGTTCAGTCTGTTCCCTCTGGCTATAAAGGGAACTTTTAAATTTCCTTCTCTCATGGCTTGCAGACTAAAACAGGGTCCTATTTCAGTGGATTTATTTGCTGTCTGAGCTCTGGATATTGTGTTCTGAGTGAGAGAGTCGTCGTTTGGTTCACTTTGGATCGGATCCAGCGCAATATCGAAAGCCTTCCACTTCATACGCTCTATCTGAACGCAGACCTTTCGCTCTAGGCCACAAACACCAATTGGAAACGTGCAGCTGCAGAATGATTTGGAGAGGTTGATAGAGCACTGGTCAGATTAAAGTATTGGCAGTGCCGGCACTAAAGAATCTGATAAATGGCAATAAAATGGAAATCCAGATTGAGAGGGGAACTGATATCATCAGCCCCAAAGGTGCAGGAAGGTCGATTGAAGGATATTTGTGCTGGTGGTTATTGCACACACTGTTTGTGACATTTTTTGCCAGTATCTGTAACAAAAAAGGCAAATTTGCCAGTGTCTAACTGGTTTAATTATTCATAGTCATGTGTTAGAGGAAACAATGCATTATTTATTAGGCCGACATGGACAGTGAGCAAATTAAGACCAGGGGGAGAACAGGACAACATTGCAAACAAATTAAACCAGGAAAGCCAACTAACAAAATGATTGCAAAGCGATAAACTAATATTCCAAAATGCAGCCACAAAGAACAATAAAGTCTAGCTGTTTGTAGAGCTATTGTCTTCGTAGTGATCCCCAGTCACAGTTGCTGATCATTTTCATCTTTTCTCCCTGTTTCTACAGTTCTCCGGGACGATTTTCGACAAACCCCCAGTGATGTGGTGGTGGCAGCAGGGGAGCCGGCAGTGATGGAGTGCATCCCTCCACGAGGCCACCCAGAACCCACTATCTCCTGGAAGAGAAACAATGTGAAAGTGAACGACAAGGACGAGAGAATAACGGTGAATGTCCTTCTTTCTTTCTTTCTTTCTTTCTGTACATTTTAAAATACATGTTAAATAAATACCTTCTTGTAAACAGAGCTGGATAGTAACTGATAACATGTAAACTAGATTATGTAATTAGACTCTGAAAATCAAGTACTTGTAATTACGGTATGTTACACTTTATAATGCTCATAATCAGATTACAGTTAGTTTTTTATGGATTACATGATTACATATTCACACAATGGCAGTAAATCATTCAGAATTTATTGAGTCTCACTATTTTCTTTTTTAAATTTTATTCTTTATATTTATTTTATTCTATTTTATTTTATTTATTTTGTCATTTTGTATTAGCTTTTTAGTCTTTAAATAAAATGAAATTCTAACAAAATTATATTGTTAAATATTTATATTTAGCTTTACTTTTAGTTTTAGTAATTTTAAAACTTCCTTATTTCAGTTAGTTTCCAGGGCAAATTTTCTAATTTGTTAATTTAATTTTATTTAATTTTATTTAATAGTTCAGTTCCAGAATAGAAATTCCCTGATAATTTCCTCACCCCCATGTCATCCAAGATGTTCATCTCTTTCTTTCTTCAGTCGCAAATAAAATTTTGAGGAAAACATTCCAGGATTTTTCTCCATATAGTGGACTTTAATGGGGATCAATGTGTTGAAGGTCCGAATTGCAGTTTTATTGCTTGGCTCTACATGATCCCAAGCAAGGAATAAGGGTCTTGTCAAAAAAAATGACACATTTCTATATTTTTTAACCACAAATGCTCATCTCGCACTAGCTCGACTTCATGCATTACGTAGTCACGTTGGAAAGGTCACAAAAAACGTAATATATTTTCCTTCTTTTTGCTTTTTTATATCAATAGCATGAATTTAAGGGTAAGTTTAAAACAAGTTAGATTAAAAAAAAAAAAAAAGTAATCTAAAAGTAATTCAAAAAGTAATCCAAATACATTATTTAAAAAGAGTAACTGTGTTATATATAATGGTTTTCACAAACATATAAAGCAGCACAATGTTTTTAACATTGGTGATAATAATAAGAAATGTTTCTTGAGTACCAAATCGTCATATTTGAAGGATCATGTAGCATTGAAGACTGGAGTAATGTTTGCTGAAAATTCAGTTTTGCCATCACAGGAATAAATACATTTTATTTTTTAAATATTAAAATACAGTTGTTTTAAATTACAAAAACATATTATAATATTACTGTAATATCACAATGTTTTTTATTGCATTTTTGTTCAGCTAAATGAAGCTTTGGTTAGTATAAAAGATTTTAAATATTACCGACCCAAACCAACAGTAGTGTATAGAATTTTATTTATATTTTATAAATATTTTTGTAAATGTATTTTAATTTTAGCTTACTCTAGAATGAATTTCAATTTCAAAGGAGAGTTTTTTTTATATAATGTTGCCAAAGCATTCAAACAAATCAGTTTTGAATAGAAATATAAACATATACTACCAGTCAAAAGTTTTTGAACAGTAAGATTTTGTATGTTTTTTTAAAAGAGTTCTTTTCTGATCACCAAGCCTGCATTTGTTTGATCCAAAATACAGCAAAAGCAGTAATATTGTGAAATATTTTTAAAATTTAAAATAACTGCTTTCTATTTGAATATATTTTAAAATGTAATTTATTCCTGTGATCAAAGCTAAAATTTCAGCATCAGTTTTTGGAGCAGCAAATCAGAATATTAGAATGATTTCTGAAGGATCATGTGACTGGAGTAATAATGCTAAAATTTCAGCTTTGAAATCACAGGAATAAATTACATTTTAAAATATATTCAAATAAAAAACAGTTATTTTACACAGTAAAAATATTTCAGAATTTTACAGTTTTTGCTGTACGTTGGATCACATAAATGCAGGCTTGGTGAGCAGAAGAGACTTCTTTAAAAACATGAAAAAAACGTACTGTTCAAAAACTTTTGAGTGGTAGTGTATGTGTTATGGTAACATATTTTGAGTTCGGAGAGAACGTACTCTTAATAACTCTCACACACATACAAAAACTAACAAATATATTTTTATATTGAATTATAAATCTCTCTCTCTGTTCTCTCAACATCACAGCATTGTCCTTTAGTTTGTGTATCTCTCTCTGTTATTGTCCGTTCTATGACTCTCTCATCAGCCACTCGACTAAATAGGCTATTAAAGCACTTTTACTAAATGTATCGGTTTGGCCGTCCTCTCTGTGTCAAGTGTTTCATAAACAACCAAACTGGCTTTTGCTTTAGTATTTACGTTTTTCCAGAGTCTAGAAACCGTGTTCATAAAACATCACAGCATGTTTGGCTTCCTATGGGGACCAACTCAGTTTTTAGTGTCTTTTTCTCTTAGATGTTTTATAAATGCGTACCCCTGACAGATCGTGGTGTGCTTTTCTTTACAGATCCGTGGAGGGAAGCTGATGATCTCAAACACAAGGAAGAGCGATGCAGGAATGTATGTGTGTGTCGGCACTAATATGGTTGGAGAAAAGGACAGCGACCCCGCTGAGCTCGTAGTGTTTGGTAGGTTTGTAATTCCACTTTATCCTATAGATTTCATTTTCTCTCTTTCGCGCTCACATTGATCCCTCTGGATTTTCTTTCTCCTGTAGAGCGGCCCATGTTTGTACGCAGACCTGTGAATCAGGTGGTCCTCGCTGATGACACAGTGGATTTTCAGTGCGAGGTTCAGGGAGATCCCACTCCCACCATACGCTGGAGGAAAGAGGAAGGTGAACTGCCTCGGGGAAGGTGAGACTCAGTCACAAGCAATAAAATGGTGGAATTAGCAATATGATAAAAGACAAAAAAATGAATTAATTAAATGAAAACAAAAAATGTATATTTGAATACATGAATACTACTACTACTACTGCTAATCATCATCATTTTAATGTATTATTAAATAAATATAATTGTAGTAATTATAATAAAACAGTAAAATAATAAAATGCATATAAATTATACAATTGTTAATAATAATAGTATTAAAATATGCATTATATATAAAAAAATAGTTTTATTTAATAAAGCAATTTTAGTTTTCTCTCTTTCCCCCTCTCTCTGTCTCTCTCTCTATTATCTAATATATTGAATTGATTTTAAATTGATTTATTATTATTATTATTATTAATAATAATAAACAATAAAATAATACATATAAATTATACATTTAATAATAATAATAATAATAATAATAATGTATTATATGAATACACATCATTTTAAATAAAATTATAAATAATTTTCAGATATTTCAAATGTTTTTGTAAATGTATTTTCATGTAATATTTTGGATCATTATTATGGCAAATTTTATAATGGAATTAAATATATATATATATATATGTATATGTAAATGTATGTGTATGTATATAAAATTTAAAAGCTCACTGAACACTGTCAGCAATAATAATAATAATAATAATCATGATAATGTATTATGTGAGTAAATATAATAAAAAATGTTTTAAAAATACATTAAATAGTTTAAATAGTTTAATTATTAAATACCGCAAATATTGTTGTAAATATATTCTATTTAATATTTTTAATAATTACTTTGGCATATAATATACTACAGTTTAAACATTTATAGGTTTAAAAGTAAAAGTCATTGAACAGATAGCTGTAAAAATAATAATGATGATGATAATAATAATAGTGTATTATATGAATAAATATAATTTTAAATAAAATAATTACATTTTAATTTTAAATAGTGTAAATATTAAATATTAAATATATTACAATTTAAATTATATATATAAGTTAAAAACTCACTGAACACTTGCTGTGAAAATAATAATAATAATAATAACTTAATAATAATAATAATAATAATAGTGTATTATATGGATAAATAATCATTTTAAATAAAATAATTACATTTTAATGTTAAATACTGTAAATATTAAATATTGCAAATATTGTCAGAAATATATTATATTAATTATTTTTAATAATTATGTTGGCAAATAATATACTGTAATTTAATAATATATGTTTATAAAAGTTCAGAACTCATTGAACACTGTTAGCAGTAATAATAATGTATTATATTAATAAATTAAATTTAAAACAGAATAATTACATTTTAATTTTAAATACTGTGAATATTAAATATTGCAAATATTTGTGTAAATTTATTTTTATTTATTCATTATTTTGGCAAATAATGTACTGCAATTTAAAAATATGTGTATATAAAAGTTAAAAACTCATTGAACACTTAGCAGCAGATGTTAACGACACTGAAGCGTTACAGTGCTTAAATCCAATGTAGCGAAACTTTGCTGATACAGCTGGCAGAGAACAGTGGGATTCAGTTTATAGGCAAAAACTAGGGAGTAACTTAATTGTGCGTGTGTCCTGCCAGGTTTGAGATCCGTGCCGACAACAGCCTGCGTCTTACTCAGGTAAAGGCTGAAGATGAAGGCTCGTACACCTGTTTATCTGAGAACAGCGTGGGCAAAGCCGAAGCATCCGGAACACTTCAGGTCCACGGTGAGTTACAACAACTGTGCAGACGCACAAATGCTGCTTAGCTCAGTAACTCTGTCTCTTAACACACACTCTCATACACGTCCACACAGCAGCACATCGGACGGATTTGACAATAATTCTATTATATTCTTCTCTCTGACTTTAGCATCTTTCTCACACACACTCAGCCGAGTCTGAATTGTATTAGCCGGAGCCCACACACACACACACACGTGCTGGCCTTGCATTTTGCTGATTACAGGAGTGAAGTGCTATGGCAACAGCCATTTATTTAAAGCTGCCAGATACAATTAACATAATTCCATCTGGTTAGAGGCACATCTTGCTTCATAAAACATAACTGTGGGCTTGGGAACATGCACGCATTAAGAATATTCTGCACACTTAATAGATGTTTATAGCAGCACACTGGCTGTGAATGATTTCACCTGACAGCTGATGGAGAGATGATTCAGTGTGTGAGTGAAACTGAAATATTATTAGTACAGCTTTGTAGAAACATTGTAGGCTTCACTGTCAGACAGAAGGAATCTACAATGTGTTTTGGAACAGGGTTATTCCTGTTCACGTCATGTTGGAATTAGCATAGTTATGGGATTTCCGATTCAGAACTGTTCATGTTTTTGGCGAAACTTGAAATTACTAGTCAGAACTTTGTTTTGAAAGCTCTGATTTCTAATATCATGTAGAAACAACCAAAATGGCTGTATCACCAGTTGAAAGTACTTGCACGTATCTGAATTTTTATCATGACCGGTTGCTTGTTGTGCGCTTTGATCTTCAAGATTTTGGAAAAAAAAAAAAATAATAAAAATTCAAAGGCTGAAATACTATGTCTTTGTGTAGTGTGTATGTGTACTTTTTGGTATTATATCAATATATAAAAAAGAAAAAAAAATCACCATAAGGCTTTAATGTATTTTATATATATATATATATATATAGTATTTCAGTAAGTATTATATTAATATATTTTGGAAAAAAAATACATAAAAAATGAAAATACTAATACTATACTATAATATACTACAATATAAATACTATATATTATATATAAATATATAAAATATATAAATAATACAGTATAAATAATACAAATACGTTTTTGCGTTTATAAAAATAATTCAATTAATACACTCATAAACATTAAAATACCAAAAAAATCTTCTAAAATGTAACATAAAAACATCTATTGTTTTATGTTTTTATATAGTTATATGTATTTTTATTTTATGTATATTTTAAGTGTGTGTGTGTGTGTACCAATAAAATAAAAAGTGTCTATATATAATAAAATAAAAATAAAAAATGCATATATAAGTGATGTCAAACGATTAATTGCGATTAACTGAATCCAAAATATTTTTTACGTAATATATTTGAGTGTGTACTGTGTATATTTATTATAAATACACACACATGCATGTATATTTTTAAGAAAAATATATTATGTTTAAATATTATATATTTATATATAATATCAGTTACATGAATATAAATATATACATGTAAATACATGTAAATAATTTCAAAATATATACTGCATGTGTGTGTATTTATATACACATAATAAATATACAACTATACACACATATATTATGTACACAAAAACTTTTATTTTGGATGCGATTAATCGTTTGACAGCACTAATTTTTATCTTAAAATAAAAAGGCTAAAGTCATGTATATGGTCATGTATCACGTATGTGTGTGTGTGTGTGTGTATATATATATATTTAAGTATTTATAGTAAGTATTATATGTATATACTTTATAAGTAAGTATTCTATGAACCAAAATGCATCTTATTTGCCGTTATGAGTGTTGTCATAGAAACAAATATTTTTGCAAGTCCGACGATGTCAGCAGTTCAGAGTCATCTTGTAATTATGGTAATTCTGACATGACATGAACGAAACATAATTTAGAGTTTCTCTCATCACTTCCTCCTCATCTCCTTTTCCTGTCACCGCCACCCATTGTTGTTTCATCCCACTTGTGTTTCATTAATCACTCAGACTATTTTTTTCTTTCATGTTCTAAATACAAAACTTTCCAGTCCACTCATTTTTATCCATTATTTTTTTTGTCTCTCTCTCCATCCTCACCTCCATTATAGTGGGCCCATCTCGTAAGTACCATTCCATTTCATTTCTCTGCATGCGTGTGGTTGTGCTTCACATGTTTTGCAGGCCGTGATTGGCTGTGACAGGGTTAAGACCCTGCGCTGGCCAATCACATCTGCCTATTTGCCTGTCATAAGTCATCCACTTAAAGGGACAGTTCACAAATATGAAAACTGTCATTTATTCACCCTCATGTCACATCGTGTCCTTCTTCTACAAAACACAAAAGGTATTTTGAAGAAACGGTTCGGTGAAAATCAACGTGGTCCAAAAAAAAAACCCACAGAACCTTTTATTTGTTAAAATATCTTTTGTATTTTGCAGAATAAAGAACTTTGTACAGGTTTGGGATGATGACAGACTTCTTTTTTTGGTTGAACTATTCATCTACATACAGAAGTAATGAGGGTCTATTCTTGTCCAGCTCATTAACTCATACACTGAGCAGTAACCCTGGTTTTCACTGTTAAAAATGACATAGAAATGCATGTATTTTAAACTTCAACGCTTTTTGAAGTTTGACTGTTTTTTTTTTTTACTTCTCTGGATGTTCTTTACTGAGGAGAGTTACAAAAGGTCATTATCTAACTCCGTGCAGGAGTGACCTCTGTCCTTTCACTCCAGACTATGAGAAAAGCGTGATCAAATTACGGAGACACTGAAAGAGAGGTCCTCCGCTCCAAAGCTCAGCCATTACCACTGCAGAGTCCATAATGCATCATTGGATGTGAGTTCTAGAAGATCTGAGGAATCTGGAACTGATTTTTTTCCACGTTGGTTTTGTGCAGTGTGGCCCAGTCAGTTAGCTAGAACAACTCTGTATTGTCTGCAGAAACCACTTGGGTTTGGCTTTAAAGCTTTGCGGAGTCACCGAGCCTACAATCGTTTTACCCTTAAAAGTGTTCGTAAATAGCATAAAGTAAATACTCTCACTTTTAGCTTTTTTAGAAATTGAATTTTATACCACTTTCTGTTTTTCTTGCGAGAACTGTATTTAACTTGAGGCACAATGAGGAGTACAAGTAATTTCCAGATATGTTATTTCTGTCGAGGAAAAACAGTGCTTGTTCACAAGTGGAGACATCTATATCTGATAGCCAGACAAACCGACAGACAGGCAGAATGAAAGAAAGAACATGTTTTCAGAGGCAAGCGCGAGCATACCACTCCTTTTTAAGGGGGTGTAGAAAGAAACTGTTCCCTGCAGGGAGGTAGTTTTCATACAACCCGACTTAGGTCTTTGGTGTTTGGTGTTTGCTCTTTTGTTATTTGTGTCTTGGATGAGTTATGTTTAATTGAAAGTTTGGGAAATGTACTTTTAGAGCTGCTCGAACTGTTTTTGTAGTATTTTTTTTTTAGCCTGACAAAGATATCATTCAAAACCTAGTGAGCTGCATACCTAGGCAACATTTTTAGGCATGGAAGTCATAGTCAGAATGTTGCAAACAGTACCTTAAGGAAAATGTTTTATTGCTGACAGGTTTGTTATAAACAGCTCAAGGCAAATCTCAGTTATTTACAGTTGTAGGAATATGTTATAATCTTTTAAAAATTCAACATGCTTTATGCAGACATCTCAATTTGATCTACATTTAATTTAATTGCTCTATAGGGCAAACAATGGAGATATTAAAGCAATCTAATTTGTGATTTTGTTTTTTCATATGGGGAAGAAGCAGCTTTTTAGGAAATCTTGTTTTGTTTGTCTTTCATGTCTTTTATGCTTAACAAGGCTGCATTTTTGTAAGCAAAAACAGTCATTTTGTGAACTATTATTACAATTTAAGTAGGTGTTTCATATTTCAGTATATTTTAAAATGTAATTGAAATGCTGAATTTATATATAAATATTCACTGCTGTTCAAAAGTTTGGGATCAGTAAGATTTTTTTTTTCTTATGCTCATCAGTGCTGCATTTATTTGATCAAAAATATAGAAAAAACAGTAATATTGTGAAATATTATTGCTGTTTAAAATAGTGGTTTTCTGTTTTAATATACTTTAAAATATAATTTATTTCTGTGTTGCAAAGCTGAATTTTCTCCAGTCATTGCACCAGTCTACAGTGTCACATGACCCTTCAGAAATCATTCTGATATGCTTATTTATTATCAATGTTAAAAACAGTTGTGCTGCATAATATTTTTTTTTCGAACCTGTGAAGTTTTTTTCAGGATTCTTTTATGAATAAAAAGTTAAAAATGACAGCATTTCTTTAAAATAGAAATCTTTTTTTTTTTTTCTTTTTACAAAAGTTTGGGGTCAGTAATTTTTTTTTTTTTCCTTTTTGATAGAAATTAATACTTATATTCAGCAAGGATGTGTTAAATTGATTTTAAAAAAGTGATAGTAAAGACTTATATTGTTAAAAAAGATGTCTATCTAAAATGACTGAAAAAAGTATCACAGGTTGCAGAAAAGATATTAAGCAGCACAACAGTTTGCAACATTGATAATAAATCAGCTTATTAGAATGATTTCTGTAGGATCATATGACACTGAAGACTGGAGTGATGACGCTGCAAATTCAGCTTTGCATCACAGAAATAAATTATATTTTAAAGTATATTAAAATACAAAACTATTATATTAAATTGTAATAATATTACCGTTTTTTTTAATCAAATAAATGCAGCCTTTGTTGAGCAGAAGAGATTCCTCTGATTAAAAAAAAAAAACATTAAAAATCTTACCAAGCCCAAACCTTTCAGCAGCAGTGTATAAATAAAATCATTTAAAATTACAAATTAAATTAAAGTCATGTGCTTTTCACACATTCTTAAAAGTAGATGTCTATGTAGACAGTGAAAAGTTCGATTTTGGGTGTTGCAACATAGTTATAAAATTAACTTTTAGACTTCTAAGCCAGATAAGTGTGTCAGAACACTCTGTATTCAGTGGAAAAGCCAGACGTTTAATACACACCGGGTTAGATTAGTCAGACTTTGTGTGAGGGAGAAACAGGACGAGATCCTGTCTTCTTTCCACTAAAGATGACGGATTCGTTTCATCATTCGCACAGTGTCGTGAAATAATCCACGGCATGTTTCCTCAACTGCCCTCTTCATTTGCATGTCTAAGAGCTGAGACAATAAATATGAAATAAACCCATGTAGCAGCAGATTAATCCCGATGCGCTGAGGCGCTTCTCCAACTGTGCTCATTTTAAGCTGTCCTAAAAAAAGTGGGTCCTATTCCAAACTCTGACAGGACTGATCTTAGCCCATGCATATTACTGTATCCTCAAGGGTGGTAGTGAGAGGGGGGAGTATTTAAAACAGCACAAGCTCTCGGAGAAACCTCATTTATGCAGATGACTCTCTCATTTGATTATGCAGTAAATATACAGCTTACGAATTTGGCAGGTATTGCCGGACAGAAACGGCTGCTCAGCTAGGCATTGTAAACATATGCCCTGTATTGGTGTAGATAACCTGCAATGCTGTAAAGCGTTTAATCGGTTACACTCTAAAGACTGTATTAATTGCATGTAGGGGGTTTTAATTGCGGTGCTGAGCACTGAAGCGTGGCCCTTCCTCACTTTCTGTCTGCATCACTGTTCGACTCTGACAACTGCCTGTCAAGGCGAGTCCCTCTGGGGATAGATGTGATGTTTGAAGAGCCCGGCGAATCTGCATACGAGTTTTTGCCGGTGTGTTCGCTAACCACTAACTCTCCCAGAGGGAGGGTGAAGGTGTTGGATCCTCGCATGTGTTGCGGTCCGTCTTGGGAGGAAGCGAAGTTCCATGAATAATTTTTAGGTTCAGCACTTTTGTTTAGCCTGTGTGAGTGGGTGACACTTTTGACCTGTCACTAGCCAGCCAGCCAGCCTGGCACCTTCACAGCTCTGTCTACTGCTATTCCATCAAATACACCATCTGTGATATTTCATGGAAGAAATGTCCAGAACGACTTATAGATATCTTAACAGATGGCATTCTATCTATATCTTGGAATAGTTGTAGTTGATTTTATGGTTGAGCAACTTTTGTTGTTGTTTTTTTCCTCCATAGCTAACTTTAGAAAATAAATGAATGTTTATCCCTGGTAGTAATTGAATAATAAAATAAATTAATTTTTAAAATTATTAATATTATTACACTTTTGATCAATTTAATATTAATACTTACTTAAAGTATTAATTTCTGTGCATTTTATTCAGTACTCAAAAGCATCAATAGTTTTTTTATTTAACTGAAAATATGATAGTAGTAATAGTAGTAGCATTATTGTGTCAAATTGATTAATCGCAATTAATCGCATCCAAAATACACCTACATGTTTTTAAGAAATAAAGGTAATATATATTTACATTTATGTATCCCGATTAATCAATTTGACAGGACCACATATATATATATATATATATATATATGTATGTGCACCTGGTATTCATCACGTTATGGGGACTAAATGTCCCCACAAGGATAGTAATACCAGTAAATTTTGACCTTGTGGGGACATTTGTGAGGTCCCCATGAGGAAACAGGCTTATAAATCATGCAGAATGAGTTTTTTTGAGAAAGTAAAAGTGTGCACAGTCTCCTGTGAGGGCTAGGTTTAGGTGTAGGGTAGGTGTAGGGCGATAGAAAATACGGTTTGTACAGTATAAAAACCATTACGCCTATGGAATGTCCCCATAAAACATGTAAACCCAACATGTGTGTGTGTGTGTGTGTGTGTGTGTGTGTCCTGTCAAATCGATTAATCGCGATACAATGTAAATATATATTACCTTTATTTCTTAAAAACATGTATGTGTATTTTGGATGCAATTAATTGCAATTAATCAACACACACATACTGTGTGTGTGTATATATATATATATATATATATATATATATATATATATACACACAGTATGTGTGTGTGTGTTTGTGCTGTCAAACTGATTAATTGCGATTAATTGCATCCAAAATACAGACACATATTTTAAGAAATTTAGGTAATATATATTTACATTTATGTATACACACAGTATATACAGTATACACACATATTATGTAAATACACTTTATATACAATACCTTAATTGATTTAACAGGACTAGGATATATATATAAGGATATATATATATATATATATATATATACACACATATATATGTATATATATACATATAGACATTTGCAAAGTTATTATTTTTATTATATTAACTTATTTTTCTGAATTTATTTGGCCCATATTTCCAAGAGCTGGCAATCTCATCCACTTGATTTGTCTTTGAAAAGCGTGGTATTTTTTTTGGTGGTAGAGGTATTATGTATATTTAAGTCCTTTCCCTAAATGTTCTCCCTGTCATATCACATTAGCATGCATCTGACACCTCCATTCTCTCAAAACCCCATGCTGTTTCTGTAATGTTGTTTTAACTGGTAATTATTTATCACAGCCCAAGGCACATTCTGTTAGTCGCTTTCGCTTCTTGTTGCTACATATTTTTAGAGTGAAATCTCTTGAGACTGTGTCTGTTTCTGTGACATCTCATTTTCCCATAAATATTCAGAGTCATATATATTCATTTTTGTAAATTTAGAGAAGACTCATAAGATTTGTGGTATTACATACCATTAAGTCAATATTTCAGTCCTTGCATCAGCCCAGGTGAGAAATGCAGTCAGTAATGCCAGGGGAATGGGAAATTGGTATCATTACCTCTCCAGTTTGCTTTGAGGACCAGTGTCCCAAATTATAGCGACAAGGGATGTGTTTCAGATTTGACCTCCGGGGTCAGCGATATGGCTCCTGCTTGACCTTTGGACAGCAACCCCAATGACCCCTGTGGCCAGGCTCCCTATTGAGCCTTGTTCTGTTCCAACATGCTTGTCGCCTCCAAGCTGTGATGCAGCCTACGCTTAGCGACATATTCTACGAGAAAAAGCCAGCAGGCAGGCAGGGAGCCAATCGGAAAATTGATCTGAGACAGCTGTATTGATGCAGATTGCATCTTTTGGATTATATTTGACTTTTGTAATAAAAGAGACAAAAAGAAAAAGAAAAAGAGGTTATGCCAGTGGTGGGGTGAAATACAAGACTGATTGAGGTAGATTGTGTGACAAATACAGTGCAGTTTGTTAGGCGCATTAGTAGGGAAGGTGCAAACGCTATCAGCCCTTCGGCTTGATGAATTAGTGGGAAATTTAAGGTGAGCTAAAGGAGAAAGACCTTCCTGAGTATAAATGCGTGTTGTCAGAGCCGACACGTCACTCTAATCGTGTGTGAAATGCTAGAAAAAAAATTGCACAGGAGTGGGAAGGAGGATGAGAAATCAATTAGCCGGTGAAGGTTAAAGGTGACAGGATTGCACATTCACAGACACCTGATAAAGGGCAATAGCACGGAAATAATCAATACCCATCAGCCCAGCCGAGCTCCCACAACTAAAAGCCGATCATCAGTTTAGTTTATATTCCACCCTCGACGCTAAAATTTCAAATCCCGTCTGTCACGCAGCATCCTCTACTAATATGGGAATTTGTTCCTGCAAAAGACCTATCAGTCTCGGGCATAATTCAAAATGGAAGAATCGGCTCCCTTTCAATTCATGAGTGAGAATTTGAGTTGAATTGGCCACACCTTACCGGAAATTGAATTGGAGTTGAAGTGGAATTTACTAAATGTCCATCCATCTGTCTATTTATTCATTCATTCATTCATCCATCTGTCTATTTATTCATTCATTCATTCATTCATCCATCTGTCCATCCATCCAAAAACCCACCCTCCCATCTGTACATCCACCCTTTCATCCCATCCATCCATCCATCCATCCACCCATCCATATATCTACCCATCCACCCGTCTGTCCATCCATCTGTCCAACCTTCTGTCCATTTATCCATTCACCCGTCCAGCCACTGGTCCATCCATTCATTCAGCCATCCGTCCATTCATTCATCCACCCACCCATCCATCTGTCCACCAACCCACCCATCCAGCCATCTATCCACCTATTCCATCCATCTATCCATCCGTCTGTCCACCCATCCGTCCATCCATCCATTGATCCAGCCATCCATTAATTTATCCATCCATCCATCCATCCAACCATTCATCCAATTCCGCCCAGCCGCCCATCCATCCACTCCGTCCATACATCTGTCCATCTATCCATTCCCCCTGTCCATTCATCCACCCATCCATCCATCCATCCATTCAGCCATCCATCCACCTATCCATTCGTCCCACCTGTCCATACATCTTTCCATCCACCCGTCCAGCCGTCCATCCACACATCCATCCATCCATCCATCCACCTGTCCGTCCATCCATTCATCCATCCACAAAAAAATGACAGATATGTAGTAAAAATATGCAAAGTTGCATATTTTTGAGTACAATTAATCAGCTAGAAATTCATAACCTTTTTGGGTTCATATGACCTAGTTCGAAGACATTTATTGTATATGAAAAAGATATTCAGAATGAAACTAAACACAAGTCTCAACATTCTAAAAAAAATGCATAATTTTTAAAACATTTTAACAGGATTTAAGTGATTAAATTCATTACATAAAAGAAAATGTGTTGGGTCTAGCTTGAAACTGTTCAAGGCCTTGTGATGTTGCTGGGTAGAAAGATGGCTGCAGGGCAGATAAGACCAGCAGATTAGCATCCATCATGAACAACCATTGATCAAACTCGCACTAAGGGCAAGAACCAAGCAGCCGTGGCAGAAAAAAGGCAACAAGGTCTCATCAAAGAGACTGAGCGAGGGAAAGTGAACGAGGTGGAAGAATGGATCTGCAGAGAGATAGATGAGACAAACCCAGTGGCCACCCAATGATGCTCTTGGGAGTTTGAGAGTCCTCGTTTATATCCAGACACTCATTAGTGGACCGAAAATGTACATTAGGCCAAAGAGGCCAGATTACTAATATATAAATGTATATTTGCTCTCAGTACACCCGCATATCCCCCACAAGATAAGGGCTCTTCAGCACTGCATCAGATGTACTATCATGTGCTTTAAAGTATCTCTGCAGGCAGAGAGAAGAAAAGACTTCCATAATAATTAAGCTCTTTATATCCATCACTCTCTGCTCAGAAAGACCAGCACTGAAACCTCTGCCTTCAGTAATTATATGTATTTGGTTATAGCCCTACTTGAATTTTCAAAAGCCCTGCTTTGTGTCAAAACAGTCCTACAATATGATGTGGATTAGTTTTGGTCATGATTTTCAGAGCAAAACTGTTTATGGGTAAAGGTGTCAGTGTTGGTTTTGTTGCATATTTTCAGCTAAATATAGTGAGGGTTACTGTATGACCTCTGACTTAGTTTAAACAGACTTCATAGCTCTGTTTGCATACTAATGACACTACACTAACCTTATCTTCTTGTGCAGAACTGGTACCAGCATGTGGCACTGTGCACAATATCAGCTATGACAGCTTTACAGCATGGCACCAGCAGTACTAACACACACACAGTTCTTCTCCTTGGGCGACTCAAGTTTAGACTAAACAAAACTGCCAGACTGTGTAACTGTAGGACAGTCTCACCTTTAAGGAGTTCTATAGATAGCAGAACATTCCAGAAGCTCATATAGACTCTATAGGGTCTTGATTTGTTGCGTGTGGATCTGCAGCTTCATAAGTTTCTTTTCTCCTCTTCAGTTCCTCCTCAGATCGTGGTGCGTCCGCGGGATCAGATCTCTGCCCAAGGCCGTACTGTCACCTTTCTTTGTGGAACGAAGGGAAATCCCCCTCCCGCTGTGTTCTGGCAGAAAGAAGGCAGTCAGGTAAGAGACAACAGTACACAGATGCACGCCAGGGAACCCTTAAAGTCAGTGTCAAAACACATCAAGGTATTTGCCGGATACTGTCATTGTGTTTCTTTAAAGAAAGGGTCAGACTCTAGGGTAGTGACCAAGTATATCTGTAAAAAACAAAGCTTTGCTTTATAAGGATTCAAAGACTAAAAGACAAAATTGAATCTTTGCTGGATTTGGCTGTGTTGAAATTCATAGAGAATCGAGTGGGGAAAAAAGTCTTGCTTACTGTTGTTTTTTACAATGGGCTTAAAAATATTTTGATATTTAAAGGGATAGTTCACCCAAAAATGAAAATTCTGTCATTAATTACTCATCCTCATGTTGTTTCAAAGTCATAAGACCTTTGTTCATCTTCAGAACACAAGTACTCTTACAAACGTGGGTCAAAGACTGAAACAGAAGAGAAGAATTTGTTAAATAATGTCATTATTTTTGTTTTCTTTACACACAAAAAGTATTCTCGTAGCTTCATAAAATTACGGTTGAACCACTGATGTCACGTGGACTATTTTAACGATGTCCTTACTACCTTTCTGGGCCTTGAACGTGTCAGTTGTGTTGCTGTCTATGCAGGGTCAGAAAGCTCTTGGATATCATCAAATATAGCTTAATTTGTGTTTTGAAGATGAATGAAGGTCTTACGGGTTTGGAACAACATGAGGATGAGTAGTTAATGTCAGAATTTTCATTTTTGGGGGAACTGTCCCTGGCCACACTATTTAAAAATGAAGTATATGTGTCGGCGCCGATAGCCTTGTGGGCAGCGTGCGACATATAGTGCTGTTGGGCTCCGGGCGTCCCGTGTTCGAATCCCGACTTGAGGACCTTTCCCGTTCCTGCCCCCCATCTCTCTCCCATCTCACTTCCTGTCCTTTCTGATCTGTCCTGTCCGTAATAAAGGCAAAATGCCAAAAAAATAAATCTTTAAAAATGAAGTATATGTAATAAAAAATACAGCGATATAAGGTAGAAAAAAAAAAATTCCCAACACCCATTAAAAATCCACACTATGGATCTGTGAGTGACACTTCTAAGATTGTGAGTGGGAAGGCAAGTCTGGTGCCCATATAGGCTGGGAATCTGATGGATTTATTTTTCATTATCCAGCTGATCTCACCTAGAGGATGAGTTTCTCCAGACGCACTTTTGCTCTGAAAACAAATGTCTGGCTGGCTGTCTTTGAAACGTGTATTGTCGCTTGTAATCACATGTTTGCTGACATGACAGCAAACATATGATTACAAATGACAATACATACAATGTGTTTGACAGGTGATCATGCATAACTTGCTCGCTGAACTCAAATCAGTGTTGTGTGTGTTTATGAAATTTGTATGGAGGTGAATCTTCAAAAGTATACATACACTTGATTCTTATTATGGTGTTGTCACCTGAATGATCCACAGCTGTTTCTTTTGGTGATAGTTCATGAGTCCCTTGTTTGTCATGAACATTTAAACTGCCTGCTGTTCTTCAAAAAAATCCTTCAGGTCCTATAAATTCTTTGGTTTTTCAACATTTTTGTGTATTTGAACTCTTTAAAAGAATAACTGTATGGTTTTGAGATCCATGTTTTCACGTTTTTCAAGGGACTCATGCAACTATTACAGAAGGTTCAAATACTCATTGATGCTTCAGAAGGAAAAACGATGCATTAAGAGCTGGGGGTGAAAACTTTTGAACAGAATGAAGATTTGTACATTTTTTTCTAATTTTGCCTAAATATCATATTTTTTTTATTAAGTACTGCACTTCAGAAGCTACAGTTAGTTACATGTTCCCCAGAAGACAAAATAAGTTAAATTTACCCTGAACTTCAAATTCAAAAGGTTTTCACCCCCTGGCTCTTAATGCATTGTGTTTCCTTAAATTTACCAGGACATTTTACATTCAGTATTCATGTTTATAAGAAGCAAAAAGAACTACACAGGTTTTTTGTAATCAGTCCAAGGAGTTTCAGAGTCAAAGGGACAAAATGAAAGAAATAGAGAGAGGCTGCCTTGCAGCCAGTTTGGATACTGGTGACGGGCCATTCACTGGGTTAGAAGGAACTCTGGGATTTCTGCAGGAGCTTGTTCACGTTCATGTCTCCTCATTGGGTCAGAGGGGGATAGAACATGTCCCTGGGCCCTGCTAGATAACACGCTCATGTCTCTATTAATAAAGCACAGCCGAAGAAATGAAGATATAAGCCTCTGGTTGTTCTAAAGCACTCGGAGGAAAAAAAAACAGTTCCCGTATCCCTCCCACCATCCTTTCTTATATCCCTTCATCCTTCTTTTTTCGTCAAGCCGAGTGTGTCATAGGCCAGAGGTGATCAAATATCCGCTGTACGCCGGGCCGTGAACTCCTCTTCGGTTAATCTCTCATCTATTCTTTGTTTTTCTGTGTGGCCGATCTTTGAGGTCAGTAGATATAGAACAGAACTGAGGATGAGGGTGAGTCCGGTCAGAGCCAGAGGGCTGGGGTGAGGGGGTCACTGGATTATCCCCAAAAATGAAACAGTGACACACACACTGCCAAGTAAGAACAATAGGGCAGCTGTCAGTGTTGCAGCCTCATGCTAAAGGAGGAAGACTCCTTAAAATCCTTCGGCCTTGTCTTTTGTATATCTGGCATTCTTCCTGACCCCCCTGTCTCAGACACCAGCTGAGATAACGCAGCTATTGTTCGGCTCATGTGTGGATGTGAATCTCAGCGGTCAACTAAATTTATACCCGAGTATCTCATTGAATGCACAGTGATGTTCTATTAATGTAAATGCAAATCAGCTATTACATCCAAGCTCTTAAATCACAGTGATTGTGATGAGTCATAAATTATATCAGGGAACTGATTATCCCATATCCTTTTTTAATATATTTGTAATTTGTATCACTAGCAAACAGTAATGCAACAAATAATGCATGTTAAAATGATTTTACTATGATTAAGGGCAATCATGTTTGCACAAAACATGGGGGGTGAAAACTTTTGGAATTTGACGATCAGGGTAAATTCAACTTATTTTGTCTTCTGGGAAACATGTAAGTATCCTCTGTAGCATTTGAAGGGCAGTACTAAATAAAATTTAGGCAAAATAAGAAAAATGTACACATCTCCATTCTGTTCAAAAGTTTTCACTCCCCGCTTAATAATATAATCAGTGAGCATTTGAACCTTCAGTAATAGTTGCATATGAGTCCTTCAGTTGTTCTTGATGTAAAAAGATGGATCTCAAAATCATATAGTCATTGTTGAAAAGGGTTCAAATACACAAAAATGTAGGTAAATCAAAGAATTTGTGGGACCTGAAGGTTTTTTTTAAGGAACGACGAGCAGTTTAACTGTTCAGGACAAACAACTCATGAACAACTATCAAAAAAATGTAATTAAATTTATACAACAGTTTTTTCTGTTCCTCGAATCTGATTGGCTGAGAGGAGTGCAATATTCTAGTGATATAGGAACTCCAACTTTGTGTTTTGAGCTATATTGCTAAAAATCAGCAATTTTAAATGTGATTTATTGTATTTTGTCTTTTTTGATAGCGTTTAACAAACTTTTTTGGTCTGAGCAGGTCCTGCTGTTTCCCAGTCAGCCACCCTCACAGTCAGGCCGTTTTTCCGTGTCGTTAAGCGGAGAGCTGACCATTACAGATGTGCACAGCGAGGATTCTGGGTACTACATCTGCCAGGCCATCAGTGTGGCGGGCAGCATCTTGACCAAAGCCCTGCTGGAGGTGGAAAGCAGTGAGTAAATGCTTCAAACCAGCTTTGGACACACACACACACACAGTTGCCCTTTTATACACCCCCACCAGCTCCATGAAACACCAGCGGTCGGCTCGTATTGATATTTTAATATCAATCTAACTACATTAAAGGTCCAGAACTGTACATGTAATTGAATTGCTTGTGTGAGGCCTTATCACAAAGATTTGAGTAATATTTTTGTTTGCGCTTGAACAAATTGCCGCTTCGCCCCACCGCAGCCTTTTTGCTCTAAACCAAAATAAATTAAAAAGTCTTCAAAGCTGCCCCAAATTAAAATTTCTGCTTCTGCAAATGAGAGAACAGCAGGAAGCTCTGGAGACGTAATCAGAAAGGACAGGGCACAATCGAGCTATGCAAATAACCCCAGGAACATATGCCGCCTCCGTCATGCTCCCCGGTAACAGGATAAACTGTTTATGTGTACTCCACGTGTGTGCGCGTGTACTCGGCACATCACACGAAAAACCTTCGCCAAGAGTCCAATATCGGCACAGTCTGCTGTAGGTTTGCTTAAAAAAATCAGGATTATGAAATATAATCACATTTCCCAGAACCCCCTGTGCCTGTTGTGGTCTCTAAAGACGACAACCCTGGCATGCTGGCATCTGATGTTTGCTGTAATTTTCTTAGCTGAAACACAATGATCTATGGAAGGACATATATATATATATATATATATATATATATGCAGCGCAAGGTCATTGCACCCAAGAATGTGGTTCTTCTTGCCTATGAATTTCACATCATGTAGAAACACAACACAGTTTTGTTTGAGCAATACAGCCTTCGTCTTCTTTCTGACCTTATGGTCTTTTCTTTTTCTTGCCGCAGTGGAGGGAAAATGTCAGAGATGCAGGCTGCCTTTTCCAGGTCCTTGTTTTTTCAAATGAGAATGCTAAAGTAACTGAATTGTCAATTATTTATCTGTGGACTTTCCTCCTCGCTTAGGTCAATAGACAGTAGGTTTTGCAGCTCTAGTCAAACAAATAATACATTATTCATGGAAACACGGCCACGTTAAGCCATCACATAGAAGGACTATAGAAGGAGATGCTGCTGAACGAGACGAAATGGAAGAATAAATTGTAGAAGAACGCAGGCTACTGTAATTATTCTAGAGTGCTGTGTTGAAATGCATTATTGTGCATTTCATTGCTGCATGTCTTTGAACTTGGAAAATTTCACTACTTCCTGTGTAGAAAAGTGCAGTAAAATGCCTTTTTTCAATGCTGTAAGAAATTACATAAGAGGCATTTGTACGTGGTCACATAAATTTGACCCATAATGTTGACAGTGGAAATAATAATACGTTTCTTTTTTGCATTTTTGCATTTACTATTACAGGTTTTGGGTCCAAAAGATTTGTTCTTGTTTTTGAATGAAGGCTGCATTTATTTGATCGATAATAATATTGTAAAATTGTGAAATATTATTATAATTTAAAATAACTGGTTTCTATTTAATGCAATTTATTTCTGTGATGCAAAGCTGAGTTTTCAGCAGCTATTACTCCAGTCTTTAGTGTTACATGATTGATCAGAAATCATTGTAATATGCTGATTTGGTGCTCAGGAAACATTTCTTATTATCAATGTTGAAAACAGTATTATATATATAACCAGAGATCTCAAGTAGGAATATGCCACATTTGTCTTTGAACGGAGCACATCATAAGTCCTGCATAATCTTGGGGAAATTTTGTGTATTTAATACCATGCAGCTGTAGAGTAGATCCATCTTTACTAGTTATTGACCCATTAATGTTGTACAGCAAGCTTTAAAGCATGGAATAATTTTATTATAGCACAACACAGCCTGCTAAATGTGTTAAAATGCATTTGGCTCAGTTCCACTACACAATAACAATATACATTCGTTTCAGGCTGTTTATAGCTGCACTGCAGTTCAGTCAGATGATACCTGGAAGTCTGTGTCATAGATCTAATTAAAATCAGATGAATTACTAATCTTTTCTGTTTGGCAGACTGCAAGTGTGCAAAACAAATGGCCAGTTATTTTATTTTTAGTTTAGTTTAGTTTAGTTTAGTTTAGTTAGGAGGCCTGTGTCATAGATCTAATTGAAATCAGATGAATTACTGAATTTTTGGCAGGCTGTAAGTATGCAAAACATTGGTCAGTTAAATTCAGTGATTTATTTTATTTTATTTTATTTTTTGTTTTATTTTATTTATTTAATTTTATTTTATTTTAGATTATTTTATTTTAATATTTTTACTTATTTTTTATTTTATTTTATTTTATTTTATTTATTTTGTTTTTGGAGGCCTGTGCCATAGATCTAATTAAAATCAGTTTCTGTTTGGCAGACTGTAAGAGTGCAAAACACATGGCCAGTATTTTATTTTATTTTATTTTAGATTATTTTATTTTAGTTTAGTTTAGTTTAGTTTAGTTTAGTTTATTTTATTTTATTTTATATTTCATTTTATTTTAGATTTTTATTTTATTTTATTTTATTTTTTAGTTTTATTTTATTTATTTTATTTTTTTTTTTATTGTATTGTATTATTTTATTATGATTTTAGATCATTTTATTTTATTTTATTTTATTTTAGGAGACCTAAATCTTATTAAGATCTTTTCTGTTTGGCAGGCTGTAAGTGTACAAAACAAATGGCCAGTTTTATTATTTTATTTTATTTTATTTTTACCTTTTGCAGAATGCTTCACTGCACAGATAAATGTATCATTAGACATTTGAAACTCTTCCTAATTGTATTTATTTTCGTCATTATATGTACTACTGCACGATGATATCGAATTTTACCATCATGCTACTCTCAAAATCTCAATTAGCATAATTCCTAGTGTGTATTTTTCAACAATCTCTTGTGTATAATTTGAACGAGGTGGATGATACATGATGTGGTGTTACATGCAAATTTGGTTCTTGTGGCCCACGCCTCTCTCATTCTCTTCACCCATAGCCTCATCCGACCGGATCCCTCCCATCATCCGCCAAGGACCGGCCAACCAAACGCTCGCTCCGGGCACCACGGCCCAATTGCAGTGCCACGTGATGGGCAACCCACTTCCGAGCATCCAATGGGAGCGCGACGGCCAGAGAATCCTGGGCAACGACGAGCGCATTAGCCTAATGGAAAACGGCACTCTACAAATCACAGCCCTGCAGGTACTTCAGTCAAGATAGTGTTTAAGTGTACTACAAGGGTCTGTTTTTCAGCATGTACAGCTCTTATTTTACAAAATGCTAATGCCCAGGGGGTTTTAACATATGTTTTTTTCAAATCGAGCCCTCTTCAGTACATGTCCCGTCATGGGTGTCTCTTTTCGTTGACAGACACCATACGCTATCATACGAATTTCCCTTGCCGTGCATTTTCAGACACACCGATGTGACGTTTAGATACAGATGATTGCTGTAAAATGTCATTACCCTATCCGATCAATGGCGGGGGCATAAAACGCGCAATCGAGTTTACAGCAAACAGGCAGGCTTAATTAGCAGATCGATTTTAATACTTGCTCTGTGTACGGTTTCGGGGTGACCGAGCCGCTCATGCAAGAGTTGTGCACAGCGATAAAACCGGTAATTATGATTGTAATGGGAATGTGTGCCGTCGTTAGTGTTAGCGAACGCTAGCCTAATGAAATCCATTCCTCAAGGCCTCAGGGGTGTGTGCGATTGCAGGTTTCACCTGAGGTCGCGGCACTGCCGTGAACAGAGCCGATGTGTTAATTGATTGTGCCCGGGAATGATTAACAGTCACTCATGCCTTAATTAAATGCTCATTCTGGGATATAGAAAGGTGGGGAGGCTTGCAATCTTTATGTGCTACTCTCAGCAACCCTGTACTTTAAACGTGCCCTTGATATTCAGTGGCTTTGCAGACGGCTAGTGCCAAAAATTGCATGAATTTAAGTGGCAGCCTCGTTTATCAGTGATAGTTTAAGGTTTTGTGTTTTATTTTGTTTATTTGGCTTGTTAAACGTTGCACGCTTTGTTCAGATGGGCATCTTTGGCTCTGGTGTTGGCCCTGTCCTCTATGGTCTGGTGCCTCTGTTGGCCCCCTTTAGTCCACGATTACCCCGGCATGATGGGAGAGCGCAAGGGGGCACGGAGACTGGGGTTTGCACAGATGGTAGCGTGCGAGTGTGTGAGTGAAAGAGAGAGAAAGGGAGAGCGATGTGAAAAGGTGCCATTATACCGGGAGAATCGCCAGAAACGGCCTGCTCTCGACTGTGCCAGGGGAGTGAGGAAAAAAGATATGTGAATTGAGTGTGTGTGTGTTAGAGAAAAACTAATAGCTTGGAATTGTTCACCCCAAAATTCGGTCTTTATTTATTCCCCAGCACATTGTTCCAAACCTGTATGGCTTTTTTTGTTGTTGTAAAGGGAGAATTTTGGACGGATATCCTCAGCCAGTATTTTTAGTACAATGAAAATGAATGAGAATGGGGTTGTCAAGCTCCAAAATGACAAAAGAACCACCATGAAAGCATATCGAATGACTTAAGCCCTATATTTTTAAGTCTTCTGAAGCCATTTGATAGCTTTTTCTGAGCAACAGACCAGTGTTTAATATTATTTGTGGTATTTAGTGTTTAATAATATTTAGTATCAACTTTTATTTATTTATTTATTTATTTATTAATAATTTTGTTATGTGCTTTTGGCAATTTTTTTTTTTCCATTTTAACTTATATTTATTTTAGTTCAGTCATTTTAGTACTTTATTTCAGTTTATCATCTTACATTTATTTGTTTTAAATCTTGTTAATAATTCTGGTTTTAAATAACAATAGCAACATTTGCTCGTCACCTTTGTAGGAGTTTAGGAGAGGAGTAGTGATGTCTGATACATAACAAATGATTCTCTTGAGTCAAATCTTTTCAGTGAATCAGTTGATTCAGTTTAGTTCGTACAATGTTTAACTGAATCAACCACTGTTGAATAAACTGATTCATTAATAGATCTTTAATGAAGATAGAATATAATCGTTTATGATGTCTGATACATGACAAATGATTCATTTGAGTCAAATCTTTTCAATGAATCTGTCGATTCAGTTCACATTACACAAAATGTTTAATCGAACCAACTAATGTTGAATCAACTGATTCATTCTTAGATCTTCCATGAAGATAGAATAGAATCATTTGTGATGGCTGATACATGACAAATGATTCTTTTTTAGTCAAATTTCTTCAATGAATCTGTTGATTCAGTTTACATTACTCAAAATGTTAAACTAATGTCAACTAATGTTAAATCAACTGATTCATTCCTAGACCTTCAATGCAAATAGAATAGCATCATTTGGGATGTCCGATACTTGGAAAATGATTTGTTTGAGTCAAATCTTTTCAATGAATCAATTGATTCAGTTTATAGTTCACAAAATGTTTAACTGAATCAATCAATGTTGAATCAACTGATTCATTCATAGATCTTCCTTGAAAATATAATAGAATCATTTGTAATGTTTAATACATGAAAAATGATTCTTTTGAGTCAAATCTTTTCAGGTAATCTGTTGATTCTGTTTACATTTCACAAAATGTTTAATTGAATCAGCTAATGTTGAATCAACGGATTCATTCATAGGTCTTCAATGAAGATAGAATAGAATCACTTGTGATGTCTGATACATGACAAATGATTCTTTTGAGTCAGATCTTTTCAATTAATCTGTTGATTCAGATTACATTTCACAAAATGTTTAAGGAATCAACTAATGTTGAATCAACTGATTCATTCATAGATCTTCAATGATGATAGAATAGAATCATTTGTGATGTCTAATACATGACAGATGATTCTTTTGAGTCAAATCTTTTCAATGAATCGATTTATTCAGTTCACAGTTCACAAAATGTTTAACGGAATCAACTAATGTTGAATCAACTGATTCATTCATAGATCTTCAATGATGATAGAATAGAACAATTTGTGATGTCTGATACATGACAAATGATTATTTTGAGTCAGATCTTTTCAATGAATCAAATGATTCAGTTTAGAGTTCACAAAATGTTTTCCTGAATCAACCAATGCTGAATCAGCTGATTCATTCATTGATCTTCAGTGAAGATAGAATGGAATCATTTGTGACATCTGATACATGACAAATTATTCTTTTGAATCAAATCTTTTCAATTAATCTGTTGATTCAGTTTACAGTTTATAAAATGTTTAATTGAATCAACTGATTATTTCATAGATCTTCAGTGAAAATGGAACAGAATGATTTGTGATGTCTGATACATGACAAATGATTATTTTGAGTCAAATCTTTTCAGTTAATCTGTTGATTCAGATTACACTTCACAAACTGTTTAAGGAATCAACTAATGTTGAATCAATCGCTTTATTCATAGATATTCAATCATGATAGAATAGAATAATTTGTAATGTCTGATACATGACAAATTAATATTTTAAGTCAGAACTTTATAATGAATCAAATGATTCAGTTTACAGTTAACAAAATGTTTCCCTGAATCAACCAATGTTGAATCAGCTGATTCATTCATAGATCTTCAGTGAAGATAGAATGGAATCATTTGTGACATCTGATACATGACAAACGATTCTTTTGAATCAAATCTTTTCAATTAATCTGTTGATTCAGTTTACAGTTAATAAAATGTTTAATTGAATCAACTGATTATTTCATAGATCTTCATTGAAAATAGAACAGAATCATTTGTGATGTCTGATACATGACAAATGCTTTTTGGAGTCACTGAATTTGTTGATTCGGTTCACAAAATGTTTAATGGAATCAACTAATGTTGAATCATCCGATTCATTCAAAGATCTAACTCAAAAGAATAATTCTTTGACAAATCATGACTTGGTTCTAAGTTAGACTGACTCTGTGAACTGACTGCAGTGCTTAAATGCCCACTTCAGAAAAAAATGATCAGGCTACTTATATTTCAGTCGTTGTATGACTTCAAAAGACTTGAAATATAACACGAGCCATGGTGCTTTTGAGTTCTTTTTGAACTTGAAAGCCTCAGTTCCCATTCATTGTAATTGCATGGAAAAGAGCGACCAGCACATTCTTCGAAATAACATCTTTTGTGTTCCACAGAAGAAAGAAAGTCATACAGGTTTGGAATGACATGAGGGTGGGGTGAACTATCCCTTTAAATGTGTAAAGAGTGTGAATTCGTATTATCAAAATATTTAGCTCCTTATTTACTTTCCCGCTCATGCATTTTTAACCGTGTGTTTAGCACTGAGCCCAGAGCTGCCATCCGTGATTAATCAGTCGATGCCCAGTTGCTTACCTCTCTGAGCTCTTCCAGTTTTCCACCAGGTCTAACCAATGAGGTTATCCACTCAAAAGAGGAAGAGGTCACAGAGAAAACTGTTTCTACACCTTGAGTTTGCTCTCCTCCTCCTCCTCCCAAGAGAGCTTCATAAGTGACCAAAATAACACTCTCAACAACACACTCCTGTACTGCCTGAGGATATAAAGCTACTCTTCACTACATGGGTTCAGACATTTTTTGTCTTTTCTACTACTGTCTGCTGTTTACGTCAGCTGCTGTTTAATTCATGCTAACATGCATTATGCTAGTCTACATAAAAATGAGATTAAAGGCGAAACAGACACATCACAAGTGCGCAGACAGTAATTCGAGGTCATGGTGTGCGAATGTATGTGTGCTTCACCGATGAGTCAAATCCTCAGACGTGTCATTGGTGCCCCTGAGCTGTCAGCACTATTAGATCGCTGTCACGGAGAGAGAGAGAAAGAGAAAAGCTTTACTACATCTCTCACTGTCGTAAGCAATTTCTGCCTGACTTCTCCCCTTGGCCCTGTGGTAAAAATTTAATGCCCCTCGCCCTCCCCACCGCTTGCCAATTTGTCTTTGTATTTTCTTTTTCTTTCTGCACATTCGGTACACCCATGCAAACTCAGTGATAGACATAGATATCTTAAATCGAACTGGCAGATGAAAATTCACTCGGGTTCCCACAATGGAAAGGTTTTAAGATTGACGGAGACACTAGTATGAAAACAATCTCAAACTCTGATGGCTTCAGCCGATTGAGCTGTTCAGTGTGGTTTGTGATTTTGAAGTGTTTAATGGGTTAGACAGTTGCATATTGATTTGAATGTAATTTGCATACACTTCCATTCAAAAGATTTTTTGTTTATTCAGAATGGATGCATTTCATTGATTAAAAAGTCACAGTAAAGACATCTATAATGTTTTCTATTTCAAACAAATGCTGTTCTTTTGAACTTTCTATTCAGCAAAGAATCTTGAACATTGATCATAATAAGAAATGTTTTTTGAGAACCAGAGCTTATTAAAATGATTTCTGAAGGATCATGTGACACTGAAGATTGGAGTAATGGATGATGAAAATTTAACTTCACTATCACACGAATACTTTACATTTTAAGATGTATTAAAATAGAAAAAAGTTATTTTTAAATTATAATATTTCACAATATTTTATTTTATTTTATTTATTTTATTTAGACTTAATAAGAGACTTTCTAAAACTTAGCTATCACAAGAATAAATTACATTTTAGGATATATTAAAATAGAAATTATAATTTATATTTAAATTATAATATTACACAGTATTTTTTATTTTATATTATTTTATTTTATTTATTTTTTAAAACCATATTTTTGATCAAATTAGCTTTGGTGGGCATACGAAACTTTCAAAAACTTCACTATCACAATAATAAATTACATTACAAGAAAAAAGTTATTTTAAATTATAATATTTTACAGTATTTTATTTTATTTTATTTTATATTTTATTTTATTTTATTTTTTAAAACCCTATTTTTTTTATCAAATTAGCCTTGGTGGGCATAAGAGACTTTCAAAAACAATATATTAAAATAGAAAATAGTTATTTTAAATGTTACTATTTCACAATATTTTTTTTTATTTTATTTTATTTTATTTTATTTTATTTGTTTTTATTTGTTATTTATTTATTTATTCTTTAAACTGTATTTTTTATCAAATCAGCCTTGGTGGGCATAAGATACTTTCAAAAACTTCACTATCACAGGAAGAATAAATTACATCTTAAGATGTATCACAATAGAAAAAATATTTTTAATTAAATATTTCACAATATTTTATTTTATTTTATATTTTATTTTTTATTATTATTATTTTTTTTAAAACTGTATTTTTGATGTATTCAGCCTTGGTGGGCGTAAGAGACTTTTAAAAACTTCACTATCACAAGAATAAATTACATTTTAATGTTTATTAGAAAAAAGTTATTTTAAATTATAATATTTCACAATATTTTTATTTTATTTTACTTTATTTATTTATTTATAAACTGTATTTTTGTTTTATCAAATTAGCCTTGTTGACTTTCAAAAACTTTTACATACAACAACAACAAAAATAAAATAATAAAATAAAATAAAAATAAACTTTTGAATAAAAGTATATTAGTGAGATTTGACTATTGATCTGACAATTGATTTCAATGGAATTTGCTTTGCTTTTGTAATTAGATTATAGACTATTTTTATTCAGTACTGAACAAACTACACATATTTGTAATAGATATAAAGAGATTTTCTCTTTCTCTTTCCATCTTGAATGTATTTTTAACTGCATTATTGGATTTCATTCTTTGTGACAGACACAGTTTATAGTTTGCCTGTAATAGAAGAAATTATATTGTCTCTGCCTTATGCCTATGATGCTGTAAAAAAATATGCCAACATGTGTAGCTCACTAGGTTTCACAAGAGCATGTTATTTTCCTCCTCTAACTCTCTAACTTCAATAGCAATAGGAAAAAATAACAGTTGATCCTGTATTGTTGTGAAATAATAGGCAATTTCGAGGAATTTGTGCTCATTTGTCAAGATTTCCACGCCGCTCCAAGCGGAGTGCGGCAATGCATTGTGCTTGAGTTTATCCATACAAATGCTGACCCTGAGCCTGCTGTTGCTAGGAAACGGACTCCGGGGCCTACACCTGTGTTGCCTCCAGTTTGAGTGGAGAGACGAGCTGGAGTGGTGTACTCACAGTAAAAGGTAAAAAAAAAAAACACACACAAGTGCTCCATCATCACCTTTATGTGTCCTTATCTTTGACAAACTGCATCATATCATCAAACTGAGGGAGCTGCTTCCGTTGCAAGTTTGCTCAGCAGATACACACGTTCATTTCCCAGATGTCAGTGTATGGGTAATGCAACCTGAGATCAATTTTTCCTGTTCAGTATTGATTTCTCTTATAATGTCCTATAAATCTAGACTAACATGGAAACAGCAAGTGATGGATTCTGCAAACAAAACCGTAGCTCACAGAATGATAGCTTAGACTAATATGAAGACGACATGCTGATATTCTAATCTTATCTTTACAGAGAGTGGCGGTCTCTCCGTACCCCCGGTTTCAGAGCCCTACCAGCTGCCCGGTCCACCCCAGAAGCCCGTCGTAACTGATGTGACTCGTAACAGCGTGACCCTGACCTGGCAACCGAACGCTCATGAAGGCGGTGCAGCTGTCACCTCTTACATCATTGAGGCTTTCAGGTGAGTAAACGTCTCCATTCTGCTCCCTTGCTGTTTGTTTTCTTTCCTACCCAAGATAATGTTGTTTCTTGCCCGAGGCTACTACAGGGATCTGTTCTTCATTTTTTATTAATTCACTGTCACTGTCTTAGCGTCGCTGGTCAGCCGTGACAGACGGGGTAATACCGCCGTGTGGCTGCCCCGTCCCTGACCCCTTTCCCCCGTTCTGCCGCTCCTCACAGTCATGCGAGGGCAGCTACATCCTGCGCTTACATCTCACATCCTGCCTCCTACAAGAATCACTCCCCTCAGGCAGCAACCTACTGCCAGAGAGATCTAAATTAATAGCAACTGTATTGGTGTTCTACAATTGAATTTCAGGCACAGACTTGGAGAACTCTTGTTTAAAGGGGATATAGTTTTATGGATTACTGAATTATTCTCATCTAGGTTTCATGTGGCAGTTTAGTAATTTAGCTTTACGTGACCGTTTTCCACTCTCTTGTTGAGAGGTTTGCAATTATGCCTCTTAAGTTCATGGCCTCTGTTTTGATTGGCTAATCTCGTATCGGCATAGCACACAGTGTTGTTCCTTAGGGCAGGCTACGTTTTTCGGCAGTTATGAGCTCATGGTTTTGTTTGAAAGCCGTTTCCATATGAATAAAAATAATAAAAGGTAATAATAAAAGTTTTTATCTCGCAATTGGGATTTTTTTTTCCTGAAGTCGGTATTGCGAGTTTACTATATTTTTCTCAGAATTGAGTAAAATATAATATTTTTCTCGCAATTCCGATTTTTTTTTTTTTCTCAGAATTGTGAGATATAAACACGCAATTCTGAAAATTCGGAAAAAAGATAGATATGTTCTCATAATTTTGAGTTTATATCCCACAGTTCTGATCTAATTTAAAGTCAGAATTGCGAGATATAAATGCCAATTCTGAGAAAAAAAGTCAAAATTATGAGAGACAAACTCACAATTAAGAGAAAAAAGTCTGAATTTTAGACTTTATTTTTTCAGAATTGCAAATTTTGCAATTTAGTTTTTTTTTTCTCGCAACTGCGAGTTCATATCATGCAATTTTGAGAAATAAAGTCAGAATTGCACCTTTATTTCTCCGAATTGCAAGTTTTTTTTCTTGCAGCTGTGAGTTTATATCAAGCAATTTTGATATAAAAAGTCAGAAGTCTGAGTTTATATCTCCCAAATCTGACTCCATTTCTCATAATTGAGTTTTTATCTCGCAACTCTGATTTTTTAACTCGTAATTGCGAGTTTATCTCACAATTCTGAGAAAAAAGGTCAGAATTGTCAGTTTGTATCATGCGATTCTGATTTTATTACACGTAATTGCGTGATATAAACTTTTAAATTCTTAGAATTTTGAGTTTATATCACAATTCTCTCTTAACTCGCAGTTGAGTGTTATAAAGTCAAAATTGCGAGATATAAACTGGCAATTCTGAGAAAAAGTGTCAAAATTGCGAGATATATACTCATAATTCAGAGAAAAGAGTCCGAATTTTAGACTTTATTTCTCAAAATTGCAAGTTTCGCAATGCAGTTTTTTTTCTTGCAACTGCGAGTTTATATTGTGCAATTCTGATGAAAAAAAGTCAGAACTGAGTTTATATCTTGCAATTCTGACTTAAATTCTCAAAATTGTACGTTTATATCTCACGATACTGACTTTATAACTCATAATTGCGAGTTTATATCAATTCTGAGAAGAAAAGTCAGAATTGCGAGTTTGTATCATGCGATTTAGAGAAAAAATTGTGAGATTGTGAGATTTAAACTCGCAATTGCAAGAAAAAAAGTAAGAATTGTGAGATAAAAAGTCGCAATTGCCTTTTTTATTTTTATTCAGTGGTGGAATCGGGCGTACATAGTTTTGGCATCATCACGATTTCTGAAATATTTTATTTCAACAGAGTTTTTATAAATGTGCTTGGTGAACCCGGTTAAGCACAATAATAGTGTTTCAATGGGTGTGACAGTCATGGCAAAATAATAATCACATAAAAATCATGCTTTTATATTTTCTAGACTGGGTCCTTTGTGGGTGGATCATTGTATTTGGGATTCCTGGACATCAAAAAAAAAAAAAAAAAAAGAAATAAAAGAAAATAACACCTTGCACTAGCTTTTTGTGTTTGTTCAGTCTGTGAACGGTTCGTTCATAGAAAGTCAGCTTGAAAAATGTGCTCGCTCTGAAAGCTGAGGGTCTCCGTATGACATGCTAATGAATTCAAATGTAGTCCACACAGACACTTTTTTAAGCTATTGCAGGCTGGCTGAAATGGGGCTACCTCTAATTACAGAAGCAAGGTCCTGCAGTCCTTAGAGGGAGGGCATACAGCAAACCGGCTATTCAGCAATGGAGATGTGAAGTGCCACACACACGCACACATTTTCATTCTTTCTGTATTTTATATACACACACTATGTCTCTGTCCTCTCGCTTGCCCCCTGGGTAACAGTTAGCATGGCCCCACATCCTTAAAATTGATTCTTTATAGAGTGCTGTGGGGCTGAAAGGGTGTTTGCTATAAAATTTCCTTCCCTGAGGTGCTGTGGAACACTGAGCGCTGGGAAAGGGAGCTGGGTAGAGAACAATCGAGGGATGGAAAAGAACTGAGATTGTGGATGAGGAGGATTTAGGCTTTTGGGTTTAGGATTTTGACACCTCGATACAAGGAAAAAAAAGGTTTATGTTGCAACTTAGTTTTTAACTTCATGCACATATATGCAGGTGTTTATGTGCGTACAACAGCCCAATCACAGAGTTGCTGGAGAAAAGGGAATTGTCTATGCCTCAGCCTCCATCCCAGCTGATAGCAAAGTGACCTTGGATTTATCACTCCTATCGGTGGGCCGCTGAAGGAATATTTACGAGGTTCCCAGCATTTATGGCTTGGCCTAATTGTGCAGGTCGGGCTTTTATTGGCTTTGTGTCTGCGGCAGGAGTTGCCACCGGGGTAAAATAAACCTTGAACGCGCCGCACGTGACCGCCGGTCTAAACAAGGATGATGGTTAATCACAGACAAGTGAAGAGGAATATCCCAAGGCCTTCTGGCACAGACAGATGTCTGTGCTTAACGTTCATTGTTTATTAGAGGGGGATGCATGTTGTTATGAATCTTGCCCACCTGTACGCCACATCTAAGTAGCTCTCTTGGTTCTCATTAAGTCAAGTTCATATTCTTGTATGTTTAGGCGTGATGTGGATGTTAATAAAAAGCTGCGTGTTCTTAAATTGAAGCTAAAGTGTATGGAAACCTGTTTCCACCACTGAATAAAAAAAAAAAGGTAATTGCGACTTTTTATCTTACCAATCTAACTTTTTTTTTGATTTACGTGATAGAAACAATTCTGACTAAATTCTATGCAATTCTGACTTTGTTCTCAGAATTGATATAAACTGGCAAATGCTATAGTTATAAAGTCAGAATTGGGTGATATAAACTTGCACTTGTGGGGAAAAAAAATCAGAATTGCGGGATAAAATTTTGAAAAACTTTTTCTGAATTGTGATATAAACTCGCAATTGCTAGTTATAAAGTCAGAATTGCGTGATATAAATTCACAATTGTGAGTTGTAGTCAGAATTGCATGATAAAAGCTCACAATTGCGAGAAAAAAAAGTCAGAATTGCAAAAAAAACTTTTGCAACGAGTTATAGTCAGAACTACATGATATAAACTCACAGTTACGAGAAATGTAGTCAGAATTGTGAGATAAAAACTCGAAATTTTGACTTTTTTCACTGAATTGTGATGTAAACTTGCAATTGTGAGTTATAAAGTCAGAATTGTGTGATATAAACTCGCAGTTGCAAGAAATAAAGTCAGAATGGCAAGATAAAAACTCAACTGCGAGAAATAAAGTCAGAATTCAGAGAAAATGTTCAAAATTTCATTATTATTATTTAGCAATTCTGACTTTATAACTCGCAACTGCAAGTTTTTTATCACAATTCCAAGAAAAAAATTTGCGTTTTTATCTCACAATTCTGATTATTTCTCGCAATCGCTGGTTATAAAAACAGAATTGCATGATAAAAACTTGCAATAGCGAGAAATAAAGTCAGAAATGAGAGATAAAAACTCGAATTTAGTTTTTTTTTTTCCTCTGAATTGCATGATATAAACTCACAGTTGAGAGAAATAAAGTCAGGATTGTAAGATGAAAACTCATTTTCTCAGAACTGTGAGATATAAACTTGCAATTTCAAGTTATAAAGTCCAATTTTGAGGAGAAAAAGACTGACAAGTTCATAAGTTTATATCTCACAATTTTGACTTAACTCACAATTGCATGTAATAAAAGAAACGTGCAATTCTGAGAAATAAACTTGCAATTCTGAGAAAAAAGTCACAACTGTGAGATAAACTAACAATTCTGAGGGAAAAAAAACAGTTATATTTATGCGACTTAATTTCTCAGAATTGCGAGTTTTCTCACAATTCTGACTTTACAACTTGCAATTGCAAGTTTATATTTCACAATTCTGAGAAAGAAGTCAGAATTGCACATTTGTATCACACAGTTTTGAGAAAAAAGTCAGAATTGACAAAAATGAGCTTTTTTTTTTATTCTGTGGCAGAAATGGGCTTCTATAAAAAAGTACCCCAGTACAGAATCAGCCGATGTTTTTGGTTTATGTTTAATAAACTCTCAGTTCGGTATCCAAGGTGTTGTTTATTTATTACATGCAGTGCATTGACTGCATTATGACAAGCCTAGTCTGTGCCATAAATAAATCTATCACTGCAGAGATCTCTTTCTAGTCATGCCACGCACTGTCAAGCCAAAGGGTACAAGAACAGCATCACAGAAGAGCCGGGTCATTAAACAGACACATGTAATGACAATCAAAAGAGTGCAGATAAACATCTATGACATTGACTTTGCTGTTAAACCCTCCTCTCTCTAATGCCGTGCAACAGCTTCGGGACAAATGTAGGACAAAACATCGGTGTATTGATGTTTTATTCAGATTCAGTTGTATGAATCTGCTGGTTTTGATACCGTAGAGCATAAATAAACATGTATGGAACTGATGTTTATGTAAATATGATGAATAATTTAATGGAGTCATTTTTTTATCTGTTTTTTCAGCCAATCAGCAGGCAGTACATGGCAGACAGTTGCGGATTTTGTTAAGTTGGAGAAGCACACGGTCACCGGACTGTCTCCGAATACCATTTACCTGTTCATCGTGCGGGCGGTCAACGCTTACGGCCTGAGCGACCCCAGCCCCATCTCAGAGCCCGTACGCACACAAGGTCAGTACACTGGAGAGCAATGAATTTTATGACCTTTTTAATAGAGATCTTTAAAAATGTATGAACGTGTAATACAAATGATATGTTGTATAACTTTTATTTAAGTAGACGAACAAATTACAGGTGAATAGCAAAATAAGCATGCCTGTTTTTACAGATTACATATAAATCAGTTCCATTCAATCTGGATTGGACCTAATCATGAAAACATGCACCAAAAACAGAATAAAAATATTGTGTATCTATATTTTGTACTATATAATTTTTATTTTATTTTAATTAAAATTAACAAAAATCAAATATAACAAAATACCATAATATATAGGTATTTTACAATAAACGTTTCACAAAAACAGTTAATATTACATACATTTTTCACATTAAATAATGGCACAATACATAAATCAATAATGTCACAAAAAATGAACTTCATTATCGTTAATCAATATAAAATGCATTACATTTTTTTTTGATGTTTTTATTGTTTTTAGGATGTAATATAACCTATATTTTGACCATTTCCATGATATATTCTAAACTCATATATGTGACCCTGGACCACAAAACCAGTCTTAAGTAGTGCAGGTATATATGTAGCAATAGCAAAAAATATATTGTATGGTTCAGAATTACTGCTTTTTCTAAAGATTGTGTTCCATGAAAAAAACTTTAAAAACTTTTTGATTAGTAATATGCATCGCTAAGAACTTAATTTGGACCAATTTAAAGTCGATTTTCTCAGTATTGCGTTTTTTTCACCTTCAGATGCCAGATTGTCAAATAGTAGTATCTCGGTCAAATATTGTGTAATTATTAATATCTTATTATTATTATCCTAACAAACCGTACAACAATGGAAAGCCTATTTATTCAGCTTTCAGCTGATTTATTAATCTCAATTTCAAAAAATTGACCCTTATGACTGGTTTTGTGGTCCGGGGTCACGTGTTTGAATAATTTAAAGGTGACATCAGATGCCCATTTTCCACAAGTTGGTATAATTCTTTAGGGTCTTCATGAAATGTCTGTAACATACTTCGATAGTCGTGTAAAACCTTGTCAAAAACAGCTCCGTTCAAAGTGACCCATTTTGGTGCATGTGTCTTTAAATGCTAATGAGTTCTGCTCAACCTGCCTCTTTCTTAAAAATGGCAGACAGCAACTGGCTGAGGGCTGAAATATGCAAATACGTGACAGTCCGTCAGCAGTCGTGGGTGGGGCTTGATAATTGGGGCTGTTAAGGTTTTTTGGTAATTTGAAAAAAGAAGTGAATGGATTTTTATCATTGTAGGATGGTTGTGTCCAAGCACCATGTAAAAGTGAATTTTGCATCCAATGTCCCCTTTAAAAATATTAATATTAGATGTTTTGTGTTGTTTTTTGCAGATGTGAGTCCTACAGGTCAAGGTGTGGACCATCGACAGGTGCAGAGGGAGCTGGGAGAGATGGCTGTGCAGCTTCACGAACCAGTGCTGTTGACGGCATCCAGCGCGAAGATCAGCTGGAACGTGAGTGCCACTGATATCTGCCCTCCAAATCAACCCCTCACCGGTCTTATGATTCTCCTGCCGGCTTATCTTATCTTATTTCTCTGTCTCGGTCTCTCCCTCTTTCCATCTGTCAGGTCGATCGTCAGTCTCAGTACATCCAGGGTTATCGTTTGCTTTATCGTCCTGTCGGCGGCTCCTGGTCCCAGCAGGAAGTGAAAGCTGCAACAGAGCGTAGCGCTGTCATCGCTAACCTGCTCAAAGGCACAGAGTACGAGATTAAAATACGACCCTACTTTAACGAGTTCCAGGGCATGGACAGCCGCTCGCTGACGTTCCGCACGCCGGAGGAGGGTGAGATAACTGTAGCTCTTTCGGTTTCCATTTGATGTCCTTCAATTTAATTTCGTTCTAATCAATTCAATTCGGGTTCATTCAGCCCCAGCCCGACTCAATTCTATTCTGTTATACATAATATGAAGATGAATCGCTTCATTCAGGCAAATAAAATTATAGAGAGAGCTAATGTGGATTTACTATTAAGGACACTCACTTTTCAAAATGTAATTTTAATTGAATTCTCCTCCAGTTCCCAGTGCCCCCCCTCGTGCTGTAACCGTGGCAACAGTCAAGCTCAGCAACAGCTCAAGCATCAGTGTATCATGGCAGCCTCCACCCACTGAGATGCAAAATGGAGTCATCCAAGAGTATAAGGTATATTTTAGATAGCTAAAGTCATTCAACAAAAACAGAAACTTAGTATATGTGGTCCTGGACCACAAAACCAGTCATAAGGGTCATTTTTTTTAAATTGAGATTTATACATAATCTGAAAGCTGAATAATAAGCTTTGTTAGGATAGGACAGTATTTGGCCAAGATACAACTATTTGAAAATCTGGAATCAGAGGGTGCAAAAAAAAAACTAAATATTGAAAAAATCGGCTTTAAAGTTGTCCAAATGAAGTTCTTTGCAAAGCATATTACTTATTAAAAATTAAGTTTTGATATATTTATGGTAGGAAATTTACAAAGTATCTTAATGGAACATAATCTTTACTTAATATCCTAATGATTTTTGGCATTAAAAAAATGTGATAATTTTGACCCATACTATATATTTTTGGCTATTGCTGCAAATATAGCCCGTGCTACTTAAGGACTGGTTTTGTGGTCCAGGGTTACATATGCCAACTAGCCACGTTGCAAAAAGTAACTTGTGAAAGTAAAAATGCTGCACAATACAGTCAGCAGATTGTTTAATTTGATTTATTATTAGATTAATATTTATTCTAGCTAATTAATATATAGTAACAATTTAAACATTATATTTTATTTGGGAGTTTATGTTCAGTTATTCTTTTTAAGAGTTTTTAACTATTTTTAACTGCTTTTGAATTTTTTTTAATCATCAGTCATCAAAGCTTGGTAAATATTGGTTACATTGCTGATTACTCACTAAAAACTCCAACAGATCATGTTTTCAGGCCATTTCAAGTCTTATTTTGATGTAATAAAATTTGTTATATCTTAGTATATGAGTTGTTTACTTACTTTTTTTATTAGTTTTCCCATTAACGCCATAAAATTTTAATTCATACTGATTTGTGAATGTGAAATGCGGATGAACACAAGGCGGGATTTATAACATGAACCAATCACAGCTGATCATAACCAGTCATAGCACGATGAAGGCGTTGCCTTCTCTCACATAATTTTCCACAATTCATTTGCAGTTACCCCCCACAAAACTCACCACACGCTTAAGGGGGTCTGTTAAAACTCAGTGAGCTCAGGGGAGGCGAGAGAGACAGACTCCTGCTGTAACTTTACCTGTTTGTATCACGGATGGACAATGTTTCTTTAGAAAAACAAGTGATTTAGACACTTTTTAATGTTATATTTTGTAATATTTGCATTGTTTTATTTTTGTACTACAATTTTTTTTTCTCATCCAATATTTTGTGGAGGCACTGCCTCCCTTGTCTCTTCAGAGGAGACCTATATATCAAGGACCAGGTTAGAACACTTAAGTATTTTTAAGTTCAGATCTAATTCTTATCTCTTCTCAGGTTTGGTGTCTGGGTAATGACTCTCAGACACGCTACCACATCAATCAGACGGTGGATGGAAACGTGCTGACAACTTTATTAAAGGGGCTTCTACCTGGCGTGTTGTACCAGGTGGAGGTGGCGGCAGTGACCAGCGCAGGAGTGGGCGCCCACAGCCAGCCCGTATCTGTACTTATCAGTGAGTGCTTGCTAAAAAAAAACAGCGGTGGCTATTAAAACTGAAAGAATTAAAAAGTGAAGTGATGGGCTTGTGGAGTTGAAGTACAAAAAATTGTGTAAATTCTCTTTGATTGCTTTTTAAAGTCCTGCTATGAGACTAAATTGCTTAATTCTTTCCAATAAGCTGAGTCCTATTAAGTCATTCTGTCTGAGTAACACTTTGATCTGTCTTTGCTCTTTTTCGTTTTCTCTCTCCTTTGCAGAATTGCCCGCAGAGCAGCCTACAGTCACAGGTGGAGGCAGCGAATCTGACGAGAATGTAAGTCTGGCTGAGCAGATCACAGACGTAGTGAAGCAGCCTGCCTTCATCGCAGGCATTGGCGGGGCATGCTGGGTAATCCTTATGGGATTCAGCGTGTGGATCTACTGCAGACGGAAGAAGAGAAAAGAACTCAGCCATTACACAGCATCATTTGCATACACACCTGCGGGTATGCATGCACATATCACACCAAATGACATTTGACATTACATACTATTATAGTATTTATTATTATCTTGAATTAGCTTTTATTTTTATTTTCAGTTTTGTTTTAGTTTCAATTTTTACTTAGCCTTGTTTTTTTCTTCATCTCTCTACAGTTGGTTTCCCACATGGAGAAAGTTCTGGTCTTAACGGAAGGTAAATGGCACTTTTAGCTTCTTAAACATCAATTCAGAGTAATTACAGTGATTTTAGTTCATTCTGTGATTATTATTATTATATTTGATATCTAGGCCTGGTATGCTGGGTGCTAACATGGGAAATTACCCTTGGCTGGCTGATTCTTGGCCAACTACCAATCTCGTGCACAACGGGAAAGACTCAGTGAACTGCTGTACGTCTAAACATGACACCCCGGAGAGATACTATAATGGTAAGACTCACTTTTGTAGAGCAATACCGGCTCTACACCGGCTGTACTGTTAAATTAATTTAACACTAAGTTTCCACAGCACCGTGTCTCATTAATTAAACTCTAATTAATTCACCATCACTTCCTCAGAGGCGGGAATCTCTAATTACCTCAACCAAAACGAGAAGTACAGTACAGACTCTAACGAAGGCCCCATCTACAGCACCATTGATCCCACCAGCGAGGACCTGCGCAGTTTCTCCGCGCAGTACTCTCAACATACCACTCCCTACGCCAGCACTCCCATCATGCCGTTCACCAACCAGGCGCCCTGCAGCCCTGAACAAGATGGCAGCCACTGGATGACTCAGCCTGGTACCTCTAATGCTCAATATGCCCAGCCAGACCGCTCCAAGACTGATAACGGTATCTTTCCAGTCTTATCAGTTCCCTTCGGTGCTAAAATGAATGCTGTGCTTGGCTGAATAACAGTGGTACTTTAGTATTATTTTAGTATTTATTAATGTTTTGAATTAGCTTTTGATTTTTACATTTTCAGTTTTTATTTTAATTTTAGTTTTAGTCATTGAATTAAAAATTAAAAAGAAGGCAATTGTAATTGCGACTTTTTATCTCCCAAATTTGCGTGATGTAAACTCACAGTTGTGAAATCTGAAAGATTTAAACTTGCAATTCTGAGAAAGGAAGCTACAATTCTAAGAAATAAAGTCAGAATTGTAAGATAGAAACTCAAAATTCTGACTTTATTTTCTCAGAATTGCAAGTGTATATCTCACAATTCTGACTTTATAACAAGCAATTGCAAGTTAAGCTAGAATTGTGAGATATAAACTTGCAATTATGAGAACAACTCAGTCTTTTTTTTTTTTCCCTTAGAACTGGACTGTACAACTCATGATTGTGAGTTTGTATCTTGCAATTCTGACTTATTTCTCACAATTGTGAGATTATATCCCATTATTCTAAGTTTAGAACTAGCAATTGTGAGTTTATCTCACACAATTCTGAGAAAAAAGTCTGAATTGTGAGTGTATATCTCGAAATTCTGACTTTATTTCTCGCAATTGTTAGTTTATATCCTGCTATTCTGAGGTTATAACTTGCAGTTGTTTATATCTCACAATTCTGAGTTAATATGTCGCAGCTGTGAGTTTATATCCCACTATTCTGGTTTTATAACTCACAGTTGTTTATATGTTGCAATTCTTAGTTTATATCTCACAATTGTGAGTTTATATCCCGCTATTCTGAGTTTATAATTCACAATTGTGAGCTTATATCATGCAATTCTGAGAAAAAAGTCTGAATTGTGAGTTTATATCCCACTATTCTGAGTTTATAACTCGAAGTTGAGTTTGTATTAAGTAATTCTGAGTTTATAACTCATAACTTTTAGTCTATATCACGTAATTCTGAGAAAAAGTCTGGGTTGCGAGTATATATCTCGCAATCCTGACTTTATTTCTCACAATTGTGAGTTTATTTCCCATTATTCTACATTTATAACTCACAGTTGTGAGTTTATATCTCGCAATTCTGAATTTATACAGTATCTCGCAATTGTGAGTTTATATCCCGCTATTCTGAGTTTGTAACTCACAATTGTGAGCTTATATCATGATATACTGACTCTTCAGAATTGTGAGATGTAAACTCCCAACTACAAGAAAAAAGTGAGAATTGTAAAATTAAAGTCACAATTACCTTTTTTTTATTTATTTATTTTTTATTTTTTATTCAATGGTGTAAATGGGCTTCCATAGTTATGTACTTTTTGTCAGTTTTAATAGTTTTTTAAATAATTTTATTTAGCTTATATTTTTATTTTGCTTTTATATTTCATTTTATTTAGCATAAATATTTTTAGTTAATTTATTTTGATTTCAGTTTTAGTTTTAGTCATTATTTCAGTGTCAAGTTCAATACGTTTATTAAACTAAACTTATTAATAAGTTTATTCGATTTAATTAACAAAAACAACGCTTAATAAAGTTGTTTTGTTAATCACAAAATTGCTTGCTTTTCCACAGTAAAACAACCAAAGCAGAAATTAATGGGGAAGCCAGTGAAAACGCCATCTCTCAACTGGATGGATGCGTTGCCGCCTCCACCTCTCTCTGGAGACCTGGATGAGTGTGAAGAGGAAGACGATAATGAACTAATCCAGGACATGGGGTAAGGTTCACTAGAAGGCTATAGATTCATTTAATTTTCCTAGCATTATTTAAACCAAAAAGCCACAATTTTGATACTAATAGTGATTTGACATGTTACTTAAGTTTAAGAAAAACTTTCAGTCTTATTCAATTATAAAGAAGCAGAACTAGTAGAAAACATTTGCCCAGAGAGTGTTCAAATCAGGATTTTAATTTTAGTTTTAGTCATTGAATAAAAAATAAAAAAGGCAATTGTAATTGCAACTTTTTATCTCACAAAATTGCGTGATGTAAACTCACAGTTGTGAAATCTGAAAGATTTAAACTCGCAATTCTGAGAAAGGAAGCTACAATTCTAAGAAATAAAGTCAGAATTTTAAGATAGAAACTCAAAATTCTGACTTTATTTTCTCAGAATTGCAAGTGTATATCTCACAATTCTGACTTTATAACAAGCAATTGCAAGTTAAGCTAGAATTGTGAGATATAAACTTGCAATTATGAGAACAACTCAGTCTTTTTTTTTCCCTTAGAACTGGACTGTACAACTCATGATTGTGAGTTTGTATCTTGCAATTCTGACTTATTTCTCACAATTGTGAGATTATATCCCATTATTTTAAGTTTAGAACTAGCAATTGTGAGTTTATCTCACACAATTGTTATTTAAACAAGTTTAAGAAAAACTTTCAGTCTTATTCAATTATAAAGAAGCAGAGCTAGTAGAAAACATTTGCCCAGAGAGTGTTCAAATCAGGATTTTGGCAGACAAAACAAATCTCAAATCTCTCCGCAAGTTCTTACACACCATTTCAGCAATTAATTTTAGTTTAGTTAATTTCATTTCCGTGTAACATGACAACATCTTTTACTAATTTGGAGCATGTTGGCTAGCTGGGAACATGGCCTGCTTTAGCCTCCTGGACAAAGTTTTACTGATTGTTCCAGGAACAGTCTCAAAATTCGCAGGACCAGAGCAATCTGATTGCCGTAGACAAGGCTGTATATGAAGGCTAACAAAGTTAGCGATATGCTACCCCTGAATCTGGCCTGTTTTCTCATGACGGCCTGACTGAATTACATTTTCTTTTCCTGGTCTGTATCGCATTAGTTTCTTGTTAAAGAAGCATGCGGTCAGCAGTAGCCGCAGAATGCCCCGGCCGCGGGCGCTGATGGGTAGAGACGTTCTTATTGCGTTCCGCCACCACTTCAGCCCAATGACTGCCCGTGAGGGGCACTAACAAGGGCGGGTTACATTAGCCGCAGCGGTTAACCAGCCCTGACTCGCGAATCTGATAACCTTGACATAGCCTCCCGCAGTAACCGCATTAGCCAGTGACAGGTACAGCGCTTCTCAAGTTCCTTCCTCCGAGCATTTAGGGCCCAAGCAATGCAACACTCACAGCCAGACTGGATTTTCATGACTAGTCCTCAAGTGTGATGAACTAATGGATCATAAGGTTAACCTTTGTGGCAGCCCGAAGGCAAAAACATAGACTCTGTTACTTCATTATGACTATAATTTTAATAACTCACCCTTCAGCTCAGAATTCAACAAAAAGCAGCCTTATGCGTACTAAACCAAGAGCGCGCTTTGTATAGGTGTCTATCATTCAGCTCAGTGGTTTGCCCTTAAAGTGCCCAAGGCATAACATTGAGTCAGTGTCACTCAAAATGCCACTACATTTAACTTATTTTCCATTGCTCTTGCATGGATTGGCCCCACGAGAGCTGAAAGATCACGCATATTGTTATCTGGAAGCCAGGCTGTCTCATTTGACACCACAGCAGCAGGAATCGATATGCCACCAGTTGCATTGACCCGGTGATTACTGCAGCAGGCAATCATAATGAGTGTGCCGTGATTGATTTAGCACCAAGGTACTGGAGTTACTTAACCTTCTGCTAAAAATGAGGGAATTTAGTTAGAGAGCAGAAACAAAGTTACTTATTCTCCCACTCCAAGTGAGAAGGGCAAGCGAGTGATAAGAAAAGTTGATGTAACATTCATAATAATAGAGGTGTGGAGAGTAGAATATTCTAAAGGTAGCTTTTTAGTCAGCTTTTAGGGTTGTACTTTATTTACGAACCTGCTCATGATGAAACTTTTCTTCTCACTCAGGTCTGATGAGGAAGAGTGGTGTCCTCCTCTCCCGGATAGGACTTACCTCATGGATGGCGTGATGGAGGACGGTCCCGCTCCTCCTCCTAGAGGAGAGGCTTCTTCCCCCACCACATCCTACAGCCACCAGTCCACCGCCACCTTAACCCCTTCTCCCAGAGACGATGGCCACTGCCACGATATACCACGCTTACATCAACTCGAACAGCCACAGATAGCGCGGTGAGAACGTATACCTTCAAATAATATTTTTATGCATCCGTATTTTTCTTTTGTCAGGTCAGCATTTCATAGCATTTTAAATGGGTTTTGTGACAGTTTGAGTTGTTGTTTTGTCAACTAAATTTGCTTTATGGTGTACTTCAAAATGTTAATTTGATAAAATGAGCATAAATGACATTTGCTTTATTTTTGAAGTGATGTTCACTTTAAAATACTTAATGTTAGCCATCCTTCATCTTTTAGGGAACTGCTCTCCTGCATTTTAGTTCTCTCTGCATTATTGGAATAGATTATTTGTTTTCACTCTCTTTGGAGAGTTTTTACAATGTTGTTATTTGTTCCTGCAGGAGAAAACACATTTTATGAATAATTTATTCCTCTGCAGGTCCGTATTTGTTGATTATCACGGCACAGAGCAAATATCGAGACTCTCATTAAGCTTCCTGCTAGACTGCAGTTGTGCCAAGTTTGGAAAGATCGTTTACTTTTACAAAGTGCTGATCTTGGCCTAGTATGTTTTCAGTTTAATATGAGTTTATATAATAGTCTTTCTATGCCTTGTTGGCTGCAGATCTGGGTTGAAACAGTGACAAAAAAAAACAAAACATTTCAGTCAGATACACTATCAGTCAGTTTTTGAACGGTTAGATTTTTTATGTCTCTTCTGCTCACCAAGCCTGCATTTATTTTACCCAAAGTACATTTATTTATTATTTAAAATAACTGCTTTCTATTTTAATATATTTTAAAATGTAATTTATTCCTGTGATTTCAAAGCTGAATTTGTAGCATCATTACTCCACATACTTCAGAAATCATTCTAATATTCTGATTTGCTGCTCAAAAACATTTATTATTATTATTATGTTGAAAACAGCTGAGTAGAATTTTTTTAGGTTTCTTTGATGAATAGAAAGTAAAAAAACAGCATTCTTATGAAATAGAAATCTTTTGTAACATTATAAATTACTTAATCATCACTTTTGATGAATTTAAAGCATCTGTGCTAAATGAAAGTATTAACTTCTAGAATTTCTTTCCAAGAAAAATTATTAAAAATTAAAAATTATACTGACTGCATGGTTTTAAATGGTACATTGTATAATGTTACAAAAGATCTTTGGATGTTGAACAGCAAATAAGCATATTAGAATCATTTCTGAAGGATCATGTGACACTAAAGACTGGAGTAATGATGCTGAAAATTTAGCTTTGATCACAGAAATAAATTACATTTTAAAATATATTCAAATAGAAAGCAGTTATTTTAAATAGAATTTTTTTTTTTTACAATATTACAGCTTTTGCTGTATTTTGGATCAAATAAAAGGAATGCTTTGTGAGCAGAAGAGACTTCTTAAAAAAGATTAAAAATCATACTGTTCAAAAACTTTTGAACAGTATAATGTCATTTTGTAATCAAATTTTATAAAGTCAAACTTTGCTCTAACTGACCAAATGTATCTGTCATCGACAGCCGGTTGGCGTGTGGACCAGTGCCTGTGCCGCGAGCACCAAGCCCCCCTCTAACCCAGTCCAACCCAAACCTGTCAGCCAATCAGGAGTGCCCTGACAACACTGTGCCACACCGCTCAGCACACAAACGGGACCCGAGCCAAGGAGCTGCCCAAAGTGTAGAAAACATCAGCAACACCACACCAGGTGTGTTTCCGTTCTCTATATAAACGTGTCACAGAAGGTTTGCTACTTTAGAGGAAGTAAAAATTCACGTACACAAAAATTACACTTTTAGGATAGCTACAATTATTTTAGTCGCTTCATAGTCTCACCCCCCCCCCTCTCAGGTCGAGCGAGGCCCTCTGCAGACCACACACCGCCTGGGCAGAAGTCCAAGGTGAAAAAGAAAACCTCCAAGAGTGGTCAATACCGAAGAGATGTACTGCAAGGCGGTGAGTTACTGACCAGAATGAAGTTAGTTAATCATTTGTCCTGCTCCTGCATACTTAACACGCTGGTCACATCTTTACAGATCTGCCCCCTCCACCAGAGCCGCCTCCTGAAGATGAGGTCGACTGCGCTCAAGTAGGGGGATTCGAATGTGGGCAGACGTCCCTCGAGAGAGTGGGCAGCTCCCATTCCTCCATGGAGAGGAGAGAACAGAGCACACCCAATCGGAAAAACTCTTCTCATAGACGTATAGATGGTGAGAGAACACCTGACAATTTCATTTTAAGGCTGTGTCCACCAAAGCGTTTTTGACAGCTGAAAACGCCAAGCTGTAAAGCTTGAGTTTTTTTTTCAGTTGAGATGCTTCGATAAGGAATATCAAACTAGTATCTGATTTCGCAGTTTATTTATGATTATAAAAATGTCGACACAGTCCCTATTGGAATTGCTCAGTTTCTTCTTTTTCTTTTTCTTCAAAATGAATCGCATTTTTGAAGGCCTAAACATGCTCAAAAACTCATGAAATTTTGCACACATACCAGAAGTGACGGAAATTTACATCTGATATGGGTTTCAGAGGTGTGTGTAGCAAAATGGCTCAATTGCGCCACCTAGAAAATTACAACAAAGTGCACCTTGAAGTCTGAAACCCAACAGGAAGTCTGTTATTTTAATTTTTCTCTGCAAGTTTTGTGCCGTTTTTGCCATTTAAATGGTATTAATCCTAGAGGTTTAAACATATCAACACCAAATTTGGTCAGTGTAATAAAAAGCCCTTTGTGACGTTAAATTGTGAAGGTCTTGAGTTTTCATTGAAAGGCGTGTCCATGGTGGCCCGACAAACTAAAAAGGAAATTGTTGTAACTCAGCCATACAATGCCCAATCTGCCCCAAACTTCTCACGTTCGATAAGAGTCCTGGCCTGAACACATCTAAGGGCCAATTTGCTGTTATAATCATAGCGCCACCTGCTGGCAACAGAAGATGACTTGTTTTACACTCAAACTTACCATGTTCAATCTGCACCAAACTTCATATGTTTGATCAAAGTCCTGGCTTGAAGACATCTACATGCCAATATTCAGTTAGAGTCATTCTTCAACTCTCAGTGCTGAGAAAAAGCGTCTCTTGATGCTCTTAGCGTTTCAAAAAATGTAGCTCTCCCATTAAGAACAATTGAAAAATATATGCTGGCCTTCGGAAAAGCACTTTGGTGGACACGGCCTAAATGCATTTCAATTTTTTTTAGTGTCTTAAAAGCATGATTATTTCTTTATGTTGTATATTAAAACTAATGTGTGTTATTACATGTAAAAAATTATATATATATATATGAGTATACATAGGATTAAATGGACTGGATTTTAAAGTTAAGTTTAAGTTAATGAAAGTTATATTGTAGCAATAAACTTTTTAACCCTAACATCATGGTTTTGTTTTTGTGGTTCACAGCAGATGACGATTTAATTCCTTACAACAAGCCCAACTTCCTGTCTCGGGGTCAGATGTCCAGCAATTGCTCCACAACAGGAAGTTCATCATCACGGGGGTCAACAGGATCACGAGGGCAAGGAACGGGCAGGAAGAGAAATGATGTAAGACCAAGTAACTTTTCTCACACTGTAAAAATCATTTTCTTAATCAGTATTTTGTCTTTTTATCCGTTTATAAAAATGTCTGATAATCCTAAAAGGAATAGTTCACCCAAACATTAGAATTCTGTCATACATTTTTCACCCTCATGCCATTCCAAATCCATTAAACCTTCATTTGTCTTCAGAACATAAGCTTAATTTGTGTTCCAAAGATGAACGAAGATCTTACGGGACATGAGGGCGAGTAATTAATGACAGAATTTTCATTTTTGTGTGAACTATCCCTTTAAAATGAGTAATATTTACTAGCTTACTATTTTGCTTCTCACATAAATGTAGTTTTAAGGATGTTTAGATATTTTTACAGTAATTCAAGACAAAAAAACTGATTAAGACTTTTTTTTTTAAGTGTGTGCTTTCAAGATCTAATCTTCGTCCTCCCAAATCCTAACCCTAATCCTAAATCTCAAACATTAGCCAAGCTTAGTCAAACACGGCTTTGCAAACATGTGCAGTAGTTTATCTTTTCTTAACACCTATTCGTTGGTGAGACAGAATTGACTAAGTGTGGATGAGTCTAGACTGACTGAGTCCATCTGGCTGTTCAGCACATAGTGTAAGTGTTCTGCGACGACACGGGACTTTTAGCCAGCAATCAAACACTTCCTCTGAAGTCCATTCCCCACCGCTTTGAGAACTTCTGACCGTAATACACAAAATATACTTTGATATGTGTGTTGTATACTGAGGTACTTCCAAAAAACACAGTAATACTGTGCTTTTTCACATTTAGAAGAGGGTTTCTCTCATTGCTTGGGCTGATTTTACAGTGTTTCCCTATAGACATGAGTAGCTGTGTGATGGGAACTGGGTTAGGCACATCTAAGGTCACTCCATATGGGCTAAAGAGTCTCTTCAGATGTGTGACCCCCTCTCAGGTTACCCCCTCTGGAACATAAAAGACAGGCCACATAAAAGAGGGCTATACGTTCCCCGGGGAGAGAGTTTCGGGTTACTCCGTCCTGTCACGGTGGTTAGCGTTATCTTTCCAGTCGGACAGAGAGCGTGAATAGGTGCTTGACGGGGAGAGGGGAGAAGGGGTCTGCCTCTGAGATCGCCTTTATTCTGTGTCCTCAGATCTTGTCACGTCACATGACGGACAATCCCTTCTGCATTAAGTCATCTATAGACATACCAAGCCAAAAAGGCTTTCTTTTGTCCTTAGAGAAGCCACAATTATCTGCTAAATAGACCAGCTAAGCTAGTTGACCAGTTTAAATGACCAGTTAAAACCCGTTGGTTATTAGTGCAATGTATATTTTGGCCACTTTCATGAAGTGTCATCTTAAAATAAGTTTATCTTTTCTAATACCAATTTTTATCCTTTTCTTCTCTTCTAGGAGATGAGATAAGGGAAGGCTGTGAGACGCAGGAAGTTTGACTTAGACATCCCTCCGTTTTCGTTCGGAAGCTGAAAAGAAGAACCGAAGAGAAGTGGACGAGTGTACAGATTTCGGAGCGTGAATCTGGGACTTTTGATTATGTTATTAATTATTGTTATTATTGTTATTTATGACCTTCATAGGGGCATTTTTCATCACGCTGTCACTGTAAATAATCATCCGTTGAAGCTTTTTACATGGGGTCCAGATGCCAGGAAAGAAGAGTATATTGTATTTATACATGAAAGAAGAAATGAAATCATGTTAAAAGCTCCGATATTATAGATAAGTTAATGTTTGAATGTGCCAACCTCTTGTAGAAATGTATACAGCAGCATTTCAAAGCATAATAATATTGCACTCTCGTTGTGTTGGAGAACAACAACAAAAAAAATATAAAAAATAGAAAGCACAATATGTGTTGTTTGACCAGCCAGCTAGACAGCCAGCCTCATGACCTAACCGAGCCGAGGACGCTTCTGTCTGTCCGTCTCGTCTTCGTCTGTGGATCCCCCCGTCGTTGCGGTCACAAGAGAATGTGGTCTTTTTTCCCCCCTTTCTTTTCAAAGCCAAGAGAGTTTGTCATTTGACGACTGTTGTGAACGATTGTACTTGTCTTTTTTTAAGGAGTGTTTTGGAGATTGTGAGGAAATGTATTTCATTCAAAAAACCAAAATTATGTTCCTTTGACTAACTTTTTGGTAGTCCTTGTTGTTTTGTATAAATAAAATACATTTGCTGAGCTATAGGTGTTTGTATGAATCTGTTTTATCTTAGTATAATTGAGATATTAGATTTTAAAAGTTATATTTTAGTTTAAAAGTTGCTAATTGTATGTCTATATGTGTTTGTTTTTTCTTACATATTTTATTTCATACGTTTATTTTATTTTAAGTATTTTTTAATAGTTTTATTTGTAGTAGTACGCCTATATATAATATAAAGCATGGTACAAACGTTTGTGAAAGTTTGCTGTTTAAAAGTTTTAAAGTAATTAGTTAGCTAGCTAGTTACATCGTTTATTCAGAAATCAGGCTGCATGTTTTGAACAAGACGTGGCGGGATTATTCTGCGACCGTTAAATGCCGAGACCGTTAATCTTTGGTTTCTACGGTTACAGCAGGCGCGCAGGCAGCCACTTCCACCTGGCTGAACCGCCACTGAGGGGCATGAAATTACCTCTTCCAGGGCAACACTGGATGCTGAGACGGAGAAAGGGGGGCGAGGGAGGAGCGGGGAAGAGGAATGAAGAAAACACGAGTGTGGAGACAGGGACAGTGAGTTAGATAAAGCAAGTAGAGGGTAAAGAATGAAAGAAGAAAAACAAAGAATGTGAATCACTCCCACCTGAGACTCGCTAGCCTGAGGTGAGAAAATCAGAAGGAAAAACAGCAAACAAGTAGGCATATGAAAAAAGCAGTGTGTGCTTATAGACAGTGCGTGTACAAGGTGAATACAAAAATAAACAACGAGCTATTTAAACGGTCTTTACCTCTGGAACACTTCCATCCGTAATGTTTGGTCCTGGTTGAGGAAGAGAGTCCGATTCCGAATCATTAACGATTGTTTCATTACTCTTAAGGAATAAACATCTGAAATACAACTGTAGTAAACAACAAACATCTAGTAACATATTTCGTACTTCTGTTTAAAATGCATCGAAATGCAAAATGTGTGTATTTGACTACACGTTGTGTTTTACATCTCACGGTTAGTGGTAAGTTGGATGTGTTTGATTCACTTAAAAGAGCCGACTCATTTGAGCCATTCGTTTTGGACTCGTATTATACTGGGTGCGTTATTTTGTTTTTCATTCATAAACCGATTCATTAGACTAATTTATTATTACTTGGGAATTAAACAACGCTGATTGCGCTATGTTTTTGATTCACTAATAATGAACTAACGTTAAGGCATTAAAATAGTTAATTAATACTACACAGGCTGCTCTGGTTTAAGCTAGTTTTAGCTGGTTGTTCCAGCTGGTCTCCCAGCCTGACCAGATAAGGAAGTAGCCAAAACCCCTCTAAAACCAGTATGCTGACCAGCTAAAACCAGCCAACCAGCTAAGGCTGGTTTTAGTGTTTTTTGAACAGGGTATTTAGGCCAGTTCACACTGCACAGACAAACGCCAACAAACACGTTTGTTGGGTTTTGTTGGATTAGTTTGTTACCCTTGTGGGCATCTGTTGCCGTTGGTCGAAGTTTGTTTTCACTGAACTAAACATATTATTACTTGGGAATTTAACAATGTTGATTACTCTATGTTTTTGATTCACAAATAAGGAACTAAGTCATTAAAATTAAAGTCATTAAAAGTTCATACTACAGGCTGAACTGGTTTAAGCTGCAAGTAGCTGGTTTTATCTGGTCTCCCAGCCTGGCTAGGCTGGTCAAGCTCGTTTTAACTGGTTGTTCCAGCTGGTCTCCCAGCCTTACCAGCTAAGTAAGTGGCCAAAACCCCTCTTAAACCAGCCTGCTGACCAGCTAAGACCAGGCTGGTTGACTAGCTAAAACAAGCCAACCAGGCTGGTTTAGGTGGGGTTTTTTTTTCGGCAGGGTATTTAGGCCAGTTCACACTGCACAGACAAACGTTAACAAACACGTTTGTTGGATTAGTTTGTTACCCTTGTCGGCATCTGTTGCCATTGGTCAGAGTTTGTTTTCACTTGACTGAACATGTTCAGTCAGCGTTTGTTGGTGTCTGTTGGGTCAGTGTGAACATGACAGTTATATCTCATAAAATTGTCAATCCAACGGCCAACTTGTTTGTTGCCGTTTGTCAGAGTGTTGTGAATTGGTCTTTTGATTCACTACACAGAACCGGTTCACAAGAGTCACTTGGGTTGCATGGTTAATGCACTACTGAATACATTGTTCTGCTTTTTTATGTTGTCTAAACCACTGAAACAATGTGTGGAAGCATCTAAATCATATGGAGAACGAACTAGTAAGCAGGAAAGGACACAATATTTTGACAAAGTTAATAGGTGGTAAAGATATGTACAAGCATATTAATAAAGATATTAGCCTAATATTTCACCTACCTGACCGGAAATGATAAGAACAAACACGAATGTTGTCAAGATTCTTGCCCTGGAAATCCTGGTTCAGTGTTTCCAACCACAAACGCTTTCTTTCCTCAGACAATTTTTTGCACTCTTCTCCTTGATTTGTTATAACTTTTGCCAGTCTGTAGTACTCCAAATGTTCTTCCTGGTTGGTCCAGCCAAAAACATGACAATAATTGACCATATTCAGCAGCAATAATCAGCTAAATATGTGAGGTTAGTTTGGTTCAGTGGCATTGTTTACATTCAGTGCCACCAAAATGACTGAAGCGTTGTAAAAACACTCGATTCAAGCAAACAGGGTAGAAAGAAATAAAAATAACAAATAAAATTAAAATAATGCTAGGGTGCTTCCTGTAGAGTTTAGCTCCAACCTTAAAAAAACAGCTAATCAAGGTCTGCATGATTGCTAGATCATTCCAGGCAGGTGTTGGAGCAAGTTGGAAGTAAACAACCCTTTTTAACAGGGCTGTTGATCCAGGAACAAGTTCCACTTGGCAAAATTCTGGTCAACATCATCATGTAGGTACTCATTTGTGCCATTACACTTTCTAAATTTCAAAAACAATAGGATTTAAGTTTTGAGCAGCCTGGCTAAGGTTGGCATGATTATATTATTTTTAATATATTAATGGATCAACGCTAGAGGTGGCTTACATGGAGCATGCAATTTCTTGAAGAGACGTAAAGGGTACAGAGATCATCTGAGCTTTCACCTTTAAAGGTCTTCTTAGAATTCAGACCAAGTAGTCATGACACGCACTCTTCCTTAAGTGGAGACCCACTACCCATAAATCACTAGCTCATTCATTAGCTTTGTGTCAGTGGAGACACGCCCAGGAGGGCCAGAGGGGAGCAAGTCGCAGTCAAAATACCATTCTCCCATTTCCATGTTAATTACAGAACCCTGAGATGGATGCCTTCAACCTCATTGTTCATTTAATGTATGCAAAGCGCATGCAATTGCCACATTAAAACCAAGAGGACAATGTTCAAACAAGCTAGTAAAACAGCAGCTTTGGCATTTGGCTTTGAAATCAATGTCAAGATGTTTTACGACGAACACCGGGTTAAAACGGCTGAATGCTCTTTAGAGACGAGAAAAGAATGATATTAGCGTTTAGAGCAGCACAGCTGCCGAGCTGTTAGCTAGGTACGAGGACTCATTTATGTGGCGAGTGAGCAATGTTTGCACCTCTGAGATAAACCAAACCATCGGCCCGTGAGAGGTTCTTGAATATGCAGTCGACTGTTTGGTGTAATTTCTGCAATTCTTGACCAATTGCACATAAATGCTTTTTCTTTTCTCTCCGCAGCTCCACTCGAACTGGCTTGGATTTGTGTACCCCGCCTGTGGAACGCAAGCTTTAGGGAACAGAAGGACCCTTGAGTTTAATCTTTCTCAGGGCTGATCTGGGTCAGTGAAGGCCAACAGAAGGCTGGATCCCATGGGGTCTGTGCAAAACACTCTGCCATTTCTCATCTCCACACACACCCGCCTCTGAACCTCAGACTAGGCACAGGACCTGGGGTAAGCCCACTCGACTGGATGGCGAGCCACACAGGGGCTTTAATTTTCATTTAGTCTGTTGACGGATGCAGGCGAAAGAGATGATGACTCAGGTGTTGGACATTAATGTCAATTTAGCCGATAATTTAGAGCCGCAATGCATTACCTTGGAAATCTGTCCCATGTGCTAAATATTCCTGGGAACATTTGGGGCTGACAGAACTTAGAAATGGTCTGGCAGAAATTTGGAAACGATGTTTGGGTTTAAATTTCCATGGCAAGTGAATTGTTAGTGTTACTTGCTAAGTCATTACTACTGTATAGTCATTACTATACACTTATACTTATGGTTAAACATTTGAACAAATTCTGAACATTAAACAGTATTAAACTTTGGCGCAAAACTCGTCCAGAAAAATTTTATGGTACTGAATGATACATCAAATTATTGATTGTAAGGCCTAAGAAATCAGTTTTATTTTTTCCTAAATTCCTTTATATTTTTTGCCAAATTCCATTTAAATTTTTCTAGATTCCTTTTTAATGGTTAAATTAAATGGTATTAATCAGCATGCCTAATCAATTAAAATAATAAAACTTATACAATTTAACATTAATTTATTAAAAGTTTAACAAAAATGTAATTTTTAGAGGCCTATGAAATATGTTCTATTGTTACCAAATTCTGTTTAAGCATGTCCAATTATTTGAATGCATGAAAACAACTCAACTTATTACACTTTATTTTTTACAACAGCGAAAGAAGGCATAAAAGAACAAAATAAGTCATAAAATTTTAATTTAATTTATCTTTTAATCAAATGAATGTTAAATAAAAGGCAATGCTACTTACAACTGCGACTTTTTCTCATAATTGCATTTCTTAAATATCTAACAATTGTGACTTTATATCTCACAACTGAAACTATATTTCTCAGTTGACTGTCATAATTGTGTTTTAATTTCTTGTATTTGCCACTTTCTATCATAACTGCAACTATTTTAATTAATAATTACAACTTATTTCTCGTATTTGCAACTTTACATCTCACAGTTGCAACATTTTTTCTCGTAATTATGACTTTATTTCTCACTATTCTGACTTTCTCGCATTTGCAATTTTATATCTGACAGCTGCAACTTTATAAATGTATTTGTAACTTTATGTCTAACAATTGCAACTTAATTTCCTGCATTGACTTTATATCATAATTGCAACTATTTCTCACAATTGTGACTTTACTTTTCATAATAGCAGTTTTATATTTCATAATTGCAACTTTATGTCTCATAATTGGGACTTTATCTGTCATTTTTCAATACAGATGCAATTGCAACTATGCAACTGTAATAACTAGTAACAAAATAGTTATCATAGTTGCAATTGCTACTTTTATTTCTCACAACTGAAAATATTTTTCAGTTGACTGTCACAGTGACTTAATTTCTTGTATCTGCAACTTTATAATTGCAACTGCATTTCTTGTATTTGCAATTTTATATCTCAGTTGCTACTTTTTATCTAATATTTACAACTTTATTTCTCACAATTCTGAATTTCTCAAATTTGCAATTTTATATCTGACAGCTGCAACTTTTTACCTCATAACTGAGACTCATGTTTGACACCATTTATTGTATTTGCAACTTCATCATATTTGCAACTTTATATCTAACATTTGGGACTTAATTTCCTGCATTCACTCTATATCCACTATTTCTGACATTTGCGACTTTATTTCTCATAATTGCACTTTTATATCTCACAACTGCAACTTTAGGTGTCATAATTGGGACTTTATTTGTCATGTTTGTTACTAGTTATCATATTAGCAACTTCATATGAGAATTGCTACTTTATTTCTCAGAATTTTGAATAATTCTTGTATTTGCAACTTTCTCATATTTGCAACTTTATATCTAACATTTGGGACTTAATTTTCTGCATTCACTCTATATCCACTAATTATGACATGCTACATGACTGCTACTTCATTTCTCACAATTGTGACTAATTTTTTGTATTTGCAGCTTTATTTCTCATAATTGCGACATTGTATCTTACAAATGTGACTATTTTTATCTGGAGGATTGAGGTAAAAGCAAAAGTTTAGTTAGATATTTTATCTCATTCACTTATCAGCAAGAGTTTTGACCAGAAGTACTTTTAAAAACCTAATCATGTTATAAGAAAGAATAGTTCCATGCCAGATAATCCTCACAGACAAATGTGGGGTGAATGAATGAAAGAAACCAAGCAAGAGAGAAGCAAAACTTGGTACCGTATTAGTGTGCTCTTGCATGGCAAACTGGGTCAAAGGATTACCAGCAGGCTATAAAAAGATGCCTTTTTGGCCATAGACAAATTCAAGGCTGTAGATCCGAACAGTGTGTTTGTGTGCACACGCATAAAAGTGTGTAATGGGGGAGGTGTGTTTTTGTGCCAAGCATATGGCCGTAGGGAGAGAGAGAGAAGGGGGCAAGCGATAATCCCTCTGCAGTCATGCCATGGTCACTTGTGTTTTCTGCGAGTGTGTGTGCGTGTGTGTGTCCAGCGGGTGTCTAGCGTTGTCTGATTTGGTTCTGCTAGCTTGCGGTGAGGATTAGCGCTCTGGAGGGCCGTACATGTTCTCTTGACAGACCTCTCGTGCTCCCTTAACTACGAGACAGTTGGACACAAATGCAACAAACAAACATATGCCACAGTAATCCGAACGATAGATACTTGCGATAAAATAATCTTTTTATTGACTTTAAAAAGGCAATTAGTAAAAATAAAGTAGTTAAACTGACTTTTTAGTAGTGCAGCAGTTGTGAGGAATATTTATGACATAAAAAACTGACTAAAACATCTACCGAACAAACTACGTTTATAAAAAAAAATCAATAATCAACAATAAAAATATCTTTTTATTAAAAAAAAGTAATCTAAAATTGCTAACATTTAGTTCAGTTATATTCCAGTTTAAATGCAAAATTAACTAACATTTTTAAAGTAAAATAAAAAAAGAAATGTATTTTAATTATAAAATAATAAAAAAAATGAACCTAAAATACAAAAACGTCTTGTATAATATTTCCTGTGTATCTTAGATAACTCTGTCATATAAAAGCGTATATGATATTATAAAATTGTATGTGGAGCATTATTAAATAAAATTGGTTTATTTACATTTCTTTGAATGCCAATATGAACGTCCTGTACAATAGTCTTTATTATAGTGTGGTACAACTCAACTGTCCATATGGAAAGTGGCATATAAACTGCGCCTACTGTACCTTGCAGCAGTGTGTTCTTCTATTTAATTGACCTTGCAACATACCCAAGCCCGTCGAAACTACAAGGAAGGGGGGTTGCCCTGAGGAACGCAGGGAAATGTAGTCCATAAATGACCCCTAGGCATGTACAAGTCGATCATCGATGCGAGGGGGTCTCCAGATGTCCTCTCCAGTGCTCAATGCCTGAGTGTCGGCTAGATGTAGTGGTTCTTCTGGCCTCTCTAGAGGCTTTAAACTGGGCTTCCAACTCCTCCACCCACGCGGTGCTCCAGTCCCACACGGGCAATGGCTCCACCTCTCCAAAACACTCTCGAGGGGGGAACAGAACGCTCAGGGGGGATGCAGGCGGGGAGAAATCTGCAAAAAATGCACGATCACACACACATCACGAAGGAAATCAAGGGAGATGAATGCATACGCATGCACATAGGTACAACATACACAAAGAAAAGCAATCTGTTAACACGACTACAGATGTACAAGTCAATTTTACCATTATAACACTGAACGATAACGCACAACGCCACTGGACTCATCAGTTACAATGCACTAGTCATTTAACCTGATGCATTCACAGAGATTGAAAGATAGACAGGGCGAGAGTGAAAGGGGGAAACAATCAGCAAATGGAGAGAGGAAAGTCCCTGTAGGTTTCTCTTTTGAAAGCCGTGATTGATTTGCTGAAACTTCAGAGAGGAGTGGGGGAGCACAGACAATTTGCAGACAGGCCCTCAAATCCCATTATTTCTCATTGTACCAAAGTAGCACTGTTATTTTTCACTGTCTCATTGGGAAGCGTAATGCTGCAGTGCCACGTAAATCTGATTCGACAATGAAAATGCTCATCCCAAATACACTTTCCCCTTCTACTTATGTAACGATTCCAAAAAGTATGTAAATAACACTTCAAACTGTCTGAATGTGATTGAATTAGATAACAAATATCAAATAATGCTAGAGCTTTTCTCAGAACTAACCTCATTGTTATAAGCCATTTTTGCCGTTATTTTTTTTAGCATACTGGTCTCAAGCTGAAGGCAGGTGTAGTTTATCAAATTACCTACGAACATGTTCCATTAAAATTTGACAACCTGAGTGTCCAAAAGCATCTTCTTCATTTATCATAAATCTAACTAATGTCTTTTTTGTGAAATGCTGCTTTTTTTTTTGCTTGGGCTGTTTTTCATAGAATGAAAGCAATTTGTGTTGATGCCTTGTTATGTAATGCAATGACATAAAACATTTTTATGTGTGACTGAAATGCCAAAATACTTTGGTTGCACTGTATATAGACTGTTTATGTCTTACATAATTATGAATCGTTCCAAAAGAACTGAACTGAAGCAAATATTTAGATAATGTGTATTGTTGACTATGCAAATGACATAGAATAATTTTACAGCCCTGCAGAGCTGAAAAACTAGTGACAAACAATGATGAACTGAGAAAAGCAGGTGAGCAGCAAAGAAAAGTTAAAATGTGATCACAGTTTTGGCAACTCATGTGGTCAGATTTATAAATAACTACCAGTCGAAAGTTTTTGAACAGTAAGATTTTTAATGTTTTTTAAAGAAGTCTCTTCTGCTCGGCAAGCCTGCATTTATTTGATGCAAAGTACAGCAAAAAGAGTGCATTTTAAAAACATGTTTACTATTTAAAATAACTGTTTTCTATTTGAATATATTTTAAAATGTAATCTGTATCTGTGATTTCAAAGCTGAATTTTTAGCATCATACAAAAACATTTATTATTATTATGTTGAAAACAGCTGAGTAGAATTTTTTCAGGTTTCTTTGATTAATAGAAAGTTCAGAAGAACAGCATTTATTTAAAATAGAAGTCTTCTGTAACATTATAAATTTCTTTATCATCACTTATATTTATAACTATATTAATTTCTATAATTTTTCAAAAAAAAAAACTTTATTTCAGAAAAATGCTGATGTTTGGATCTTTTTATTCATCAAAGAATCATGAAAAAAAGTACTCAACTTTTTAAAATATTGATAATAATAATAATAATAATAAGTGTTTCTTGAACAGCAAATCAGCATATTAGAATGATTTCTGAAGGATCATGTGAAACTGAAGACTGGATTTATGATGCTGAAAATTAAACTTTGATCACAGGAATAAATTACATTTTAAAATATATTAAAATAGAAGACAGTTATTTTAAATAGTAAAATATTTCAAAATTTTGGACCAAATAAATGCTTTATTGGTGAGCAGAAGAGACTTCTTTAAACAACATTAAAAATCTTACTGTTCAAAAACTTTTGACCGGTGGTGTAGTTTGCCTAGAAGAATTTGTAAAACATGTTTAAACAAGGTAAAATATAAGATCTTAAGATGTAAGAATGCTACAATCTTATCGGTACCTCAAAGCTTGATTAAAATGAGCCAAATATTTACGTGTATTCATTTAGGAGCCACTTTTATTTATTTTTATTTTATTTCTGGGGATATTAGTAGAGCTTTCAGGGGTGGTGAATCTGTGTAGACCTGCAGATAGAACATTACCTGCATGAGCAGATTGTTCCACCTAGTGGACATTTCTGGCAACTACATCTGTACTTGCTGTTTGCCAGCTTAGTACTGCAATCATGTGGAGACTATAAATTAAAGCAATCTAATTCTGCAGTGATCGAAAGTAGTTTATATCTTGCCTGATAAAGTACCGCTCATGGATTCGGCTGTCATAGCCAGGACGCGGGCAAAGTTTGCATCGTTTATGAACGAGCAGTCAGATGAGCTGATGATACTCGTTCGAGCACTTGTCACGTTGCTCTCGGACACTGAACCCCAGCCGTTCCACAACGAATCCTCCCATTCACTGCAGTAAGATGACGGTGTGCTCCTTAGGGTGGCTCTCCTGAGGCCTATCACCTGAGACTCCTGCTCGTCATCCATCTCCCGGTCGGCAGGCCCGCAGATGTAACCAAACGTGGGCGTGGGAGAAAACGGACGGGGCATTGATGGAGAACTTTGATGGGACGTACTGTTGGAAGACATTAAAATTACACATTGTCTTGATACTCCCTTCATATAAATGCTCGTTCAGGTGTACTTTTACCTTTGTCTCTGTGGTTTGGAATTTATCTCCATGTATTGAGTGTGGCCCTGAGTACTGAGCGTGGTGTCCTGGTAGTCATCGTTGGAGAGACAGAAGGAGGCCGTGGACAGGTGGCTGTAGGTCGGGCTTGGCTGGGCTGGGCTGTGGTGGGTTGGACAGCCTGTAGTAACCGTTGCAGGACCCTGGAGCCCAGAGGCAGCACACACAGACTGCTGAGAGCCAATGTCAACTGTCAACTTGGTGGACCTGGTAGACCTGAGGGATCAGATATACAGATACAGTTGAGGTCAAAAGTTTACATACACCTCTGCAAAATCTGAATTATTTTGCCAAAATAAGAGGGATCATACAAAATGCATGTTATTTTTTATTTAGTACTGACCTGAATAAGATATTTCACATAAAATGTTTACTTGTTACTAGTCTACAAGAGAGAATAATAGTTGAATTTATAAAAAAAATTACTATTTTCAAAAGTTTACACACACACTTGCTTCTTAATACTGTGTTGTTACCTGAATGATCCACAGCTGTGTTTTTTTTTCAGAAAAATCCTTCGGGTCCCACAAATTCTTTAATTTTTCAGCATTTTTGTGTGTTAGAACCCTTTCCAGCAACAACTGTACGATTTTGAGATCCATCTTTTCACACTGAGCACAACTGAGGGACTCATATGCAACTATTACAGAAGGTTCAAATGCTCATTGATGCTCCAGAAGGATAAACGATGCATTAAAAGCCAGGGGGTGTAAACTTTTGAACGGAATGAAGATGTGTACATTTTTCTTATTTTGGCTAATTATATATTTTTTTTAATTCAGAACCTACAGAAGATACTTACATGTTTTCCAGAAGACAAAATAAGTTAAATTTACCCTGATCTTCAAACTCAAAAACGTTTTGCCCCCCCACTCTTAATGCATTGTGTTTTCTTTTGGAGCATCAGTGAGCATTTGAACCTTCTGTAATAGTTGCATATGAGTCCCTCAGTTGTCCTCAATGTGAAAAGATGGATCTCAAAATCATAGTCATTGTTGGAAAGGGTTCAATTACACAAAAATATTGAAAAAACAAAGAATTTGTGGGGCCTGAAGGATTTTTCTGAATAACTGTTCAGGACAAACAGGGGACTCATGAACAACTATCACTAAAAAAACAGCTGTGGATCATTCAGGTAACAACACAGGATTAAGAATCAAGTGTATGTAAACTTTTGAACAGGGTCATTTTTATAAATTCAGCTATTATTCTCTCTTGTGGTTTGGTAATTTTGGTAAAATTAACATTTTGCAGATTCTGCAAGGTGCATGTAAACTTTTGACCTCGACTGTATATGAGCATGTTAATAATTGTTCCTTTCTGATCAGTAACTAAATCTTCTTTTAGGAAGGTGTTTGTGTCCATATGTCTGTGTTATTGACATCAGATTTGTCTGATTTTGAGTCCCTGTGAGTGGGCAGATCTTCTGCCCCTTCCAGCTATCCATTTTTTTCTTTCTCTTTTATCAGGATGCCTGCAGCCTCAGTGTGCACTGCTGGAAGAAGCTTCCTGTCTGTGTCCTACAGCATTTAAAACACACTTCCTCCCACTTACAGACCTTCTAATAAATGGTGTGGGCCATTTCCCCTTCAAACTCTCTGTCCATTAGAGTTGAGCTACAAGCTAAATTGGTTTCCAGTCTTCTAGTCTGAGAGCAGGGAGACAGTAGTAGACTTCTCTTTTCTCACGGTATAATGACATGGTTTTGTCACAGACACCGTCATTACAGACCGGCAAGGGCACAACCCCCTCACAGGTCTGTGAGAAATGGACACAAAATCTTCAGCTCTGTGGCAGTAGTCATTTTACACCACTCACATCCTGCTATGACAGAATGGTGAAACACTTTATTTTGTCACCGTTTAAGAAGCCACAGTGAGACGAAAGACTATCTAAAGTTCTGGTGTGTTTCTGTGCACTGAACTCTCTGATAAATGAGAAGCTAAATCTTCAAAGCATTCTGCGGAATACTGTTGCCCGTAGGAAAGAAAAATCACAAATGAGATCACTTTTATATCTTTAGTTGTTTCTCCTAGATAGCTACGAGATGAAATGGAGAGAAAATAGATGAATTTATAGCTTGTCGGATGTTTCTGCTGAGGCAAAGGCCCCAGTGATCTCATGTCTCTTTTATAGATTCAGATGTCAAATAGTGTGCTATGATTTCCCTAGACACCTGCAAAAGTCTTATAACAAACTCTTTCCAGACCAAATTATCTGAAATTTGTTTCCCACATTCATTTTATAGCTCAGACTCTTTTAGCTGGTCAATGATTGTCTCATTTGTGCTTTTTTTTTTTAACTCCTGTTTTAGAGAAAGCATGGCACAAAGTTTTAAGCTACATAACAGGACCTCTTTACAGTAAAATTAAATTATTTTACCTGAACTGAACATTGACATACAATTTGTGAAAACATAGTAGTAATATATTTCACCCAAAAATGAAAATTTCGTCATTAATTACTCATCCTCATGTTGTTCCAGACCCGTAAGACCGTAATGACATCCTTAACCCTTTAACAGTCACACCAAGTAATACATTTGACAAAAAATATTGTTAAAATTGTGTTCCTGACACCACACTAAGCAACTTTTTTTTTTTTTTTTTTCAGACCAATTCAGTGGATACTCATGTCAGGAGCATTCACTCAGTATCATTACCTCATTTTTGACCGAGATGGCTTTTAGCTGGTTTTGCATCTGAACTCTTCATATATATATATATATATATTTATGTGTGTGTGTGTGTGTGTGTGTGTGTGTGTGTGTGACCATGGACCTCAAAACCAGTCATAAGTGTAAATTTCTCAAAACTGAGATTTATACATCATCTGAAAGCTGAATAAATAAGCTTTCCATTGATGTATGGTTTGTTAGGACATGACAATATTTTGCCGAGATACAACTATTTGAAAATATGGAAGCTGATGGTGCAAAAAATCAAAATACTGAGAAAATCGCCTTTAAAGTTGTCCAAATGAAGTTCATAGCAATGCATATTACTAATCAAGAATTAAGTTTTGATATATTTACGGTAGGAAATTTACAAAATATCTTCATGGAACATGATCTTTACTTAATAGCCTAATGATTTTTGGCATAAAAGAAAAATCAATAAATTTGACCCATCTGATGTATTTTTGGCTATTGCTACAAATATACCACATATATATATATACATATATATAAAACCCTGTTCTTATTCAAACACAGAAATCCACTGTAAAATAGAAATCTAATAATTTAAAGTAAATAAACAAACACATCAAAACAAAATAATGATAAGTAAAAACAATAAAGATAATAAAATAATTATTAAATTAGATTACAAATTATACAATAAATAATAGATCTAGTGACGATCTTTAAAAAATGTAAGGTAAAAGGCAAATAGTCAATGTAATATAATAGGAATATAACAGATAAAAATTACTGATATGATATGGTGTGATATGTAACAAAGCATTGGTTTTGTTAAAACAAAGGAACAACTTCATCTATGATCTTGTGCAGTGCTATACCGAGTTATGATTGTGTTGCTGAGTATAGCTAGCATTCAGTTCATTTTACCCTAACTGGGCAACTCAACCGAGCGGTCAAGCACTTTTTTTAAGGTAAAAACAGAGATACATTTTATCACCATATTTCTGCCATTTAACTAAATAGACCATTAGGACATCTAGAACATGAAATCTGATTACATTTTTTCATTATCTCAACTTTTACCGTCAGTTAAGTGTCTTAAGTAGTGATGGGTCGTTCTTGAACAAATCTTTAATGTGACGTCTCGGGGAGTGATTCATTCAGTCGCACATGCACAACATCCTATTAGGTTCTGTACTGGAATTATTTCAGGCATTTCGAGTCTTCAGGTTTTTGGAGTTGTTTGTTCATCTTATGGGGCTGTCACAGGATGAACAAAGGACACGAACCTGAAGACTCGAGAGATGAACTAATCAATTCTTTTTCCGGCTCAGACTGCATTAGTTGAGCTTATGGGGCTGTCATGTGATGAACAAACGACTCAAACCCGAAAACTTGTCAGATAAGAGGTGAGGTGAGCTAATCATAGACTAAAGACCCAGGTAAACAATGAATGAATCTTTTCTGTTTCTTACACCATTATAGTTTTGTCTTGTTTGTAGTGTGATTAACGTTTGTGTAAGCAGTAGATGTGTCAGGGAGGTAACACGTAACATTTTAATTATATTTTGCTAAAATTAACGAAATGACTCGAAAAAAGATTTGTTCATTTTGCTGAACGAGACTCAAAGGTCCGAGTCGGTAAAATGATCCAAACTTCCCATCACTAATTTGAAGAGAGGTGTACAGTCAATACATTCTTGGTTTTGTCATGGCTTTTCTGCAACAATATATTTTTGCTGCAATGCCACCCAGTGGACATAATTGCCATTACACACTCTATTCATTGAGGGGTGTAAGGACAAACGGCCAAAAATGGGGTTTGGTGAGTTTTAATGAAAGTAATTTGATTGCAAAAAAGGTCAACCATGCGGTTACAATGCACATTAAGGGGTCAAAATAGTCCATTTGACATCAGTGGTTCAACTGTAATTCTATGAAGGTACGAAAATACTTTTTGTGTGCAAAGAAAACAAAATAATGACTTTATTCAACAGTTTCTTCTCTTTCGTGTCAGTCTTTGATGTGTGTTGACAAAAGTACCATGATGCAGCTGTCTGACGTTAAATGGACACAGAAGAAAAGAAAATGTTGAATAAAGTCGTTATTTTTGTTTTCTTTGCACACAAAATGTTTTCTTGTAGCTTTATAGAAATACACATGAACCAATGATATCACATGGGCCACGTACACACAGCAAGTTTCAGGAGTGACAACTGCATTTGTAACCATCGCAACATTTTGCTGTTTTGCGGGAGTGAATAAGAATTTAGCTGATTGGTATTTGCCTTTTTTTAGCCTAAGACTCTTTTTGTCCCTTGATTTTAACTAAACTACTGCTGATAGACATGCTGTGTTTTGTTTATGCTTGGGAGGCTGCTTTAGAAAGCGCTGTCTTGCAGTGTTGCCATGTCCTCATATTTACAAGCACTTTTAGGTATGTTGTGTGGTCTTAAGCTCTCAAGTGTCATCCAAAATACCTACTTTGTGATCCGAAGATGAATGAAGGTCTTACAGGTTTGGAACGACATGAAGGTGAGTAATTAATGACGGAATTTAAATTTTTGGGTAAACTATCCTTTATAGATTACATTATCAATTTTGCTTTGGGTGTAGGTGTGATTCTCACTCATCCTCTGAGCTGAGGCTGTGGTTGTCCTCCATGGGAAGAGGAGGAGGGCTGGGTAACATGTCCACCAGCTGCAGAGAGGCAGAGTAGTGCAGGATACGTGGAGAACTCACCGGCTTCACAGGCTCTGATACACCACCTGAGGGAATGTAGACTAGCTTAGAGATCTAACAAATAGATTGTATAATGAGCATACCATTTTAAACAAGAGACACTAATGTTCAAACCTGCAGGGTGCTGACTGAATCTTTGCTGATGGTTACTCTGTGCACTGCAAACTGCCAGTGCTTGTTGATTCACGGGCATTAACGGTGCACTTTTTACCGCATGCAGCTCTGGAAGTAGATAAACGTGTTAGTGTTGGATGAAGTTAATGTAAATGACTTGCTGAATGAATGAATGTCTCACCACGCTTGTAATTTTTCTCCCACGATTCCTTCAGAACTCCCATGTTGGGCTGGGTGGGGAGGGCACGTTTCCATGGCAACGCCTGCACTTCCCTCACAACGGCAGTTTTGACGATGGGTTCGGTGATCCGAACGGTCTCAGAGTTATGCAGCTGAGATTTGCCGTGAGGCACTCTGGGACAGCGACCTGGACTGTTAAACGTCTTCAGTCCGTTGCCGGTTAGATCCACATAGAAAGTGCCATAGACGCCACAATTGTCTGGTACAATCGGGACGGCGGACCGCAGGGGGTTGGGGTCCTTCTTAGCCGTAATGGGCAGAGCTGTCAGTAGGGAGATAAAAAACAGACTGATTTACATAATGTGCCAAGATGTCAATGGTAATTAGTCTTGATAAGGACTCATGACTTCAGGGGTGACAAGGATTTTTTTGAAGGTTCTTATGAGGATGTATCTGTCACCCAGAGAGATGATGAGAGGAAAAAAGAAAAGTAGATGAGGGTTGGAACTTGAGGGGAGGTTATGACAATGTGTTTTAACTAAAATTGTGACTTACTTGTCCTCCGGAAGCCAGAGTTCTCTTGACTCGGGGTCCAAAGGCCCTGCTTGGGCTCACTGCTGGAATCTGGCCTCCAGCCTCCAGAAATCCACGGAGAGTCTGGTGCAGCCATTCTAGAAAGGAAATTATGAGGATGGCAATTTCATAAATATAGTATTACATAAGATTTGGTAAATTATGATTATGAGATAAACATTTTAAATTATGATTACAGGGATCGTTCACCCAAACATTTTATTTCTTCAGAAAGCTCTCGGATTTCATCAAAAATATCTTAATTTGTGTTCCGAAGATAAACAAAGGTCTTATGAGTTTCGAATGACATGAGGGTGAGTAATTAATGACAGAATTTTCATTTTTGGGTGAACTATCCCAGTTGAAATTATGAGATAAAAAGTAAATTGACAAATGAGATATTAAGTCATAACATGAACATGATTATAATGCAGTTCTGTGGTATATTTCAAAGTTCAATAGTATTATCATCACTGTACTATGCTTCTATTACTATTTTTAAATCATTTTTTTTACCTGTGTTTGATGATGAGATCTTCACTGTCCAGTCTATACAAGCCTATAAATGAAAGTGAAAATTAAGATTGTATAATTATGTCTGTATAGAAAAAAGAAAGTAAATTGAGACTTTATTATAGGTTACCTGAGTGTTTGCCCCCCGGCTTGGTGGTTCTAACATGTCTCCTGTACAAAAACAGGGCAGTAATCATCAAAACACACCACAGGAGGGTGCCAACGCTGCCAATGAATACCGGCTCTTTAATCACAGCAAGGAATTGAGACATACTGAGTATGCCTGTCTGATATGGTGTTGCCGCCTGCCTCGACTCTGGGAAAGAGAGAGCAAAAGGTAACATATTGAATAGATTATGCTTTAAATGCTTTAAATTTATTGTTTTATATGTTATATGTATTGTTTATATTGTTTTAAATTTAGTGTTTTCTTTGTTTACCTATGAGCAGTTTATATGGGTCACTTTGGACCCCCACTCCTGCTCCATTAACGGCAGCCACCATAACCCAATAGAGCCTGCCAGGCTGCAGCGTGCTGATCTCAATACTGTGTGTCCCACTGTCCACCGTCCAGTTAAAAGACCTCTGTTCCTCAGACTCCACACACCACACCTGTCAGAAAGAACAGCATAGAAAAATCAAGCAGGCTGCTACATATACTATCTATCTATCTATCTATCGAGGATAATAGACTGAAGTCCAATAATAGACTGAAGTGGTGACTCAAAGTGTATTAGTGCAGCAGTCTCTGCTAACACAAAGAAAAAAATCAGTGGAAAATGTGCATCAATTTTGTGGTCAGAAACTGAATTGTGGACTAAAAAAATATAGTGACTCTAATTATTCTCTGAAGTGTTGTAGCAGCCAGCCTATCTGAAATGGTTGACTTTATGTGATGATCAGACAGTCTAGAAGTGTCTGAGGGTAAAAATAGGCATTATTTAACTGCTTCCAGGCTTCTTTTGATTAAACATGAATTTTAATTAAATAATCTTTTGGAACTAGAAAAAAACTATAGTCTCTTTTCTCAACATCTACTGGAGAGAAAGCCTCTCAGGGCATTATTAGCATTGTTTCACAATGAGTGTCTTTACTCTAGTAATACCTGATATCCCTGAATGATTCCATTGTGAGCATCATGAGGTGGAGGCTCCCAGCTGAGGTGCACAGTGTCGTTACGGTCAGTGGGCATTGTTATGGACACATCCTGAGGGGGCACGCTGGGGACTGTAAACAAGACACATGGTTACAGTTGGCACATGGTGACAGATTGATTTTAATAGTCCACTGGTTTGGGGGTAGTAAAAATTTAGATGTTTGTAAAAGAAGTCTTGTGAATTTTTATTACAAATTCAAATACCCATTTATATTTTAATATAATTTTAAAATGTAATTTATTCCTGTGATGGCAAAGCTGAATTTTACTCTATACTACAGTATTCAGTGTTACGTGATTCTTCAGAAATCACTCTAATATGGTGATTTGGCACTCAAGAAACATTTCTTTTTATTATCATTGTTGAAAATAGCGTCTAAGTTGTTTGTGTGACACATTGTAAAAACATAACATTTTCATCAGTGTTGTCTGAGCTTCTAATAGACATAGCTAGCATGTGTTAATGATATTATGTCAAGCTAATATACCAAGTTTTATCACGGCTATCAGTGTAGGGACACTGTACACATTGTTGCAACTGTCCCAATATGCTGTCCCTTACCACAACATTGATTTAAAAGCATGCCATAACATTACATAATTGAAATTTCATGGATTAATAATGAACCCCTTTCAATAGTTAGGTATCTCTTTTTTATATAAGTGAATAGGTTAAAAATCTACTTGAAAATTAACTTTTGTCATTTTTTTATTTTTTTTTAAGGGAACTCCGGGTATTAAGACTTGTATGGCTTAATAAAACGTAAATTTTGTCTCTTGCTGAAATATGTAGTAGAAAACCCATGAAAGATTTACGTTATTTTAAAAAATCCACATCGCTTATACATATTTTGAACTAACTCGGTGAGCTACTGGTGCTACCTGTTGCTATTATTACCACAACACAACTCTGAATACACAACTTGGAAAATAAAATACTGATCCGACTCCACATTGTGTGAATTTTGGTTGTAATTTTCAGCCGAAGGGCAACAAGAGAAGTAAAGTCTTCACTGCTTTCCTAGGGATAAGAAGAGGAGAAAAGAATGGGAAGATGCCTGTGGACGAATAAAACTTCCTAGAGACCAACGTCTTTGTCCTCTCCACTTTAGCCCTGAAGCCTTTAAGGCTTTTAGTAGACCACAGCTACTGCAAGAGCTTACAAATGGATGAGACGAGAGACGCTAGATGCCATCCTGGCAGGATGTAAACATGCCTGCGTATGTCATGATGGCTGCAGCCTTTTTCAGTGTTTTTTTCAGTGCTTATTTCACTCGATATCAGGGGGCGTTTAGACTCCTTATGGGAAAAAATTTAAGGTACAGCATTTGGTTTAAGCCTGCGCTTATATCCATCGCTACCTGTAAGTTTTTCAGTAACTGTGGTCATCCTGTCAGTATTTTATTTTTCAAGTTGTGTTATAGCAACAGGTAGTGCCAGTAGCTCAGCAGGTGCAACCATTTGACGCCATTGTAATAATGGTGCCCCCCCATTGTCCAACATATATATAAAATGATGTGGATTTTTTAACATAACATAAATCTTTAATGGATATTTCATCAAGAGACATAACTGACGTTATATTAAACTAAACCAAATTTTTTTTATATTTTAATTTATTTTATTTCATTAACATTTATTTTGTTTCAAGTAATTTTTATTTGTTTCAAGTGTTTATGATTTTAGTTTTAGTTAACAACAAAACTCTAGTCTGAAGTACTCTGGAGTACCATGCAAATACCATGGTATATAAACATGGTACTACCACAGTACCTTTTTTTTTTTTTCTTTCCAAAAGATGCTCTAGATTCTCACCTATCTCTGGCACTCGTAAGTGTCTGGTGTTGCTTTCCCTGCCATAAAGGCTGCTGCCGTAGGGTCTGACTTTGAACTCGTACTTGTAGCCTCTCTTCAGAGGTCCCACATGTGTGTGAAGGCTAGGCTGAGGAACCTTTTGAGCTGTCCAGTCTGAGCTGGCCGGCAGGAGAGAGCGATACAGCACCTCAAAGCCTTCAAGATAATGAGGCTGTAACATAGACGACTGCAACTACAAACAGAAAGACAACAGAAGAGAGAACAATGATGACATGATGCTAAAATACAATTATTTAAAGTGTGGTGCATGAACTGCATTACCCTCCACATGACTTGAGACATGTTGGAGGCGGTACTCATAACTGTGACGTTCTCCAGGCTCACACGTAAGGCAGACAGCTCCTTGTGTAGGTCTCTTAGTCTTGTGCTTCCTGCGTCTGTAACACAGCCAGACATCACTTATCCCAACATGCTGAGTAGAATACCAATGGGATGCTGAGAAGTAGTTCAAGTGCTGTTATTTGACAGATTACATGCATTCTTACCCTCTACAAGAAGCTGTGCGCTGGCCACAGACACCCCAAGCTTATTTTCCACAGTGCAGGTGTACCTGCCCATGTCCTGGGCCGTCACATAGTGGATTTGCAGACTGTGGTCGGGGTTGATTAAATATCTGGCAAATGCAATTGTGATATAAGATTAGGAATGTGGAATATAAGGAATTACGGGGTCTGGAGGTTATTTCAGGTGCTGCAGAAGGGAATATATAACTATACACTGATTCTATATTATTAAAACATGATCTGACCTGCCATTGGGTAGAGGTCCTTTTTCTCGGCTCCACTCTACAGAAGGCATGGGGTCTCCATCGGCCTCACAGAAAAACTGTGCAGACGCTCCGAGCTGAACTGAAACATCCTCTGGTTTACGCAACAACACTGGCTTAGCTGAGGAAGAAGGTCAGATGTATGAGTCTCCATGCTGTATAAAGTTATTCATACTCTTTTAGAGCAAAGATTGAGTCGCACCTAATACAGACAGCCGAGCTGCTCGGCTCTCTCTCACTCCAACTGTGTTTGAGGCTATACAGCTGTAAACTCCAGAGTCATTCTTCTGAGCTGGAGCAATGATCAGTTTACCATTCAGCTCCTATACATGCAGATACACAGAAATACAGTATTATGTCATCCAGGCACACAAGGGTTCTGAAGCGCTAGTTTATCTCTAAGATTCACTTTCTGTGTTATACTGCCCTCTACAGACATACACAGGGAAGAGTACTCAAAAAAAAAACCTTACAGGAGAAGTTTACTTCCAGAATAAAAAAAATCTGATAATTTACTCACCCTTATGCCATCTAAGATGTTCATGTCTTTCTTTCTTCAGCTTAACAGAAAGTAAAGTTTTTGTGGAAAACATTCCAGGATTTTTCTTCATATAATGGACTTAAATTATCCAAATTGCAGTTTCAATGTAGCTTCAAAAGGCTTTACATGATCCCAACCCAGGAATAAGTCTTACACTAGCTTGACCTCACGCATTACGTAACCATAAACAAGTGATGTAGGCAGAAGTACTGACCCACTGTTTACAAAGCGAACATGCAAAGAAAGTCAAATGCCCTTTACAAAAAAAGATAAAACAAGGATGTTGGACGATTTTGAAGTTGGAGAAGAAAATTGGGATGGAGATACCTTAATTTTGGAATCGGAATACACATACGAACTAACTATGCGTGACCTTTCCAATGTTATAATGCAATGCATGAAGACGCAAATGTGCATCACAGGGCTAGTGCAGGATGAGTATTTGCAGTTAAAATGTATCTAAATTTTTATTTTATTAAGAAAATGGCCGATCGTTTTGCTAGATTAGACCCTTATTCTTCGGTTGGGATCATGTAGAGCCTTTTGAAGCTGCACTGAAACTGCAATTTGGACCTTTAGCGCGTTTGGTCCCATTAAAGTCTACTATGTGGAGAAATCTGGAATGTTTTCCTTAAAAACTTTAATTTATTTTCAACTGAAGAAAGAAACACATCAACATTGTGGATAACATATACAGCATAGTAAATTATCAAGAAATTTTAATTCTAGAAGTGAACTTCTAATTTTACTGACAAACAAAACCCAAAAAATAAGAACACAATGTCAAATTGGAGTATATTTTGCACTCACAGTGTAATGTTCATTGCTGCTGTTGATTAGGATCCCATCTTTCCTCCAGGTTATGTTGGGCTCAGGATATCCAACAGGTGGGCTGCAGTTCATAACAGCCACCTCGCCAACTGCCACCTCCACATCACTGGGCTGTACACGGAACTCTTCTCGCAGAGCTAAAAATCACATATGGTAAGAACAAGTGATTTTTTTTTTTTCAGAAAGTCTCTCTCTCACTCCATTTGTTTTCTATATTCTGTAGTCTCTCTCGATACATATATAATGAGTTCAAAGGTTTGTGGTAAGTAGCACTTTTTTTTTTTTTTTAAAGAAATTAATACTTTTATTCAGCAAGGCTGCAGTAAGTTGATCAAAAGTGACAGAAAAGACATTGGTTACAAAAGATTTCTATTTATAATTAAATGCTGCATCTTGGTTTGCACAAAATTAATAATCAGCAGAACTGTTGTAACATGGGTAATAATAAGGAAATGCTATTTGAGCACAACATCAGCTTATTAGAATGATTTCTGAAGGATTATGTGACACTGAAGACTGCAGTAATGATACTCACAGGAATGATAATCACAGGAATAAAATACATTTTAAAGTATATTACAAAAGAAAGCGGTTATTTTAAGTTGTAAGAATTTTTTACTGTATTTTTCTCAAATAAATACAGCCTTTATAAGCAAACAAATCTTCAAAAACATTAAAAAAGGTAACACTACAATAAGGTTCATTAGTTAACATTACTTAACTACTTTAGTTAACATTAACTAAGAATGAACAGTACTTCTACAGCATTTATTATTCTTAGTTAATGTTAACTGCATCATTTACTAATGCATTATTTAGAAAGAAAGTTGCATTTGTTAACATTAGTTAATGCACTGTGAACTAACATGAACAAACAATGACTGACTGTTTTTTTATAAACTAACATCAAAGGAGAGGTCCACTTCCAGAACAACAATTTACAAATAATTTACTCACCCCCATGTCATCCAAGATGTTAATGTCTTTCTTTCTTCAGTCGTAAAGAAATTATGTTTTTTTGAGGAAAACATTTTAGCATTTTTGTCCATATAATGGACTGGTATGGTGCCCTGATTTTGAACTTCCAAAATGCAGTTTAAATGCGACTTCAAACGATCCCAAATTCGGTTGCAAACGATCCCAGCCGAGAAAGAAGGGTCATATCTAGCGTAATGATCGGTAATTTTAATAAAAATAATACAATTTATATAGTTTTTAATGTGAAACGCTCATGTTGTCTTACTCTGCCTGAACTGTTTTTGTTCCGGTTCATGACAGTTAGGGTATGTCGAAAAATTCCTATCTCATGTTCTCCTTCAACTTCGAATTTGAATTGTATTTTTTAATGAAATTAACAGATCATTTCGCTAGATAAGACCCTTCTTCCTCGGCTGGGATCATTTACAACCGCATTTGGGATCATTTGAAGCCGCATTTAAACTGCAGGGCACCATACCAGTCCATTATATGGAGAAAAATGCAGAAATGTTTTCCTCAAAAAAACATAATTTCTTTACGACTGAAGAAAGAAAGACATGAACATCTTGGATGACAAGGGGGTGAGTACATTATATGTGAATCTTTGTTTTGGAAGTGGACTTCTCCTTTAACAAAGATTAATAATAGCATAATAAATGCATTGTTCGTTGTCTGTTCATGTTAGTTAATACATTAACTAATGTTAACAAATGACACCTTATTGTAAAGTGTTACCAAAAATTTTTACCTACCCCTATTTTGAAAGTAGGTTAAATGCTAATAGTGAGCTGCTGAAAAAAATGCTAACGAAAAATGAAAACGAAAATGCTAACAATCAGTTTCTACATTTCAGAGAAAAAATCCTTTTGCTTTAGTAATCAAGGCCTATTGTCAGCTCTCTTGACGTAGCTTGTTGGTGTCTCAAATTATCTAGCAGTAAATCGGTGTAAACAAAATGCAAATTCATTGTGTGCAACAATTGATTTAATGTCACAATCTGGTCCTGCTCCAATCCAGTGGAATGCAGAGTAAACGAGCCAGCTGAGGAATCTGTTTGGGCTATAAACACAGCATGCTGTCAGACCTCAATTAGTGCTTTGTTTGTTTCGAGCAGGAAGGCAAACTTTGACATCTGATCTCCAGTAATCTCATGAACCATCTTAATAAGCTTCCTCACCCTCTTGTTCCTTCCGATGGGTCACTCATTGTTATCAAGATCTGTCGGTCTCAAACAGGTGAGTTTACATGAGAACTGACCATCAAGTGTTTTGGATTGTTATTGGCATTAATTGTATGGACAATGTTATTCAAAGTATGTTATGTTTTTATGATCCACAGAATAAAGTAAATCATCCAGGTTGTGAACAACTGTCTATTGGTATTTGATATTAGAAAACATCACACTTTGTTATGATTCAAACCTGCTATATGAAGAGAGGCATTTCTGCTAGTCACCACCCCAGCGCTGTTTCGAGCCACGCAGGTGTACACCGCTTCATGGGACTGACTCTTTCGGCCAGGGACAACGCTGAAGAAGAACAAACTTCCTTCTGGTAAAACGATAGGCTGTGAATGCGCATCCATCTTGTCCGTGTCAAGAGGTTGGCCATTTCTGAGCCACTGGATGGTGGGCTCAGGATTTCCCTCCGCCCTGCAGGATAGCGTGGCCGGACTTCCCACCCGGACCACCACATCAGAGGGATGGTGGACGATACGAGGCAGGCCGCTATCTGAAACGGTCCTGGAACCTGGAGAACCAAAAGGAGAGAATCAAACAACCGTGACTTCCACTAAACAAATTCCAATCCTGAGAGATCATTGAATTCTTGTTTAGAATGGCTAGATGACCCCGCGATGAGCAAGGAACACATTTCCTGTACAGAACGGAAACGGAGTCAGAGTGGGGGGCTGTTTTTCCCACTATGAGAGGAACAAAAGCTCAGCACTCACAAACAAAGTCATAGACTAACAGGACATCCGTCACCTGTGCACCAAGTGCAGGAATGGCCCCGCTTACAATGTCCTACAATGTCTCTTTGTACTCTCACGCCAAAACATGCCAATCACATGTGCATGAGAGGGTGTCCTTGAAACAAAAAAAGCATTTGGTTTGGTCATACAACAACTCCTTGTTGTCTATTGGATTTGGGGCCCTTTAATTTAAAACATAATTGATGTTGTTAAACACAGACTGAAATAAGCTACATCTTTTCCTGATGCCTAAAAAAGGAGGTAATCCAGGGTGAAGTGCACAATAGAGAATCTCAGCGCTACATTCTTGGCAAAAATGTGTTCTACTATTAAAAGTTTCTATTGTCTCTGATGGGGCAGTTTCCTGAAAGAGAGGAAATCAAGAGTCTCACAGTCCTGCTATGTCATTTTTACTGTAGAGGAATTTGGGGCAAATGCTGGAAGTTTCCACAATATATTGTGACATTCCACATGGTGTTTTGAGAGACTTCGAAATAATAAATAATAAAACATAAGTTTTGTGCATAAAGATGCATTCTGCAATAGATTATAAACAGGCTTATGTCAGTCTATGAGGGCTTTTGGAAACAGCTAGAAAGCTTGTAAATAAAACATTAAACTTATTATCTTATACATAGAACGTGACAAAAGTAAAGAATTATAGACTGAAATGTAACTTTCATAAGATGACGGGGGTCAAAGGTAAAGTAACATTTCATGTGCTGTTTGTGTAATCAACATTTTACATCCATTTATTCTTATGGAAACGCAAAGAACATTAACATATTTCATCAAAAAATAAATACATTTAAATATGCACTATTATTATTAACATTGTCGTCTTAATAATAATACCGAAATGAATGAATCCAATGTCTAATTAAGTTATTGTTTTAAAACGAGAAGCCTAAATAAAACTAATCGTTGACAGATATTATTGTTCTTTTATACCAAAATTACATGTATCCGTATCTGTCGCAAACAGCAAGCAAACAAAAATAGCGTTTATCTCTAGAAATAACCATTAGAACCGTTAGAAATATAATTGTATAGACTGAAATAACTTTTTTTTGTTAAATTAAATAAATATTCTGTCTGAATTAAAGGATCTCTTTAACTCTTACTTAGCGACAGTTACACACTGAAAAAAAATATTTATTGCTTACCTTCAATATTATAAATAATCCCAAAAACCCAACAGAGCTTGATAAATTGTCTCGTCATTTTACGTGTCACGTCGAATTCAACCAACTAAGATAAACAAACGCATCGCTGTTCTGTCAGACTCTCCGCGTTACAATTCCGCGACGAAAATGAATAGTTTTACAAGTTATGTAACGGAATGGCATTTCAGTTGAGCTCTACAGGTTTCACAGTCATGTCTCTGTCGTTTCAGTCAGTATGAGTGTTGAACAGAGCGCCATCCGGATCGAGACCCGCCCCGGTGACTGGAGCAGCAGCAGGAGCTGATGACATGATGACTGGTGTGGGTTTACACCTCCGATGACTGACGAGCCAGCGCTAACTAATGACTAGAACAATTGGTGAGGTAAACTACACACGTGTGACTTAAAGTTTCCTGAAGTCGGGCATTTGCCCTCTGTTTTTGTTTTGGTTTGTATTCAAGACGACAAAGTTTAAACAATGGGACATATTTTGGGCCAAATTGTGTTTGTTACACTAACACATACTGTAGGGACGACCGAGGAGTGTTTAAGTAATTTTTTGTATATATATCACATTCAGTTTTTTATAGGGACAACTTCTAGGCAACGTTTATTGTGGTATGATAGTGATTTCGCCAGTAGTTTAATGTGTTTTCTAAGGACCTCTATCAAATGTGTGTGATGACAACATACAGAAACAGGAAAGCATTGGACCTCACAGCCAAGAAAAACTTCCTTTCTAAACTACACAAGCTGCACAACTTGCTTAATATATAATACAAACTGATGCATCATACGAGCCATTAAAAATTAGCGTGAAATATCCCACATAAATCAGAAAAGTTGTTAAACTTATAAGAAGAGAACTGTCGCATGAACCAGTACTGCGAATTAGTTATTTTTTTAAAATCTTGTGCAAACTTGTGCTGTAGCTTCATACATTTCTTAAATAATACAACCAAAAGATCAGAAAAAATGAAGAGCAAACAAAAACGTGAAAGTTAAGCACAGCTGCTACTGTACAGTTGAAACAACACTGAGGAGCAACGCTTGCTAATTCCAATTACTATTAAGTCTGTGTAAATACGGTCACTGAGGGGGTGAGACGGAGAGAGGAGAAAACAGAAAGCGAAAAGAAAAGCAGAGGAGAGAAAAGCAGAGGCGGCGGCAGTTCATTTTCTCGAAAGGCACATATAAATAAAGTGCTGTTTAGAGAACTGTCCATTGTGTGGCCTAAAAGAGCAGGCCACACTGATGGACACGTATATTGATCCAGAGAGCAGTGCCTTGATGGCCTGTGGATCACCAGCTTTCAGCAACTAACAAAAGATGTTGAGGGACTATGGGGCTGCATACCACAACACAGAATAAAAGCTGCGCCGCAAAAGAACTCCAGGCTGATTTAGCGCCCAGAGTAACTTTTCAGCACGTTTTACCCATAAATAAGTCTCTTTGAATTTCTTAACAATGTCTTGAGTCTGAGCATAACATTATTTATATAGAAAAACTGACAAAAGTAAGGAATAAAGCATAAGCAACAAGTGGTCAAGAACTTTGTTAGAAATAAAACTTTTTATAGTACCCTGCTCAAACACAAAATAAAATATAAATATATGTTATAATATAAAAATATACTATATTACAAATAAATAAAACATAGAATAAATAATTAAAAACATATACCAAGAATAGCAAAGGAATAGGAAATGGGTTCAACAGCAACCTTTTCCCTGCCAGTTATTAATTTCCATAAAATTTCCAAAACTCACTAAAAGGTCAAATATATCAAAAACTACACCACCGAATGTTTTTTAAACTGTAAAACCTCAAGTAGTCATGCACACGTAATGTGCTTTGATTTCGTCACACTTACTTAATAAATTCTTCACATGTAAATTAAATCAAGAGTGTCCACAAGTGAAAATCATGAAGTGAAAAAGACTTTATCAAGTTATCACTGTCTTTCTGATTTCATGCTTTGGACCTCATGCTGATACGCCTGAAATCAGCTGCAGAAGCCATTAGGTTAATAATAAAATCGCTATTGGGTCCTGGATAAAAATGACAAAAACGTTTTTATTTTATTTTCCCTCCCAATTTATAGATTTAGCATTAATTCAGATGCTTATTGTTCACTAAAATTTTAACTAAAGGTAATTTCACATCACTAAGTTTCTTAACAGTGCTATATTCCCTAAAAAAGTCCATTAGTTTTACCTTTCCTGCGATGGGCCCTGTCCCTGTGTGATGGCCGCTGGTGCATCAGGCGATGGCGAAGGTGCCCTTTCCCCTCTGACCTCTCTGATCTCTGTGCCACCTGCTCCTCCTCAGGTGGGCATGCGCACTGGCATCGGCACCGGCGCGCTGCCTCGGTCCAGGTACACAGCCATGCCACCCACAGCAGCCATGCTGACACCTGCATCTTCAGCGTAAAGCTCCTCTCCTCTGGCTCTGCACCCTCCACTACACCATCCCAAATGCGGTTAAGAGCGATCCACCCTTCTCCCCACAGTCCTTGTGGTGCTAAATTATCGGGAGATTGTTATAAAGAATGTTTTTTCTTTATATTCCACAAATGCTTTGTATTTACTTTCCCTCCCTCTTTTATTTAGCGCTCCCTCCGCTCTGTCCCTCCTCTTTCTCGCCTCGCTTTTCTCTTTTGGGAAAGAAGTTGGCGGAAACAATGATTGAAAAACAAGTTTCAGGCCCCATGCTGGGAGCGCGGGAGAGGAGGAGAGGGACGGGGACTGTCTCCTCCAACAACATCTGTGTCATTCGTTCTGCACGTCCCAAAGACGGAAAACAAGGCCCGGGAGCGAACGGGGAGGGGACGGAAGGGGATCTCCCATACCGAAAGGGATCAGTTCCATTAATCAAGTGTCTGCTAGTCGACTGATCAAATCCTTCAGAATGACAAACTCTCTCGCTCTTTAAAACATCAAACGGTTGAAAACGCACTGCCTGACTGCTATTGGCCCGTACCACAAAAGGAGAAGTAGACACCCTTCATTTCTGCATCAAGCTACTCTCTCAAAAGCATGAGAGAGGGAGTGTTTTCAAACAAAACTGACCCTCTCCAATGGCTTTGGCTGCTTGTCGGCCATGAAAGGGACGGCTTTTGTCTGGGGGGGATTCGCACTTTCTCAACACAATTTCTATTTTACGCAGAGAGGAGAGGTGAGCGGACCGAATCGCTTATGCGACTGGAACGTTCTCATTTGTCGAAGTGAAGACGTTTCGCTCGAACTGGAGATCATTTCGATTTTCACACTTAAACATTTCAATTATCAGACAACAGAAACCTAGTTGAATTTGATTACTGAGCAGCAAAGAGGATGAGGAAAGACACGGGCCTTTTCTTTTCCTTTCTTTTTTTTTGGTTCACATACGGTCAAAGATTTTTCACCGTTCACGAGGCAAAAAGCAAAAAGGGAGAAATTTGTACCTTTCTGCGTGCACAGTATGTGTCCCACTCATCACAGAGGTTGAATCAAATGGGACAGAGAAAGCAATTTGTCTCATGCAGTCTGGTCTTGTGTTCCACTCACCAGTCCTGCTGCTTCAGCACAGAAGAACAGAAGAAACATGCTGAGTTAACAGACCTGACCTGATCGGGGTTTCATTCTACAAACCTCCCAATTCATTTAAGACTGTAAGCCACAGGCAGAGATGTGGGCGATAGAAATATTACCTCAGATGTGGAATAGCATTGTTTTTACACAAATACACAGTGTGAACTTGTTTCTGCGGAAGTTGTATCTTCAGTCTCTCAGAAAGGTATCAAAAAAGTGGTTCGGACAAATCATGCTCTCTGTTTAAGATATTCTGATAACATACAATAGATTTGTGTGTGGAACAGTCCAAAATCTAAGCTGTCATTGACTCCCCCAGCAAATTGATGCAACCAGATCATTGCATCGGATTCATTTGTGAATGAATCATTCAGATCAGTTTTGTGAATCAGGTCAGTCAATTCATTTTAAGTATCTGGATAATATCTATCTGTAAATATCTGAATGATTAATTTAATAATAAGACATCATTACTAATCTCATAAATATGCCAATTTTTAGTTTTTTTTTTTTTTTTTAGGTTTTAGTTAATGATGTTTTTTGTCATTTTGGGGATTGACAGCCCCGTTCACTTTATTATATTGTAAAGATTGGCCAGAATATTCATAAAAACTCACCTTTCGTGTTCTACATATGTAAAAAAAAAAAAAAAAGCGCCTAAAAGTAAGCATAAAACATATTTACTAGGGCTGTGTTTTGACACAGATTTCATGATTCAATTCGATTCGGCTTTACAAGCTTGTGATTCAATTCTGATTTCTGAGGTACAGTACATGACAGATTTTCTCTGTAAAAACTAATGTGAAATATACAGAAGATTCGTTTAGTACTGCATTACTGTAATGTTGAGGGTTAAAATTAAAATACTAAACTTAAATTTAAATGACAATTGTATTTCTACTCCAAAAACTTGACGGATTTATTAAAACATTATTGAACCATAGAAGAACAGTATATGGTGCATATAGTTAGCAAAATGCTCCTCTCTACCATTCATTTTTCTAGCTAACTAACAAATTTATGGTCACCGAATATTTCTTTTTCTGAGGTAAATATGATGTTACGTGACATTGTTTACAAGCTGTTATATTGATGTCTTTCTGGAGTCGAAACGCTGATTGAGCGATTACACTGTTAAAAATATATATTTTTTTATATTGGCATCAATGGTGCTATGAAGAACCTTGAACATCCATGGAACCTTTCAAATACAGAAAAGGTTCTTTATAGTCAAAAAAGGTTCTTTAGATTTTTAAAATCTTCTTAAAAATGGTTCTTTTGGGAACTGTGCACTGAAAGGTTCTTTGAGAAACCAAAAAATGTTTCTTCTATGGCATCACTGCAAAAACACCCTTTTGGAACCTTTATTTTAAGAGTGTACATGAGACAGGACAGGACTTGTTAGGACACTCCATATTAAAGGAGAAGTTCACTTGCAGAAGAAAAATGTACAGATTGTCCCCATTGTCATCCAAGATGTTCACGTTTTTCTTTCTTCAGTCATAAAGAAATTATGTTTTTTGGTGGACTTCTATGGTGCCTGTGATTTTGAACTTCCATAATGCAGTTTCAGTGCAGCTTCAAATGGCTCTAAACGATTCCAGCCGAGGAAGAAGGGTCTTATCTAGCAAAACAATCAAACATTTTCTCCCATCTCATTTTCTTCTCTAACTTCAAAATCGTCCTACATCGCTGTTTACCTTTTTTTGTAAAGGACGTTTGATCTTCTTTGCATGTTCACTTTGTTAACACTGGGTTGGTACTTCTGCAGTGATGCAGAATGATTTTGAAGTTGAAGGAAAAATGAGATGGGAGTTTTTCAACCGACCCTAACTGTCTTGAACCGGGAACACACAGGTTATGCGGAGCTAGACAAGACGAGCATTTGAGGTTAAAATGTATATAAATTGTCACACTTTTTTTTTAGAAAACAACCAATCGTTTTGCTAGATAAGACCCTTATTCCTTGGCTGGGATCATTTAGAGCCCTTTGAAACATTGCATTTAAACTGCATATTGGAAGTTCAAACTCAGGGGCACCATAGAAGTCCACTATATGGAGAGAAATCCTGAAATGTTTTCCTCAAAAAAAAACAAAAAAAAAAAAAAATTTTTTTTTGAATGAAGAAAGAAAGAAATGAACATCTTGGATGACAACATTGAGTACATTATCTGTAAATTTTTGGTTCTGGAAGTGAACTTCTCCTTTAAACAGCTCCAGAACGGTATTTATTCTTTGAATATTGTAATAAAATGGACAGATTTTAAGTCTGAGACTTTGTTTATATTAAAAATAAAAATTCACAAAGCTTATTGCGATTTATTGAATGGGAGGCATGCTACAATATTCCATTCTGAAAACAGGCTAGCATAATCAATTCTTGGGAATTCAATATTTCAATATATTTTACCCAGCCCCATTTTTTCCCTCTTTGACTTCACATAAAAATCAATTCAGCTGCTTCTGAAAAGCGAGCAATGTATTTTACGTGGGACAAGTTCCTAAAAAAATTACTATTTTAGATTTCACTGACCACCCATATTGCAAGCCATGACCTTGAGTTTCAAACACTAGTCACTTATTCGTTCAATTCTCTCTTTTCACTGTACCCCCTGCCAGGTAGCAGGTCATGTGGAGCGACCCTGGTGAGGACCCAAAAATGGCCACGCTTCAGCCCTCCATGGGGTGTCAGGGTGGACCTGCAAAGGGCTATTCCAGCTCACGCTGACCCTTAAACTGTGCCTTAATCTTCAGCTCAGGAGGATGGAGACCACACTAATCTTCCTAAAGCAAGAGCAAGAGAGAGACAGAAAGGGAAAAAAAAGTAGGTAGAAAAAAAACTCTTATGTCATCGTAAAGAGAGTGGATATGTAGGGAATGATAATATTTAAAAGCGAAACAAAAGCTTATATCTTGGCCTGTGAGTTATATTAGACGAAAAGAAAACAAAAATGCATTACCTTGTTCTGTTGTTGAATGAATGCAGTGTTTCAAAAAAAAAAAATTAAATTGAATTAACTAAAATAAAAAAAAAAAAAGTCAGGAAAATGTTAGCTGCTGTTATGTACAACAAATATTTCTCTCTTTAAATAAAATTTAGATAAAATTCAAATAAAAATAATAAAATTGCTGTTGGGCGAATTTTTCCCCTGGTGTGAATAGGTCCATCGGAATGCAATGTTTCAAATCAAAAACTTGTTTTCCGCCAATATTCCCAACAAATATTTGCTTTTGGTGTCAATAAATTTTAAAGTAGTTATTGAAATGTAATTGGGCGAATTTTTCCCCTGGTGTGAATAAGTCCATCAGATTTTGGTGTTTTAAATCAAAAACTTGTTTGCTGCCAATATTCCAACAAATATTTGCACTTGGTGTCAATACAATTTAAACTAATATTAAATAATTTGAAAATAGAAAACATTATAAATATACTAATATTAATAGTAATATTCAAATTTCTTTATCTTTCAACTGGAAAATGTCTTTATGTTTCACCCCCACTGCAATTAAACTAATATTTTAGTTTACTGTAAAATCTCCAAAAGTTATTTCATTTTGTTTGACTTCCAGTTTAGCACCCACATTTGACCTCACCTGACCCCACATCTATAACTGACCTGAGACATTTTGCATCCGACAGCGACCAGCAGGAATTCTTTTAATGCTTGCACCATTATTTTTCAGAATACTTTACAGATTCTAAAATAGAACAATTGATACGACTTACATTTATCCAACACCGATTAGATTAAAAATTCTCAGGGATGGAGATGGGGGTGTGAGGGGTGAAGGGTGGGCATGCAGAGCTCAGAGCTGGAGAATAGAAGGCCAGGGGTGTGAGGGCAAAAGTTCTGCATGAGTGGATCACAAAGCAGGATCTAGCGTTCACCCCGTTCCCCTCCTCATCCCTCCCCCTCTCCCGCGAGCCTCGGCAGCACCCACACCCATATCCTGGGTCGCGCTTACACCTCTCCGGCTCTGCATCCCCCTTTTGCTTTCTTTCTCTCTCTCTCTCGTTCTTACTCTCTTTGTATGTCCAGCTGGCTGCCCTACAAAGCCTCCAGCTCAGACTCCCAATGAGCCTTGCTCCCTCCGACGCTTTGTTCTGCCATTTTTCCCACTCCCTGGAGAGAGAGTCACTACCAGCACGGACAACGAGAAGGAATAAGGGAAAATGACAGTGAGAAGGAGAGGAAAAATGGAAAGGAAACAAAAATAAGTCAAGTGGCTTTGCAATCAACGATTACAAAGCAGAACTGCAAATGTAACTGCATTTCTTAGCCACCTGCAGCACCAACTTCCTCTTCGCCGATGACTCTGAGCTTCCTTGTTTCTATTGTCCTTACTTCATATGATAACTAAAACACTGATTATCATGATTTTCTTTTGGAAACCTTCCATAAACATATTGGTTTTGGAAGAGTTCCTAAAATGGTGGCTTTTAAAATCCTTTTCCTTTTCTGAAAAATCCTTTTCTCAAGGTCACTGTCTTTTGTGTTTTATTATATCGCACACATAGATGTCGTTCAATGTGTCTGTGATCCTTTGGTTTGATTACACAACCCATTTCATGTACCAGTCCATCCGTCCGGTACCCCGTTTCTCAAGCTCTGGTAGATCTTCACCGATCAGCAAGCAGAAAGGCCTCAGTGTTGCGATGTGGGCCGGAACTAATAGGATTGGATTTGATTCATTAGATTCTCTTTCATCGCACTGGTTGGAATTTCACTGCACGTCCCGTCGGACTCCCCAGTTTTAAATAAGGATCGCACGAAGACCTGAGGGGTGAGAGCTAGCGCAACTGAGACATGGCCTCGCCTCGCTTCTTGCTCACATTCCCACAATCTCTCTGTGTAAGAACCTCCGGATATTTCAGTATTTGGGATGAGTCCCAGGATATTCCAAGTTTTTCTGCATGACCACAAACTCACTTGGCTGCTTTGTAATGGACAAACGTGTAGATTCTACTTTGGACTATTATTGTCATGTTGGATTTGTCACACACGTTTTGATGAGTTTTTAGCAGGTGAATCTGCAGCTAACATTTTTATATCCAATTTGGAGCTTGTTAGTTAGTGTCTTCATGCTGTAAGGATCACAGCAACCATGTACAACACGCTTGTGAAAATAATAAGCAATAACGACCTCCATCTTCCCCTGTGAAGTTTGCCTCCAAGAAAGATTTATGAAAATGAAAGTAAACGTCTGAGGCAACAAAGGGCCCACACAGAGTATTCGCCTTGTTAAGAACAAAATAATCAACTTGCGCAGCTTGAAGCTTTGTTGGACCGCCCAACTTTGCTCCCTGCGTCTTTGTGGTATTGTGCGGAGAGTGAGACAGTGTCTTAAAGAATGCTTTCATAAGGCCAAAATTAGCATGTCAATATGGGACCAAGAAAATGAAATTTGTCTGGTTCTAGCTGTGAATGAGTGAAATTTGAGTTTGTGGATAACCAATTAATGGACTGGGGTATTAGAAAGTGATTTCATGCAGCAAAGGCACCAAAAATATGCAGTGATTATGACTGAAGTGCCTTCTGCAGGGTAAAATTTATGGTGTTGTGATGCAGTTAGACAAGGTCAATTATATTTCTAAATCATTACCCCATTCTTGGTCATTTATATGAAAAATTGAATTAATATTATTAAAAAAATAAATTAAATTGTAATTAAATAAAGATTCATCTTTGATTGTTGAAGAAGAAGCTGTGTTTAATCCAGGAGCAAAAATAATTGAACTCTATTGCAAAAGCATGGACAAGTGCACAAGACAGTTTGAGTGTGCACATGCAATATCTAAGAAAGAGAAGAGGCAAATCATATAAGAGCACTGTATATTAGAGAGTTTGCACATATTATGTTCTTAGAAATAAAGGTTTCAAAAGAGAGGGGTTTTGTTATGATGCCAAAGAAGAACAATTTTCAGTTCCCTGAAGAACCTTTCAATACCTGCGTTTCCATTAACCTTCAAATTGCGCAAATTGAAAATACGCTTAATGGAAACACATTGTTTCACAAAAACTTACATATATCACAAAAAAGTTTTTACGCTCGCCTGAGGTGGTTTTTCAGGCGATTTAAAAAAGGAATATTTCGCACAACTGAAATGAAAATGTTTTTATTTTTTTATGTAATTTTTTTTCACATTTACAGATCACATGGCGTATGTAAAAAAGCGCATTATGGCTCTAACACAGCCACCGGAGCTGATCGCTGCCACTCAATAGTCAATGCTTGTGTTTATAACAGCCGCGCTGCAAAAGTTTCTGATGCGGTTCTCCATGCTGCTTTTGGAAAGGTACATGCATACATCTCCTTCGATTAAATATAGCCAAAATCTCTGAAAAATCCACCAAAATCCATTGCCATGACTTATCGTGAGCGGAAAAAAAATATGTTTTAGTCGCATAACATTGATTAATGGTAACGGCGTCATTTTGCTAGACTTTTTAGTTCATTATAAAATATCGCCAAAGTTTTGCGCAAATCTGTAATGGAAACCTGCCTAGTGAACATTTCTTAAATAAACCTTTTTTTTTTGTAGTGTGAAGAAAATTTTAATAAGCTAAAGAGCCTTTGTGTAATACAAAAGTTCAATGAATGTTAAAGGTTCTTCATGGAACCATAAATGCCAATAAAGAACATTTATTTTTAAGAATGTACATTGCAATATTTTATCATCTACTAGATGAAAATGTACGTCTAATCACTTCGAAAAGTAAAACAGCACCTCTCCTCAATGAGCCACACAATTTGAGATGATGGGTGAGTTACGGGTCAAAGTTTATTAGTTAAAGTGATAGTTCACCCAAAAATGAAAAGTCTGTCATTAATTACTCACCCTCATGTCGTTCCAAACCTATAAGACCTTTGTTCACAAATTAAGATATTTTTGATGAAATACGAGAGCTTTCTGACTCTCCATAGGCAGCAAGAGTCCTACCATGTTCAAGGCACAGAAACATAGTATGGGAGTCGTTAAAATAGTCCATGTGACATCAGTGGTTAAATTGTAATTTTATGAAGCTAAGAGAATACTTTGTGCACAAAGAAAAGAAAAATAACGACTTTATTCAATGATTTCTATTTCTCAATGCGCTGTGGTACTCTCAGTAATGGTGGCGGTTTCTCCAGGGAGAGGAGAAATCATTGTTATTTTTGTTTTCTTTATGCACAAAAAGTATTCTTATAGTTTCAAAAAATTATGAAATGACTATGATTATGATTATCATTATGACTATTTTCACGACGTACTTACAAGGGCCCTTGTTGTCTGTGGAGGGTCAGATAGCTCATGAACTTTATCAAAAATATTTTAATTTGTGTTCCGAAGATGAACAAAGGTCTTATGGGTTTGGAACAACATGATGATAACAACTTAAAGTTTAATAGTTAAGGTTTAAAAAAAAAATATAAGGAATAATAAGAGTGTTGCTTATGATGTTGGATTGGAGAATTAATCTTTTGTTTTGGGGTCAGATCATTTCAATGAATGATTTGATCAAGTTGTCACCCATGAATCAGACTGAACTAGTGACTGAGTTTGAGTCATTGAATTAAAGGAATAGTTCACCCAAAAATGAAAATTCTGTCATTAATTACTCGCCCTTGTCATTCCAAACCTGTACAGTAAGTCCTTGGTATATCTTCAGAACACAAATTAATGTTTTTTATGATATCCAAGAGCTGAATAGACAGCAATGCAAATACCATTAAATCATGTTTAATGCCCAGAAAGTTTGTAAGGACATCATTAAAATAATCCATGTGCCATCAATGGTTTAACCTTACTTTTATGAAGCTACCAGAATAGTTTTTGTGCACAAAGAAAACAAAAATAACGTCTTTATTCAACAATTTCTTCTCTTCTGTGTCAGTCTTCGATGCATGTTCACAAGGCGCAGCACATCTGGGGTCTACGTCAGAACACCGGCTCCGAAGGTCTTACAGAATTGGAACGTGAAGGTGAGTAATGACTTTTAATTTTTGGGTGATCTAAAAATCTGAAGGAATCGTTCATGAATCAGACTGATCTGGTTCATTTTTTCTTACCCATTGACTAAACCCATTCCTTAGCAAACACCACTAATTAAAGAAAAGAACAAACTAAAATTTTGCCATAAATATAAAATGTATTTATTATTTTCTACAGTACAAATACACTACATTTAAAATTACAAAACTGCAAAACAGACAAAAATTCTCCTAATTGTCCAATTATATATTTGACATGCAAAATGTACAAAACTTTACTCAACCACACCCCTCTGAAACGTTGGCACTGCATATGCTTGCACGCAGACCCCTCTGTGCCGCGTTCTCAGAGAGGTGTGGACGTCTCTGATTTGGCCAGCAAGACAAAAGCCCTGGAACCTTCTGCTGTCCTCTCATCTCAAGCGGGGCTCGTTGATCGACGGTGCTGCCAGGTTGGCTGCCCCGCTTTGGGATATCTGTAGGAGTTTGGCACACGAAGCCTCGTGGTCTAGTGTGTTCTCAGGGGCTTGGCATACACGGGCTCCAGGAAATGTAAGGGCAGCAACATGAACAGGGCTGCCAAGAGCACCACGCTCACCAAGGACAGAAGCACGTAGCGGCCGATGAAGAACATATCCACTATCTGAAAAACATCACAGGCTTACGGCGTGAATTATTTAACATATTATACAGTTACTGGAAAGTAATTAAAGCCATGAGGGCTTTGATGTTTCCATTAATATTTTTAATTAACAAGAAATCCATTCAGTACGTTACGCTTTTCTCCACTAGAGGTCAGCAGGGTTCTTTTAAGAAATTTAACTGCAACCTGAGACACCTCACTAGACCAGGCACTAATAAAGTGTGTGTGTGTGTGTGTGTATACACATACATACATAAAACTAAAAAACAAAAACATATAGAATACATTTATGTAGCAGGATATTTATTTTAGCATGCTAAAAATCTAATTTCTTTCATCCCATTATTTCTTCCTCTGCTGTCTGTTTTTCCTCCATGAATTAGAGCCGAACAGGGTGATAGTGTTGAATACTAACAACACCCCATATCCCTACAGACCTGAACTAGAGTATGAGGCCTAAATCATGGGAGAGGCCACAACCTACATTAAACTACAGACAGAGCGATGTCTTTGTGTGTGTCTGTGCATGTGTATGTGGGTGGGGGCTCTGTCTCAGGCGAATGCAGTGTTCTCTCGTTTAACGCATCTCACTTTCTAATTTGCCAATTAGCCGGCTAGCGAAGCACAGAGCAGAGGCCATGTTTTATTAATGTGGCATCGAATGTGCGGCAGTGAGCTCCTGTTTGGGGCCGGCCTAATTGGCACTGTGATATTATTCCTTTGTACAACAGCGAGGGGTTACCCATTTCTCATACAATACGCTGTCACCTATCAAGAAAAAAAACTGTTATCTGGTCATACCCGCTGCAAGCAAATCAGCAACGGGTGTAACATGGATTTGGTGCTATGCACAAATGAGAGTCTATTGCATAAAGTACTGTACTACATGCATGCTTATAGTAATGAGAGACTGGAGTTTTGTCCCTGCGATTTATCTTTCTGTTGTAATATTAATTCCTAAATTGATTAAAGCTAACTTTAATTCACATGGTGTCAACTTCTAAAAGGTGTTTTTGACATCAAAAATTGCACGTCTTCCTAACACCTCTTGCTGATAACAAAAATTTGAGTTGTAAATCTGAGAACATCTGCTGCAAGATATTACAAGAACTACAATATGCAACTTGTGAGATCTCAAGTGTATGCATCAACCCTACTGAGTACAGTGGGTAATCTAATAATTTTAGGTCGAAGACAAGGGAACAATTGATTCAGTCAACATGTTTCTGTTGTGTTATTGAAAAATGAAAGGTAAATGGTCGGAGTTTTGTTTGTGCAGACAAGAGGGTGAGTTGGCAGCTCAGAGTGCTGGTTTTGGCAAAGACAGAGTTTGGGAAAAAGCTGTTGTGTTTGTGCTCGTCTGCTGTTGAGGAGAGATAAACCAGCACATGTCTTTGTCAAATATAACACACACAGAGCTCTACAGTGCACCTAACTCTCTATTCAAGTATGAATATCTGAATTCAATGTGAACCAATTATCAAATCACTTGTACATTAAATTTATATATCAAGGGCATTTCCTCTGAGGAGGCAAGGGAGGGCAGTGTTTTCTCAAAATATTGGATGAGAGAAAAAAAAAGTCCAAAAATAAAACAACTTACAAAATATAACATTAAAAAGTGTATAAATCACTCGTTTTTCTTAAGAAACATTGTCCGACAGCAACACCAGCATGTAAAGTTACAGAAGGAGTCTGTATCTCTCTCGCCTCCCCTGAGCCTATTGAGTTTTAACAGACTCACTAAAGTATGCGGTGGGTTTGGTGGGGGGTAATTGAGAATGAATAGGGGAAAGTCACGTGAGAGGAGGCAATGCCTCCACCAAGATATGATTTGATATGACTGGTTATGTTCAGCTGTGATTAGTTTATGCGATAAATCCCACCTCTTGTGTTTGTGCGCATCTCGCGTTCGCAAAGTTCGAGAGTGTTTTCACAACGCATCATCAATCGGCCATATTGGCAGCACTGAACATAAACAATGACACTGAACCGAACAAAACTTACATATTTTGCTGATTATTGCTGCTGAAAATGGTCAGTTATTGTCATGTTTTGGGCTGTACTAATCGGTCGGACCGGGAAAAACATTTGGAGTGCTATAGACTGTCAAAAGTAATAACAAATAAAGGAGAAGAGTGCAAAAAACTATCTGAGGAACAAAAGCATTTATGGTTGGCCAAACCGAAACAGGATTTCCAGGGCAAGAATCTTTACAACATTTGTGTTTGTTCTTATCATTTCTGGTCAGGTAGGTGAAATTTTAGGCTAATATTTTAATTAATACTGCTAGTACGTGTTTTTACCACCTATTAACTTTAGTTTGTCAACATATTGTGCCCTTTCCTGCTTACTAAGTTCTCCTCTATATAATTTAGCAGCTTCTACGCGTTTTTCTGTGGTTTAGACAGCATAAATGAGCAAAACAATGTATTCAGTAGTACAGTGGTTCTCAAAGTGTGGTATGAGTACTTAGGCTCCCTCTAGTGGTACATAGAAGAAACACTAAATTAAATATAAATGAATGTTAAAACAATACAATTTAATTTAATCAATGTTTATCTGAGTAAAGTTTTTTTTTTATTTTTATTATATATTATTTTTACATTTACATGTACAGGTTTTATTTAACTTTTAGGTACAACACATTTGTATTTAATCATTAAGATTTTTATGTACCTGTTTGTAAGCAGTGTTAATGTTCAAACTGTGTGTATTTACAATGTTAAAGTGGCTGACAACAATAAATATTCTTATTAGGAATAAAATTGAACTGTGCAGAGCTGTAGCTGAATAGTTAGGCCTACTACGCTACTGTATTTCAGTACTGGTCATTATGGTGGTACTTGCAGAGCCAAATATTTTCTGAGGTGGTACTTGATATAAAAGGTTTGAGAACCACTGCAGTAGTAGTACAATAACCATGCAGTCCATGCTATTGTTTACGTCCGAGTATCGCCAATATCGCCAAACCCTCTACTGGAAGACTAATTTTAAAAGTAAACAAACAACTCACTTAGATATAACCACTTTTTACATCAAAATTAGACTTAAAATGGCATGAAAACACTATCTGTGAGAGTTTTAGTGAATAATTAGCTTGGTGAAAATTAAAGTAAACAAACTATAATTGTTTTTAACTGTTTGTTTGTCTATCTATCTGTCTGCCAAAGATAAGACAATGGCTATATATTTTTAATAAAGTACATTATGTAAATAATATTGCACTCACCTGAACTGCTCTCTCAGGGGAGGGAACTTCGGAAGCGCGAGGGAAGAACACTAAAACCAGTGTGACGGTGAGCGCCAAAATAAATATAGGGATGATTCCTAACCTGTTGAGGCGATGGCATGGTGATTATTCATGATACAATCCCTTACTAGAGTATGAGTCGAAAAACTTTAAGTATACTCTTACTTTGTTGGGCCGGTTGCCCGTGACAGAACAATGGCGAGCGCCAGAGTGACTATCCAGATTAAAGCGATGATAAATACACCTGTCCCAACGCCCAACACTACATCGGCCATCCTCACCTCTCACACTGCCTGTACCTGGACGAGAGAAGGAACAGTTATTTCTTGGGTTTAGGCAGCGTGATATGATGGATGTACGCGCTAAATCCACTGAGTAAGTATATCAGGCTGACGCAAACCATCATTTGGCTGTTATTACTAGACATTTACTGTAACTACGCTGCTTTTTAAACTCAATTCAACTAGCATAATTAGGAAGTAAATGATGGGAAGCGTGCAGTTCATCAAAAATGAATGCTTAAACCAGCAAACTAATCCATTGTGAACCGTTAACGGCTACTCTAAACCGTTTGTAAGTTATATTTACCTCATAAAACAACCGAATACAGGAAGCAAGTGCGTAGTTTTAATAAAATACTGATTTGCGACAAGATACACGCTGCAGAAAACATAAAATATTTCCATGGAAACACCGTCGCTTCTGTTTACCTCCACACTTCCTGTGACACGAATAGACCAATCAGATTGCAGTATCTAGCAAACAGTATGCTGGGAGTTGTAGTTTTTGTGAATACTGAGTATGCGTAGTACGTATAAAAATTGCAGTACGTTGTCTTTGCAAGCTCACTGATAATGAAATGATAGTTTGTTGTATAATATTTTAGGTTTCAAACTGGCCTTTTATTTCATTCCTCTCTACCTAGATTCTGGTCAGCAATTGTGAAAAAAGAATATATATATATATATATATATATATATATGACATATAACTCCGTTTTTAACAATTTGTTAACGCTTTTTCATTGTGCATGCCAGTTAAATCTCAATTAAACTACAGTTGGTTTATTTTGATTAGGTAAAAATGACAAAATACAACGTGATACATGATAACATAAAAAAACTGATTTTTATTTTTTTAATTAGGCTATGTGTTTTTGCAAATAAACTCTTCATATATATATAACCGGTTGTTTTACTAATATAACACTGAGTCTGTATACAGGAAAATGTACAGCTCAGTTTATATTTATATGGGGGTCCCATCAAAAAAAAAAAAAAAAGTGAATAGCTACCCATATTTGATCTAGATTAGTCTTTCTCAGTCGTGACTTTGCTTGCAGCTTATGGAGTAAGTTTTTATGTAAATAACTAAACATACATTTGGGACTTGACCGACTGGCAAATTTTCTCGTTTCTCGTGGCACAAATAAATAGGTGTCCTCTGCTTTCCGTCTAGGCGAACAGCCAAGGCGACCTGCAGCCGAATGTAGGTCTCGTTTGATGCCGATAGGGGGCCAGCGGGCTCCGCCGTTAATGAACCGGAGATGCGCGTCCAGGGCCCGGGGTGTTCGGTACGACACGAAATAATGCCAGTGGAAGAGGAACCGCGGAGGTGTACACTCGGCAGCGAGGGGTACGGGGAGAGAGAGAGAGGAGGGGGGGAGATGGTGGGAGGGGTCTGATATGGCAGACGTCACGGCTTGTGTAGGGGAGTATAGGCTGTGTTGTCAGCCTGGTGTCAGTCTGATGAAGATTGGCATTCAGGTAAGCTGTCATTCATTTTCAATGTCAGAGCGCGGAGCGGGCGAACACTCCAGCGTGTTTTTTTCCCCTCTCGCTCTCATTACAAAAGGCAGGACATTATTCATACAGACTGGCCGAGGGCTGAGGGGAGAGAATGATAGACAGACAGAGAGAGGGAGAGAGAAAGTGAGGGAAAGAGAGAGAGAGAGAGAGCGAGCGTGAGTGAGCGGGAGGGAGGAGGAGGAAGAGAACGAGTGCGATAGAAGGAGGGAGGAAGAGAGGAAAGACGGGAGAAGATGCCGTGCAGTTCGGGGGAGCGCATAAGAGTCTTTCTGGATGATTTTTTTTGGTGGATGATGCGTTGGACTTGTGAAATGTGGTGGTAATTTTTGCGTCGATATTTTTTTGGGGTTTCAAACGGCAATTTATAGTCTTTTTCGTAGGGGGATACATGACTGATTCGTCATAACGCGCAAAATATACGCGTCTAAATTCACATTTAGAATCTTAATTGAAATGTATTTTTGATATCACCAATGTTTTGTTTAGAGCTATACTTATGTCTTGTTGGCTTTTAATGAGTTTAAATATTTGTATTTTAATGCTCGTTTATGACTAGTCAGTTTTGAAACAAAATATTGTTTAGTAAATGTTCATCTGGCATTCAGATCTTGACCTGAGATTATCGCACATTATCAGATTAGTGTTTAGGAAAAGAAAAACACAATTTGCCTGCGTTGTGCATATTATATCTTTCAATGACTTTACGTGGAGTCAACTTTTTTTAAAGAATATGGGTAATTTTTGGGTCGCGATTTTTTTTAAAAACCTATTTTTAAAATATTTTGTGGTGTGTAGAATCTATAATAAACTTTTGATGAACAATAATATGTTTTACACTTTGTTTATGAACCGTCCAATACTGGCTCTAATAACTGTGTTGGAGTTCCTACTGTTGTTATGGTTACCACATCGCGACGTCTTTTCGCTAGCGACTATTTAGCGATTGTTGAAAATATGTTATAACTTGTAATCTAACTTTTTTGTTTAAAAATGTTGTTTTAAACAACGTGTATGCTACTTTTAAGCCCCCCATCTTTTTAGATTTTCTTGTTGTGGTGTTTTTAGACAGTCTCCCCCAAAACGTCTAACGTTAATTTCATTTCTGGTTGCGTGTAGGTAAACGACAGGTAAATGACCACAATAAACATGTAAAAAGTACTAGAAATACTATTAGAAACAGGTTTTAAGTACAGTCATCATAGTTCAGCTAGGGTATTACTTTAAAAAATGTGTCAGTTTAATAGCTCTTTGCTGCTGGTATGTCTTCTGTACATTTTTAAAGTTTGGATGGCAGTTCGTGTGGTAAAGTATTTATTACTCTGGATTTGTCCTTTGATTTTTAAAACATGAAGCTGATTGTTCCGTTTTGACTTGCAGAGACAACATTACATGGTGTTGTAAACAAGTTCCTCTTTGGATATAGACTTTTGTATAGTTCCTTTGTAAAAGTTTAGTGACTTTCACAATTGTATGTGACATTAAACAACCTTTTTTCTGCAAATTTGGATTCTCTTCATAAACTAGCTAAGCTGATGCTGAAACGCAGGAAACATTGTAAAGTAAGAAACAGGTGACATGACTCTTTTTTTAAAATGTTGTAAAGGTGTCAGGGTTGTTTGCAGTTTACATCCATTTGCAAGCTTATATAATATATTAATTTGCACAAAAGTTTAAATCTAAGATAATCTCTCATTCATGTTTTATATTAGAATAACTGCAAGTAAGCGCTGTTTCATAATTGGTATTAATTAGATCATTTGCAATGTTGAGTTCCATTCTCTGCAGAAACGTGGTGAGAAAATACATCTCATATCCTTTTTCTGAATGACTTCATTTAATACATTAAGTATAAAGTAACACCTTTCATAATACTATTCAGGAAAAAAGCTAAATGCTAAATTCTGAACGTATTTAAATAACACTTTCTTAACACTTTTAAACAATCAACACTCTCTACAAATTTTTAAATGCGATCAACTTAGTCTTTCCAGTATAAGCCGCAGCAACGTTGCAGATTTGAATTTCTTTAGTGTTAAATATCAAAATATTATGACACACAAACTTGCTATAGCATCTGTTTAACAACATAAGAGTGACATTGCATGTCCATTTCCCCCCCAAAGTCAAATCTCATTTAATCAGCTGTTTTATTTCTGCGGTGCAAGCGATCACGGGGCTGTAATGTTTTGTCTGGAAGATAAAAGTTGTTGGATGGGGCTAATTTAAATGCCGAGATCCCTGCTGGGATCTTAATTGATGATTTGTGTCGCGGGACAAGCTGCCCAGGGGCAAAACTGCAAACACGAAATACTCCGACTTTATTTGCATATTCCCCTTCTCCACATTACGAGCAAATTACAATCGGAGGTTCAATACTGCAGGACCCGGAGCTCTTTTGGCCTAATCACTAATAAAATGACTCAGTCGGCCTAAATGAGGGAAGTAAACTGAGCAAAAAAAGATTGTAAACCAATTGTGATGCTTCTTGACGTGCATAAAGCTATTTAGAAAATTGTCTTCCCTTCTAATGTGTCGTTTCTGATGCCAACCATATATATTCAAACCATTATACATAATCCAAATGCCTTTTTTTGTCCACAGGTCTCATTAGGATTTTTCAGAGCGTACACATGTTGTTTGTCTGTTGACAGTTAATGAGATACTCGTCGTGTTTGTGCAAAATAAAAAATGCAGGCTCAAATGAGAATTATTCATCAGCCTTGTAGTCTGCCGGGGTCTTGTGTGTTCAAGGTGAAGCAATATGAGGCTACATTGTTCTTCGCTCTTCTTAGATGCACAGAGACAGAGTTCTGTTGTTGCAGGCTTCCACTGCTAAGCCTTTGCTGATCCTGATGGCTCTCTGAGGAGCGTGGGCCTGTTATTGCCGTTGGACGGCTGTGCGTCCAAATGACCTCGCTATGCTGCTCTCTTACCGCTAGGCACGGCGGTCAAACTCCTCTCTTGGGACCTGGAGGTAGGGGAAGATTTGCTTGATTTACACGTGCGCAGGCACTTAACGGTCAGCCATCGCCTGGTGCTCACATCACAGGCCGTGCTGTTTTCATGTCACCCTGGCCTTGGAGAGAGACTTGGCATGATAGGTTGGAACTGACGTTGATTTGATTTACGAGAAAACACTGACTTGAAATCGCCAGTCTCCATAAAGAAGCAGTGATCTGATGTTAACAAATGTGATGAAGTCATCCTTTGGTGTGCTTGTCAGCACTTGTCACGCACTTAAATAGGTGTCGCCGAATGACAGATGACTTGATGAAAATCTGCCCTTGACTGTACTTACACTCACGTCTGTATCTGCAGCATTTAAAACAGCTTGAACAAAATTATAGATGAAAATAGATTAATAAAAAGGAATGAAATAAAAAAATGAAAAGCAGGAATTTTTAGCACTTAAACTTTCCCAGACAGTTTGTTCTACACACGAGTGGTACAGTATTTGTATGACATCCTGAGGAGAATTGAGCTAGTTCTTATTTTAGTATAATTGAGATACTATTATAGTTTTTGTTAAAATTTTAAATAAATGAAAAAGTTAAAAGTTCTACTTTTAGTTATTTTAGGATATCAGTTTAAACTAAATTAAGTAGCTAAAATATATATGTATTTTGTTATATTTTATTTTAGTTAACATTTATTTTACTTCAAGTAAAGTATTTTATTTATTTTTTTTATTTATTAGAAATGTTGGGACGTAGCTAAAATAAGTTTTGTTTTATTTCATTTAATGTATATTTTACTTCAGGTAAAGTATTTTATTCATTCATTTATTTATTTATTTATTTTTTTTTAGAAATGTTGGGAACTAGCTAAACTAAAAGTTTTTTGTTTTATTTTAGTTCAGTTAACGCTTATTTTACTTAAAGTATTTTATTTATTTATTTATCTATATTTATTATTTAGAAATGTTGGGAACTAGCTCCAGCAGAAGTTTTTTTATGTTGTTTTGTTTTAGTTCAGTTAATGTTTATTTTACTTCAAGTATTTATTTATTTATTTATTTATTTTTAGAAGTGTTGGAACTAGCTAAAATAAAAGTTTTTTGCGTTTATTTTATTTTAGTTAACATTTATTTTTACTTCAAGTATTTTATTTATTTATTTATTATTTAGAAATGTTGGAAACTAGCTAAATTAAACATTAAAACATTTTAATTTTTTTTTTTTACTTTAGTTCAGTTAACGTTTATTTTTCTTCGAATAAAGTATTTATGTGTTTATTTATTTATTTTCATGATTTTAGATCTAGTTAACTATAATAATAGTGCCTGGTCAGTCATCAAACAGCTAAAAAATAGGGCTCTTAAATGCAGGTCCTTAAAAACTAAAATTTTAGGCCTTAGAAAGTCTTTAAATTTAAGAGGTGTTTGGGGGAAAAAACAAGAAGAAGAATCGCGATACGGTTTAATTTGATAAAACCTGTATTATTTGTAATGTTGTTTAAATAATTGTTTTTACAGTAATTTTATTTGTGCATGTCTTTAAAAGGTCTTAAAAGCCTTCAGTTTGATTTTTAAAAACCCAGTAGACTTAAATTTCAAGCCAGTGGTAAAAACCAGAATATCATAGTGTGATTTGTGGGTGGGATCTTTTGAACTTGACGTGGCAACACCTTAGCAATTGCACACTAATGCGCTGGCAGCCGCCCATGAATAGCAGTGATTTTTGCACTAGTAAAACAGCTTTTCTTAAGACAAAAAGGTATTTCTTTAAAATAATAATAATAAAGTATTATTATCTCATGCAAATGACAGACAAAGTTGTTCATAAGAACAGAAATAATTACTTCACCAGGATCAAAAGCAGAGTCAAATTAGCAGCAGCTTATTATTAATTCTGAATTTAAAAACCTTGAACAAGTCTGTAAACCTCCAAGTGCCTTTGTTCTTATCTCTAGTGGAATGCTGATAATCCAAATAAATGTACTCAGCGTCACTGAGGGAAATACGAACACTTCCACCAAATCCTGAATTTATTATATTTCTGAACACTTTCTCAGCACAGACGAAGGTTGAAAATATTTTATTTGAATTCTGTTTGAGATCAAAGTAGGAAGAAAAAAAAAAGCCCTACCCAAGACCAATTCATATCTTTTTCCCCCTCTAAATATATAAATATATGCATGAGTATAATAACTAGTCAAATTAAAATAATGTGCTAGAGGCAGGAGAGTGCTTGACTAAGGTTGAGAGAGAATGATGTTTAATATTTTCTCTATTAGAGCGAGCACGAGAATTGTAGTTCTCACATGTTTTACACATTTCATATGTTGGTGTCATTTGGCGTGACTGGAGAGAGAGATAGATAGATGTTCTCCAGCGGTGCATTGTGTGCATTTCGCTCTCCTGTCTTTCAGAGTGCGGCGTTTTTATTAGAGCTGAAATAGTGCGTTGAATTCTCATCTATTACTGTAAAAGCCATCTTCTCCGAAAGTGGCATCTCGCTCCGTCCCGTTTCAATGACATCATTCATAAAGGCATGTTTTTCTCCCATTCACACTTCCTGCTCTGTCCTCTGGAGCATTCAAACACAGACCACCATTGATTCCAACCACCTGATTTCATTTGGACCTTTGACACTGGGCTATATCGGAGTTTCCTCTCCCGCTGATCTATTTGTGCATCTTTTGTTGCGCTTCGAACAGAACCCCCCACGTTTCCATCATCCTCTTTCAAGCTCGGAGCCACTGAAAGGCATTGATCGCTAGCTGTATGTGTGCAAAATGCCTGGAATGGCGTCTGTACATGACAGAATCACTTAACGGCGAGGACTGAGTTATTCTTCCTTTTATTAATGCATTGGAATGGTTTTCCTTATATAGGTGCTGAGTGACTCCTGAATAGCGGCTAATTCACTCGCTTTAAAAGGATTATTAATGCATATCAATCCAGATAAATGGATCTTAGTTTTATTTGCAAAGTGGTCTGTCTCAGCTAGTTTTGTTGGCCTGTTGGTTTGCAAATACCGGTAGGAGCAGTTTTTTTTGCTTTCTAATAAAATGCATTAGGACGGAGCAGCCTCTGGGACGTCATAAAGCACCTGGCTTCCCGGTGGCTTTAGCCGCAATCTTTGATTTACAGCTTGCAGAAGTTTTTCTTCTTGAAAACTAAGTCTCTGCCTTTTTTTCCCCAACCAAGACCACTAATTCCAGTTTAGTTTGGGTATTTTAGAATCTACTGATCTTTTGTCTAATCTTTTAATGCTATAAATCTATAAGGAGATCTATAAATAAGAAATGAAGCGCCAAACAGGAATAATTAGATAAAATATGAATAATGTCAATTTTGAATATATGGAAGTTAATCTGAAGTAAATTAGAATATATAGTTATAATTCTGACTACATTGAAGTAAATCAGAATATAAAGTTATAATTCTGAATATATAGATACAAAATGTAATACAAAAATATAAATCATGAATATATAGAAGTAAAACTGAATATATAATTTTAAGTCTGAATATCTAAATGTAGATTTTGAATATTTACTTATAATTCTGAATATATAGAAGTAAATCTGAATATATGTTTATAAAATTAGAATATACAGAAGTAAATCAGAATATGTAGTTATAATTCTGAATATATAGATACAAAATGTAATACAAAAATGTAAATCATGAATATATAGAAGTAAATCTGAATATATAGTTTTAAGTCTGAATATCTAAATGTAAATGTTGAATATTTACTTAATTCTGAATATATAGAAATAAATCTGAATTTATGTTTATAAAATCAGAATATACAGTAGTAAATCAGAATATATAGTGATAATTCTGAATATATAGATACAAAATGTAGTACAAAAATAAAAATAATGAATATACAGAAGTAAAACTGAATATATAATTTTAAGTCTGAATATCTAAATTATAATTCTGAATATATAGAAGTAAATCAGAATATATAGTTATAAATCTGACTATATAAATGTAAATCCGAATATATAGTTATAAGTCTAAATATATAGATACAAAATGTAATACAAAAATATAAATCATGAATATATAGAAGTAAATCTGAATATGTTTATAAAATCAGAATATACAGAAGTAAATCAGAATATATAGTTATAATTCTGAATATATAGAAGTAAATCAGAATATATAGTTATAAATCTGACTATATAAATGTAAATACGAATATATAGTTATAAGTCTGAATATATAGATACAAAATGTAATACAAAAATGTAAATCATGAACATATAGAAGTAAATGAATATGTAGTTTTAAGTCTGAATATCTAAATGTAAATTTTGAATATTTACTTAATTCTGAATATATAGAAGTAAATCTGAATGTATGTTTATACAATCAAAATATACAGAAGTAAATCAAAATATATAGTTATAAATCGGACTATATATGTAAATCCGAATATATAGTTATAAGTCTGAATATATAGATACAAAATGTAATACAAAAATGTAAATAATGAATATATAGAAGTAATTCTGAATATATGGAGGTAAATCAGAAAATATAGTTATAAATTTGACTATTTAAATGTAAATCTGAATATAGCGTTATAAGTCTGAAAATATAGATACAAATTGTAATATGGGATGTATAGGTATAATGTTTTCATTTTAAAAAATTCTACTGACATGACTGATAATAAAGCTAATTATATAATAATAATATAATATAATTTATAATAAATTAATATAATAATAATAATACTGAGATGTAGACAGTGTGTGTATATATATATATATATATATATATTCTGATTTATAAATGTTTATTCTGATTTACTTCTATATATTCACAATTTACTTTTATATATTCAGATTTTATAAAACTATTTCCTGTTTGACGCTTCATAATAATATATATGATGTATATATACAATATATTATGTTATTTATTTTTTTTTTTTAAGAAAACGCTTGGTGGTTAATAAAATTTATTATCAAAACAGTCAACTTAAAAACTAAACACCTGCACCGCAAAAAAAAAAAAAAAAACTGTTGTAAGAAACAATTGTCAATAAAAAATTGCTAGTAAATTTCACAATCACAAATCAAAAATGGCAGGTAACACACTGAGTTAAAGTAGAAAAATTGATGAAAAAATTATATTTTAAATGTTCTAGCTAATAAGAATTTCTAAAATTATTGCAGATATTTTAAGAGAAGACATAATTTCGGTTTTATGCAAATTGATGAAGTGTTTTTTAGTATTAATACATTTTAAAATGTATGTAGTTATTTATTTATCTTTGATAGCTACTAAAAGACTATTTATGTTATTAAAGAATAAATAAGGTGCGAGAAATTTCAGGCTTCCCTTCCCCTTCAGACTGTGGTGAAAAAGGCTACAAGGAACATTTTATATATTTTTAGAAGAGGAAAATGTAGAATGCAGAGAAGCTGCAGTAAATTGTTTTCCACAAGTGAAGGGGAATGGATTTGGGAATATGTGTGGAAAGCTAGTCCACAGTGACTGCTCCGATCTCATCGTTTCTGTACTAATATCGTAGCTCAAAATAGCTCTATTTGCAAAATAATTCAGGAGTTCTTATAGCGTTAATAAAAACGTATTTTTCTCAAAGGACGCTCTTGGTGTTATTGTACCGCACTGGTTGCAGAACAATCTTGTAAAGTGTTGTGATGTCCTTAAATGATTTATTCCAATAAGTGAAAAGTGCTTTCCACAATCACTCTGCAATTTAGTGTTGAAGAAGTTGCTAATTCGTCTATTATTTATCTATTTATATATGTACTTGTTTTTATCAGTCCAACAGTGCGAGTGTTCATCATTATATCTAAATTCCTCCGAGCTCAGTGCTGTTTAGCGCTGCTGGTGGGTGATATTTGATACATCAGTATAAGCAGCACGATTTTAGGCTGCGGGGTGCTTTGCCTTCCTCGAGCACATGAGAGATTTCACACACACGCTCGCACACACCAGCTGCTTTATTGCGTTCGTACAGTATGTGCCGACAGTTTTGGGAAAACCTCATGTCATTTCAGATTTAAGAGGCGGTTGCAGTCGCCAACAAAAGGCCTCAACAACATATTTTTGGCTTTCTAATGGATGTTCCAACTATGCTAAACCACATATCGCTGCTTCTCGCTCTGGTTTGTTTTTAGGGGCCCCATAAGGCATAAAGTTGTTTCCTTTCAAGTGGAGTGTAAACATATAAAAGGTTGCAGACTGAGTGTTTTCTGGCGTCAGTGTTTGGAAATATCTCTGAACATTAAACAATCCTTTATTCCCAAAGCAGTTACTTCACAATAAATTAGCACATTAATGCAGTGTTTCCCAACCGTTTTGGACTTACGTACCCCCACAGCCTCATCAGCAAGACTTAAGTACCTCTGCATCAACACCAAACTAGAAAAGTTTTTCTTTTGATTTGCATTATACTGGATATCATCCTGAATTATCATTAATGTTTTTAGAAGGCAAATGATTTACTTTTCATTTTTAATCGTTTATTATTTCATGTGAGTGTTACTCCAAATTAAGTCTGATCATCCCAGATTTGCTGGTCTATATTATAAATAAAATAAAATAGAATGCATATAACAAATATAAAATATAATTTATATGCATGTATATTTCTTAACATGATACTAATACATAGATAGAATAAATACAAATACTAAAATATTGTAATATTTATAAATAATTCTGATTTTAATTTTATATTTTCTTAATTGTATATTTTAATAAATACATTTATACACCCACCCACACACACACACACACACACACACATATATATATATATATATAATAAAACATTTTACAACATATATTTTTATGTATAAAAGAAGTTATACACACATTAATTTATTTATGTGCAATGCTTTTATTTAAAAATCAATTCTACACACACATACATACATATATGTATTTAAAATGTATTTTAAAATAGCTGAATATGATATATATATATATATATATATATATAAACATTGTATATATTTTAATATAGAAACATAAAATTTAATATTTTATATTTATATTTTAATAGTAAACATTTATATAAAAAAATATAAATGTTAAATATATTTCTGTTAATATTAATAAAACATTATTATATTATATTATATTATTTTTCCCTTGCACCGTCCCCATTAAAATGAATGAATTTTCAGTGTTTTCTGATGCAGTGCAAACTCTACTGTGTAGGTGACCTTACTGAATTGACTAGTTGATGATCTTACGGACAGACGCCTGTACTTCAGTTTTCTCCAGCTGCTAGCTGTGAGACTTCTGGTGACTGTTCAATTGAAAACTTAGAGGGAGATAAATATAGCAAACGAAATTGTGCCCTGCTTTGTGTGAAACTCTAGAAACGGATGGTCTTCAGAGAAATCATCACTTGCCATACGGGGGATGATATTAATGCGAGGCCGCAAACACTGGGTGCGATAACAGCCAGGAGACTGATCAGCGATGCATCAGCCATTTATCGACCACAACTGCGTGGAAAACAATCTCGTGCTCCCTGACTGTTAGAACTTTATAGCGTTGCCCTTCAAAAAGGACTGATGACAGCTCTGAGCTAAAAGTGAAACATAAACAGCTGCTGCCCCAGAGTGTGGGGGAAATGTAGACGCATGCATGTGGCGCTCTGCCATAGCCGGGGTAGGATGACACAAGTTTTTGGGAAGAGCGAGGACAGCGAATGCCCTCACCGTTAGGCAGAGAAGTCGGGCCTGCGCACCCAGGTGGCTAATACATCCTTGCCGGATTTGGAACAGAAGTGTGAAGCGATGCGCAGAAGGTGGCAGTAATGCAAAATATGGCGTACACCTGCCTTTTATGTCGTGTCGCAGTCCACCGTTCTGCTGGTCGTATGCACTATTTATAAAGCATCATAGACACCAAATACAGCTCATCACACCTTTTAGCTCAGCTGACTTTAGCAATAAACACAACTGGCCTGAGCAAGAGCGAAAGGGTTAACCTTTTCCTTCCCATTAGAAAAGGAGGGTGGAAAAAACAGAGTGAGAGGTCATGGTGAATGCTTATAGGGTAGGGGAATTCCTCACTGTTTTATTGATGCATAATAGTGAAACAGACTGCAGTCTTAACAGGTTTAGAGCAGTGTTATTTTAGTTTTATTTATATATTTATAATTTATATATTCTACATATGTATATTTTATTAACTTTATAATTTAATATTTTGAATTACCTTTTAATTTTGTTATATTTTTTAGTTACTACTACAACTACTACTTTTTTCAAGTAGTTGGCAAGGAAACATCTCAATTTTTTTTTTTAAGTATTTGTATTTTATTTAGTCCTCAGAAATTTATTTTAACTCAAACAGTAGAGTTTGATACTAGCAGTGCAAGTGTCCAGCCCAATCTCATGGCAGTTCATACATATTTTATCAGGTGGCTATTTGTGAGGAGTGAGGTCGTACAAATTCGTACGCTTTGAAAAATCTTACGTATTTTGCGCGGTGGCAAATTTGTAGGGATTTGTACGAATGACCTCTTAAACCTCACAGAAATCGTACAAAATTGTAAGAGCGAGGTCGTATGAATTTGTACGATTTGTGAAAAATCTTAAATATTTTACAAGGTGGCTAATTGTGAGTAGTGAGGTTGTACGAATTTTTGAAAAATCGTACATATTTTACAAGGTGTCAAATTTGTAGGAATTCATACGAATGACCACCCTTAACTCCGCTTTTAAACTTACCCTTCACAAATTTGAACAAAATTGTATGAGAGAGGTCATACGAATTCATATGATTTGTAAAAAATCGTACATATTTTATGAGGTGGCTAATTGTGAGGAGTGAGGTTGTACGAATTCGTACAACATGTGAAAAATTGTACGTATTTTACGAGGTGGCAAATTTGTAGGAATTCATACGAATGAGCACCCCTAACTTCGCCCCTAAACTTACCCATCACAAATTTGAACAAAACTGTAAGAGTGACGTCGTACGAATTCATATGATTTGTGAAAAATCGTACATATTTGAAGAGGTGGCTAATTGTGAGGAGTGAGGTCGTACCAATTCATACGATTTCTGAAAAATCTCACATATTTGTAGCATTGAGGTCATACAAATTCGTACAATTTGTAAAAAATATATTTGCAAGGTGGTTAACTGTGAGGAGTGATAAAAATTCATACGAATTTTTACGTTTTGTGAAAAATCTTACGCATTTTACGAGGTGACAAGTTCGTAGGAGTTCATACTAGTGACCACCCCTAACTCCACCCCTAAACTTACCCCTCACAGAAATTGTACAAAATTGTACTAGTGAGGTTGTATGACTTTATACGATTTGTGAAAAATCGTACATATTTTACGAGGTGGAAAATTTGTAGGAATTCATACAAATGACCACCCCTAACTCCGCCCCTAAGCTTACCCCTCACAGAACTTGTATAAAATTGTATGTGCAAGGTCCACTATGTAAAATATGTATGAATTGGTAGTGTTGCCAATGCCATGGGTTCAGTTCCTAGGGAAGCCAAGAACTGATAAAATGTGTACCTTGAATGCAATGCCACTTTGGATAAAAGCATCTCCCACATGCACAAGTGTAAAATACTTGTATGCCTATTACCTACATAAAAAAACAGCTGCCTGTGACAGCTACCAAGATGGGCACTGAGTGAAGCGAAAGAGACTAACACACCTGGTGCAATAGTGTTGACAGATTACTGAAGTTTTTACCACCTCAGTATTGCTAGAACGCATGTACGCACAATAGCAGTGCACACTTAATGTATTAGCACTGATGTTTGCTTACTTGATTTTCTGGCCTTAGACTGCACATGTGTTTCCATGAGCTGCACGTGTGTGTCTCATCTTGTGTGTATGCGACAGACTCATGAAAACCATCTTAAGCCAGGGAATCTGCTGAAAGCTCAGTGTCTGACTCTCCCATGTCCCAGCTCTCATTCCTAAAGTCCCAGGACAGGAAGCAGAGCGAGCTGCAGGCCTCACAGAGTGTCTGGGTTTGGGCAGATGGGAGCTGGAGTTTGGCTGAGGGCCAGAGAGCTCCGGTGAGCAGAGAGAAACGAAACAGCATATGAGCTCAGGGATGGATATTCCACACGGCGAGGTGACCGTCAGCTTTTGTCATGTTAGTTTTAGTAATAATAATATTCGTTTGCAATATTTACAAATATTTTTTTATTTAAATTTGAAGTGTGGATTTAAATCATAACCAGAGACTAGTATGTCAAAGAAAACTGGGTCTTTGTTTCTAAAGAAAATTTATTCAGCAGAAAATCTGCATATTCGGAAGATTTCTGAAGGATCACATGACACTGAAAACTGGAGTACTGCTGAACATTCAGCTTTTCCATCACAGGAATAAACTATGTTTTAAAATATATTAAAATAGGACACATTTATTTTAAATTGCAATAATAGTTTACGACATTACTGTTTTTACTATATATTTGACCAAATAAATGCAGCCTTGGTGAGCATGACAGACTTCTTTCAAAATCATTAAAGTATCCATAAAATCAAAATAGAAATTTTTTGGCTTTAAGTATGAATATGTTAACCTTAAAGTTCTCCAAATGTGCTTCAAAAAATGACAGAATTCACATTTACAAGATATAAGCATTCAAAACTTACATTTCCATTTCCGCCAATATGGATCAATGATTTTAATGACATCACCGTGCATGTCAGCTTCTCATTAAACTTTCTGTCCAATCAAATGCTCTCTAAAATCCAAAATGTCCTGCCCCTTGCTCTATAAATAGACACTGAAGCTGCGGATGAAATCAGTCACTTGTTTACATAATTTGTATTTTCCATATAGTGAATGGTATTTTTTACATAGTGCACTGTATAGAGGATAGGAAAGTCCTGCAAACCATCGCAGCGCGCATACAGTGTGTTCTGGTGCAGAGGCACGATAGCACGAAGCGGATCATATGCGTGAGTCGGTGCAAACCATAAAACGTATATTTTATAGCAATGTGGATGAGATTGTGGCTTTCATACGCTGTCAAATGCAGCTTTACCAAGCTCAACAGCTGTGGTCCAAACTGATATAAACAAAACACTATTGGCTATTTAAAAAAAAAGGGATGGGACTGCTTGATATGTCCCACCCTGTCTTCCTGTTTCAGTTGGAATTACGCCAGCACATAGAAAACGCTGCATGTTTCACTTCAGTGGACCTTTAAAAAAAAGTGTAAAAATACAGTTTTTAAATAGAAGTTCACTTCCAGAACAAAAATTTAAAGATAATTTACTCATCCTCTTGTCATCCAAGATGTTAATGTCTTTCTTTCTTAAGTCGTAAAGAAATTAAGTTTTTTGAGGAAAACATTTCAGGATTTCTCTCCATATAGTGGACTTCTATGGTGCCCCCGAGTTTGAACTGTTTAAATGCAGTTTCGAAAGGCTCTATACAATCCCAGCTGAGGAAGAAGGGTCTTATCTAGCAAAACGATCGGTTATTTTCTAAAAAAAAAAATTGATAATTTATACACTTTTTAACCTTGAATGCTCATCTTGTCTAGCTCTGCGTGAGCTCTGTGTATTCCAGTTCAAGACAGTTAGGGAAGGTCGAAAAATTCCCATCTCATTTTCTCCTCCAACTTCAAAATCGTCCTACATCGCTGCAGAAGTACCAACCCAGTGTTAACAAAGTGAACGTGCAAAGAAGATCAAACCCTTTGAAGCTGCATTTAAACTGCATTTTGGAAGTTCATACTCGTTGGCACCATAGAAGTCCATGGAGAGAAATCCTGAAATGTTTTCCTCAAAAAACGACTGAAGAAAGAAAGACAGGAACATCTTGGATGACAAGGGGGTGTGTAAATTATCTGTAAATGTTTGTTCTGGAAGTGAACTTTTCCTTTGATTCAATATTTCTGAAAACAATAATGAAACAACCAAGAAAAATCTGACCGATCTAGGGCTATTGTGACATCATCAGCTTTATGTGAGATTCTACTTTTCAGAGGTCGGCGGTATTACAGGTTTTAAAGTTCCCATAAACTCTTCTCCGAAAGTCTGAGGAAAATAAAAATTTCATGGTGAGGTGGTGTGCCATTTAAAAGATTTAGAAGGATTTGTTTCGGATAAGAGCCTGGATCTACCTGTCTCATTGCTACGCCTGGAGATATTTTTAGCAGTTAAGTCTTTCTCCTGTTTGGATTTCTTTACCTCGCTGTAGAAGAAGACTGCGGCAAATATTCCAAGATTCAGATCAAGCGAAATGTGTTATGCGCTGAGTGAGAAAGTGTTGTTTCGACACGGAGGGTACAGTGTATACTTCATTAAGCGCTAATATTGTTTTGTGAGTTTGTGTGTCGGTCTGAAAGGTAACAAAATAAACTCTTGCTTCATGCAGCATGTGCGTTTGTTTTGTTCCCAGCGTGTATATATAAGCTTAATGCGTCTGCATTGCTTCATATTCCTCTTGTTGTGTCTACCGCGGCCTCCTGTGTCAGCTGCACACTGGTTTAATGTGAAGTTTAAGCCTCTCGTGACGCCAACTAGAGTCTAGTTACACTAGTGGGAATACCTGCTATTGTCCGCTAAATCCTTTCTAATTCCCAGGAATTCTGCTTTCATTTCACTCAACCTCTTTGGTCCTGCCACACTTCCACAAGTTACTATAAGTGACCTTAAAGAGGCTCTCTGCTGTTATGCCTTTTAAAGCTATTGATAGTTTTTATGCATCACATGCCTAGAGTTTTTGGCACTGTGGTTAGTTGTGTTTGCCATCCATATTTAAAGGTTACTTTTATAATCAAATTTTAACGATTTTGTGATGCCAAGCCACAGTCTTCTGATACAGACAAAGAGGTTGTCATTCTTCCAGACGTTTTTGACGACTGCTGTCAGGCGTTTCTCACTGCAAAGGGCTTTTTCATATATTGCACAGAAATACAATTACGCCCTAATGTTACACACTTTATTAGAGGAGAGACACACGGAATATGAATTGTTCCATGGTTGTCATAGTAACAGGAAGTTCTAAACCCCCGGCAGCAAATGTTGTTCTCACAGTCTTTGAACAACTGGGGGGCTGTTACTGGCAAGGCATTGTGGGTAATTACCACCTAAACCTTGCATTTCTCAGGTCAAAATCAAGAGGATTTAGAGTTTGAGATGCGTCATAGAGTTGATCTAATGACTGTAGTAGACTGTGTAGTCATATTTATTTTAATAGGACAGTCAAGACTGAACAGACAAGAAGATAGAGGATTATACAGCACTGAAAAAGGTTATCTGTTAGCAGTGTCATTTATTACAAATTGTTTTCTTCAGCCAAAAAGCAATCTGCCACTGGTAAACCATCTAAAACTAATCTGTAATTTAATTAAATGTACTAGGTTTTGTTTTGTTATATATGGATAAAGGGCTGTTCACACCAAGCCAAATTTTCAGTGCAGAAATGTAACAGTTCAATTTAAATGAAGATCTGTTAAAGGGATAGTTCACCCAAAATTAACATTTCTGTCATTAATTACTCACCCTCATGTCGTTCCAAACCCATAAGACCTTCGTTTAGCTTCAGAACACAAATTAAGATATTTTTGCTGAAATCCGAGAGTTTTTTCCATGCATGAACAGAAATGCAACTACTACATTCAAGGCTCACAAAGGTACTGAGGACTTTTTTTAACAGAAGTATATGACACCCAATGTTTTTGAAATCTGTTACGATTTCAAAAATCGTGTAGTGTATTTCAAGAAGTTTAAAGACCTGTTCACAAGAATGATAACTATAAATTAGGGCTGCCCCCTAATAGTCGACTAACCGTTAGTCGTCGAGAAGAGGCTTGGTCGACCAAAATTGTATAAGTCACTTAGGCGAAGTCTTGCAGTCTGTCACGGACGGATCATTAACGGCTGGTCTATGTGGTACTATAGTTCATCGGGCAGGACATCCAAACGCTCACCTATTATTCATCGACCTTTAATATGGCTTTTCATCTGAAAGACGTATGTAGTAGCAACTTTACATGGCTGCTCAATCTAACTTTAGCCTAGTAAAATGTGTGCTATTGAAGTGCCTGTGCAGAGTGCGGAAGCTGAACAGTAGCATGCTAACTGCATGACAGATTGGAGGTGCCGGTGTGGTTGCTTGTTCTTAAAATACCCCACGTTTTTGGTCATACAGATAAAAGTAATACATCTTTCGAATCTGTAAAGACTCTACGTTTATTTGTGTGCATTCAGAATAACAACGAAACATTGCGCTTTTGTAAAATAATTAAAGCAAACACGATGCGTTTTCTGCCGTGTCTGTCTATGTGAACTAGCATGAAACTTTGAAACTCTGCGTATACTTGCCTTGCAGACATGAAAAATATATCTATAGAGACTGAAGTGTTGTCTTAAATGAACCAATTCAAATAAAAACAAATGTTCTCAGATTATGTAATCCATACATGCGTACAGGTGCATCACTACTGCAGACAAGTCAGTGTCGCCGACTTCATCTTTTAAGACGAAAACAAAGAAAGAGCTAGTTTATCAATAAATTATTAAAACGTTAATGCAGTATCCTTGCTGTTTTTACCTGACACATTCATAATCTTTACTTCTGCCGGTGCACTGTGGCAAGCTGTTTTTGCATGTGCTTGAGCACTTATTACGCTATGTAGGCAATTAAAGGCTTATTGTTATGATTGATATGGTTTGTTAATAAACATGCGACTAATAGTTGACTAATGCTTAAAATGAATGACTACGAGTCAACCAGAAAAATCTTTAGGGCAGCCATACTATTAATAGAACTATAATAGCGTCCAAACCAACGCACAGTAATATGCTGTTTATTATTAATGCGCTGCAGTTTTGTTGTCTGTTGCTTTAAATATCAAATGGACAAAATTGTTATCAAAGTGATTCCAACTATGTAGTTCCTCTGTGTCGTTATAGTTGTGGTGTGGACTTCTCTATTCTCACAGAATTAGAATGATTATTAAAATTTCATAGTTATCGTTAGGGGTAGGCGATATGACCATGATCTTATATCGCAATATGAATAATTCTATTTCACGGTAATGAGTTTAAATAATGTCTGTCAAAATTTTTGATAGCATAGAAATTTCATAATTCTGGTCACCAGTGTCAATATCACAAAAAACTATAGCCTAAATTTAAAAAAAAAAAAATCAAGCTGACTAAAGATAAGTAAAGAAGAAGACAAGTCAGCGATATTTCTTCTTTTTGAAGTTACAAAAATGATTTAGTCAAGAAAGAGCAGTGAGAGATTTTTCCTCTATTGTTGTTTGATTAACACGAATGACAGACAGCAGGAATTTTAGACTGCTGTCACTTTAAGAGCTACCTGGATCCAATATCCTGTGTTTTCTTTCTCAGCTGTTTGCTTTCACTTAAGACCTAAATTACTGTTTACGAGGATACTTGCAAAGATGGGCATTTTGACACATACAAGCGACAAAAATACAACCCCCGTGCTCTATAAACCTAGTCCTCACATGCGCACGCTTCTCTGACAGTGCACACATATAGCAAAATGACTTGTCTTTCGCTTCTAATTGTGTTTCAGCGTTTTAAATCACTTGTTCAAATTATATGTTTTCGTGACCACATAGTACAGCAACATGCAGTCGAAAGTCCAAAATCCTTACTGACAAATTTCAACCAGTTACCGGTATGTCGCCCACCGGTATATCGCCCACACCTAGTTATCGTTATAGTTATCATCCTTGGTTTGAACAGCCTTTAAGTTGAAGTACTAAAATTACTAGAACTGAAATAAAAATAAATGAAAGCGATATAGAAATATATGAAAAAAACATAAAATGTAAACAAAAACTGAAAAATAAAAATAAAAGCTAATTTAAAATCTAAATAAGTACTTAAATAGTGTAGAAATAATGCTAAAATAACACTGAATCAGACTATCAGACATAAGAGAGCCAAGCCACAGTCATCTCAGTAAGAATCAGGTCAGTCACACAGTCTAAGTGTAAAGTCTCCTCAACTGTCTGCTTCACTATATGTGGAATCATTATTCAGAGCGGCTGGAGGGAGTGCACGAGGTCAGTGTGGAGACGAAGAGAGGCTGGGATTAGATATTTCACAGAGGTGCTCTGTATATTAGAGGCAGAGGTTTACCCTAAAGTTCAACTTTCTCTGAATGAGGGGTGGGAAAGGCAAACCCACAGATCTTCTCTTCATCTGGCACTGTTTGGAGGGTACTGTGGTGTGTATGAGGGACCTATTAGTGTGTGTTTCTGTAAATAAGCTGTTTGTGTGTGTGGTGTCCTGGTTGTTTGTTAAGGGGCCCTGTGCTGTAGATGTGGTGGTCTGCTGCAACAGGAACGCTAATGCTTCCTCTGAGGCCGGTGAGGAACAGCATGATTAGCCCTCCAGCCCCCCGGGGGGAGCTGCTGCGCTCTCCCTGCTCTAATTCACTTTGACGTCAACAGGAAGGCAGATCAGGTCTCAGGAGGGGGAGAGGGAGGTGGGCAGCGGACTGTATGGATGTGTGTGGAGGGCTCTGGGGCTTTGGGAGGCTGCGGGAGGGATTACAGAACCCTAAAATGTTTTCTTTGTAGTTTGGAAGAAACCCGAGAAAGGTTTCACACAAACCTATACTGACAGACTGAAGCGTGGGGGGCTGGCCGCCATTCCTGCCATTCCTGCCCCTGTCTTTATCTTTGTTTGCCCACCTACCCAAGTTCACACACACACACACACACACACACACACACATACAGCCTCTATTAAGCCAGAACAGCAGGACACACACATACATATACTTTCACGAAAAATATCAAATTACTTTTCAAATTGTGGGGTCAGCGGGCCCACGGGTATCACGCAGCGTCAATAAAAAAGAGCCCCGTTCTCCAAAGCACGCAGTGTTGCTTAAACCTAAATCAACATTTCTGGCTATTTTACAAGTTGTGCTGTAATGCGGCTGGAGTAATGATCTCATGTTTGCTATTAACGCTCAGACCATTAGATGTGACTGTATTCAGAAGGTTTCTCTTCTTGTATTGTAGACTGTGCTGTCGGACCGACTCCAATATCAGATGCTCCGATGCTGAGAACAAGCAAACTGTAAGTTCCTAAATCAGCACTTTCCATGTTCATTCAAAAACACACATGCTCTGTTCCAAAAGCTAGTGAGCTGCCTATGTAGGCAGTATTTTAAGGCATCATAGATATGTCCCTGATGCAATAGCTGTATCTATGTATCTGTCTGTCTGTCTCTCTGTCTCTCTGTCTGTCTGTCTTTCTGTCTGTCTATCTATCTATCTATTTGTCTGTCTATGTATCTATCTATCTCTCTGTCTATCTGTGTGTCTGTCTGTCTGTTCATCCGTTCCTATACTGTATCTGTCTGTCTGGCATTCTATCTATTGTTCTATCTATCATTGTCATTTTATTTTTCATTCTGTCTATCCACCTTTTTCTTGAGTAACCAGTGAGTGGTGCCTTGAAGGATTCTGATCTATTTATCATCTATCTATCTATCTATCTGTCTGTCTGTCACTCTATTATCATTTTACCATTTCATATGCTGTTCTGTCTATCATTCTGTCATTCGTTCATCTTTTCTCACTGTCTATCATTTGTTCTGTCGTTCTATCTATTGACTGTTCTATCATGTTATATATATTTTTCAGTTGTTTGTTCTCGTTTGTTCTATCGTTCTTTCATCATTCATTCTCTTTCATTGTTTTGTGTCTATCTGTCTATCTGTCTATCTATCTATCTATCTATCTGTCTATCTATCTGTCTGTCTGTCATTCTGTTGTTCTATCATTTTATCATTTCATGTTGTTCTATCTATCATTCTGTCATTCATTCCTTTTCTCGCCCTATCATTTGTTGTGTCTTTCTATCTATTGTCTGTTCTATCATTATTTTGTTTATTATATTTTTTCAATAGTTTGTTTTGTCATTTGTTCTATCATTCTTTTATCATTCATTCTATCTTCCGTTGTTTCGTATGTCTATCTATCTATCTGTCTATCTATCTATTGAGATAGCTAAATTATTTATAAAATATTAGCTTAATATTTGCTTAATATGAGCTTGACAACAGACTGCATAGAAATTAATTCTAAACCAACTTAACGTGAAAAATCCTACAGTATTTTGTGCGACGGCTCAGTTTGCATTCTCAGTTCACCATTTATGAGGTTCAGTTTCGTTAGCAGCTGCCTATGTAGGCAGCAGACAGCAAGGCAACTCACTAGGCGCTGGAACAGAGCCACGCTTGTCACCAGATTCTTTTCTTCCATTTTAATGTGAGAAAGGTAAACCGAGGTTGTTTTCACAAATGCGCCAAACAGCTTTTGTAGTCATGCATTAAGCACAGTCTTTCGTAATTACACTTTTGCTATGGATTTCTTTTTTTTCAGTGTTGATAGCACATAAAATACCCTCACACTTTTGAAGATGACTGATAAATATGCAGTGTCACCTATCTAGCTGCCTAGCATATACAAACCTGTGATTTCTCTGCAGTGATATTGCTCTTCTGTAGTCGTTGAGTTATTCCTTGCTGGTTTAGTCCGAACTGGGCCTTTACAGATGAATTTCGAAATGAATTTTCCAACGCTTGCTGTTCGTCTGCAATCACCCCGGCTGTGTTGTTTAAGAGTTTGTTTCCTCACTTTAATAGCACTTTCTGTTATGTCCTTATAGAGTGCGAATTTGTTCGAAAACACAATTTGTGTCTTTAATGGTTCGTGGGCTCAGGGTGGAATTACGTTGTGGATGAGTGAGAGAGGGCGAGTCTGAGGGAAGCATTTGTGTGTGCGGCAATATGCGGAAGGGTTAACTCTTTGCTTTTCAGAGGGGGTAAAAGCCAGGCAAGTCTCTTTAATTGAGTGTGAAAACAGCTGGGTATCTCGAGCCATTTTCCCCCACAGCAGCATGGAAGTGACTATCTCAATATCCTCCTGACTCTAATCGCTCATAACCCCAAATTCCCCCTTTCTTTCTCTCCCTCTCGCTCTCGGAGCCCTGCAGAGGATTGTTTTACGCTTAATTTTGTTAAACCTAATGAGATTTCCCTAATTAAATCTCCTCCTGACTGGAAAGCTCTCTCTCCTGTCGAGTGAAGTGATTGTTTGTAGATCTTTTTAGACAAATAAACATTTTCGGAGCGAAAGCACAGTGCAAGAGAAATGGAAGGAGCCTGCATCTTTTCAGTTTTGCGCTGGCAGCCTTGTGCTACACTCACCGTGCTTTGCTTAATGTCTTTTCACCTCATTTTTCACCTTCTCAGATCGATACCAGTTCCTCAGGTCTCATATTACATCTAAGATGAAGTGAATTAACTTATTGTACATTATGTCAAATCTTAACCGGGAGCAGTGTTGGGGAGCAACCAAATAAATGTAGTGGTGCTATTAACTTTGTAGTAGCATAACAGATTTGCTTTTTAGTAACAAGCCACTTTATCCAACAAGTAGGGGAAAAACAGTGCATTTTTGTAAAAATTTCACACTCAACTAAATTGAATCTTTGAAGTTCAATGAATTGGTTAACTTAGTTGTTCTGTGTGTAGATTTGTTTAAATAAACAAATTCACTTGGTTAAAAAAAAACAGATTCATTTGAGTAAATGAGTTGTATTATTGTAGTAATATGCTATTTGTTTGGTTATTTACAAATGAACGTATCCAACTGTATCACTTTTTATGGGTAGATTTTAATGCAGCATCCCCATTGCTGTGAAATAGTAGTGGTTCTAGACAGATCCATGACTGAAAGCCTCTTTTATAGAAGCAATATTGTCATTTATATAAGGTTGTATGAATATGTATGTATGTGTGTGTGTGCCAGGATCTTGTTTTGTGTAGGAAAGTGCCGCTGGGTGTGTCTGGTCCATTGAACTCTCTGAATAAAAGGCCTTGAGAGTATTGTTGACTGCGGTCATTGAGCTGGTATTGTGGATGCCCCCTGGGAGACTATTGTGGGACTCGACCTTCTGTTTCCCGTGCCGACTCCAGAAAGCTAGTGCCAAGACGCCTTCACACACACACATCACAGACACACACCATTCCAACCAGACCCTATTCTTTGCCCCCTCCTGTGGACCGTTGGGCAGTTTGCCCAGTTCTTGTGAAAGGTGCCCTCTGATTTTACCCCCTCTGATCAGGTTTCTGCCACTAGTTGCCCAGTTTGATGTGTGTAAGTAGGGTGAGGAGTCAAGGGAGATGTCCTGGCTTCTGGCACCAGCGGGCCACACACAACACCTAGATCACCGTGTGACTTTTCATTATTCAAGTACTGGCTTGACAAAGTGTCCTTTGCGTGGAATGTAACCGTTGTTTCTTTGATGTAGACCGAATTGTGTTATTTCCAGTAAGCTCTATTTAAAACATGAAATCAAAACAAGCCATGCACAATGCATCAGAGCATGTTAATCAAAAGGGAAAATATGTATTGTAGCCCTAATTGTTTTTTTTTTTTTTTATGTAATCATTTTCTCAATGTCTGCAATCAGTTTTCTGCAGAAATAATCAAGGCTGTGGCAAAATTATAGTAACTAATAATATTATAGCTTAATGTTTTCATAATCAAAGTCCCGCCTACATTATTTATGCTACATTACAGCCTTTAAATGTGGCATCATGAAGATGCATGGAACTAAAATCAACCTGTCGGTTGACTTCAAAATCATAGAAAACATTTAATTTCAGCAGATTCAAATACTAAAAACATATTATCTGGGTTTCCATATTCATGGAAAATATTGTGGAATTTTAGAATTTAAATTTCCTGGTAAAGCTATTATAATTCTTAAAATCCAAAATTCAAAAGCTTTTGTATATATATGAATATATATTTTTCTAGTAGGGATGCACCGATACCGATACTGGTATCGGTATCGGGCCCGATACTGAGCTCCTGTATTCGTACTCGTACTCGTTAAAATGCCCCGATACCAAACGCCGATACCACATCATGTGACAAGTGCGTATGCAGGTAAAGAAACACCAACAACAAAACAACAGACAGCAGAATGGAGTCATTAGAGATTAAGGATGTCTACGATGTATATGTATGCAAGTAATATAACGTTAAACATTCAGTATTAAGCTTGTATAACTGGTGCGCGTCAGCTGACAGGCAAAGCACGCAGATTGGATTGAACGTGCAGCGGCCAAGATGTGCGGGCTTGTCGAGTTAATATCCCGTCTTGACATCACTGGAAAGTTTGTTGTTCGGTGAGATATGTCAAAAACAATTGAAGTAAATCAATGCACAAGTTATTTAACGGTATAGAGAAAGAGGGAGTGAGAGACAGAGCGCGAGACAGAGAAAGAGAGAGAGCGCGTGCTGTTGCGTGATCTTTATTGATGTTCACATATTTAGCACACGCATCTTTTGGATTAAAACAAATTTGTAAGTATAAAAAAAAATATATAGGGGCATTCGTTACAAACATCATTTATTTTCAACCTTAAGCATACACGACTGTCCGGCGAAAGTGAAACTATAGCAGCCTGTGTGAAATGCGATAGGCAGTACTGTACTTGCGCATGTTTTGCTTGCTTCACGAGTGTTTCTCCATTATTTGAGTCGCTTTGGATTATAGCCCAAATAGCAGCATATTTCAGATGAAAAAACGTGACTTATATTTCTGAAAATATCAGAGTTAGGAGATTCATAATGAGTGGTTCGCGTGATTACAGTACTGAGCCGCTGCAATGGAGCAGTTTAATGCTATTAAATTGAAGAAGATGATATACCATAGAGCAAGAAAAAAAAAAACAGTGAAAGTAAGAAAACACATTTTAATGGCCATAATTAAGTGTAAAAATAAAAATCACTAAGGGATATATAGTCAACCCAAAAATGAAAAATCTTTTGATCATTTTTGATATGTTTTTTTTGTTTTTTTGTTTTTTTAACTAGTGGGTGCAGGACACAGTTTATGATAATGTGATGTAAATAAATTTTGGTTTGACTGTATCTATTTGATAAATAAAGTTGACCAATTAACATTATACATATTCTTTTAGTTTCTGTACCCTATATTTTACAAATCTACCGGTAAATTTTAAAATATCGGTATCGTTACTCGGAATCAGCAAGTACCAAAAATAAAAGTATCGGTATCGGGTGAATACTGGAAAAAGTGGTATCGGTGCATCCCTACTAATTAGTTGTAATTCTACATTTTTTAAATGTAAAACTATACTAGGTTTTGCCCATTTGTCTGTTAGAATTTTTTACTAATTTAAAACACAATAAAATTTAATATGCTCCCTTATTCTTTTATACATTTTAATGTACAAGTCAGAATAAGCATGTTGTTTGAATTTTTACATATATATATATGTGTGTGTATTTTAATCTCTCTCTAATTTATATATATTTACAAATCTCTATATTTTGTATACTACTTAAATATTTATACATGTATTTTTATTTAATTATACAAATAAACTTTTGTTTTTAGCTATTTTCCAAGTTAAATTAACAGCAGTTCAGCTGTTCTTTTTAATAGACAACTTATTTTTCGCATCAGTCATCAAAGCTCTGTAAACACTGTGTGTCATGATGGTTACAGACACAGAGATGTACCTTTAATTTCACCAGGCTAATTCCTCATTAAAAAACCCTTAAAATGATCTTTTCATGTCATTTCAAATTTGTCATTTGTCTTTGTGGGTGAGTTGTTTACTTTCTTTTTTATTAGTCTTCCTATTAACACCATAATTTATTCATTCAAACTGATTTGCATGCATAAAAATGAGAGGCTGGATTTATTTATTTATATTCATTATATATACAATCATATATGTGCTCAGGTTGCATACATACTGCATACTACAAAATGGCCTGAGCAGTATGATAGTATGTGAATATGAACAGACATGTCAGAAATGAGTGGATTCAGTGGGCCAGACTGATGCTCTGCTGGTGCTGGATGTCTTCCAGAAAACTGGAGCAAAAAAATTCATCAGTATGTCAGTGTTTGGATGATGACGGACAGTAACAGCCAGTTGTCCATAATACAAACAAGCCACAAATTATAGCAAATAAATAACAGCATTTACAGACAACAAATGTACTGTGCTAAATGCTGAAAACACTTCCACCTGACAGCAGTGCACAGAGAGACTAAATAAACGGAAAATAAGGGAAAACGGTATCAGTAAATGTCACAGACTAGATCCAAACTGCTCAGGTTGTGTGATGAACACGCATAGAATTAGCTATGGATGTGCAATGCCGGTAACAGCTATACACACATGCACTCATGCAATAAACACAAGAGGTCAATGGAACAAGAACAGCAGCTAAGGGCACTAAATAAAGAGGCAGCAATCGCCGAGCACTGACATTATGTCTAATGTAGCGTGCCAACCTTCTCCTTCCTTCCACTCCTATCAGCTCAAACACAATAAACTACAACTCTCAATGACACTTTCACAGAGGAAGCATAAATTTAAACGTGTAAACTAAACGATTCTGGGAACTACAGCAAGACGTTCAACACTGTGCAGTGTCCTGTTGACTTGTTTGCTCAAAATGAGCCATACTTCCTTTCATTATAAATGTCCCTTTTATATATCTATATCTATATATCTATATCTGTATCTATCCATCTATATATATATATATATATATATATATATATATATATATATATATATATATATATATATATATATATATATATATATACACAACACACGCATTGTAAAAGAGTAAGGGTCCAAGCAGGTGTAATAAGTGTGCTGCAAATAAGTCTAGCATCCTGTGATTTTGCATGCCAACACATATTGACAGCTGTTAATGCACAGTTACTTCCATTTTAGATTGACAATCTTATAATACTATATAAGACTTCTATTCCATCTGAAAGCATAATTCTAGGCTATTATTTGATGCCATTTTCAAAGCAATAACCAAAAAATGTGACATTTCATTTGTTGATTCTTTCAACTGAGTTTCTTCAATCGAAGGCTTAACCTTGAACGCTATACACTTTTACTTCTGTCGGGCAACCCGCTAAAATAAAAGCTGTTAATTTAGGGTTTGAAATTATGAAAATTCATATAAAATGGTAAATATTATCATTGCTTTTTAAGTTTACTATGTAAAAATAATTGTAGCTTTATTTATTTCTATTTATTTTACATTTTTTTATGGTTGTAGCTCTCAGTTAACTATTATCTAGGTGTGTAGTTTGTGTGTGTATATATATATATATATATATATACATATACACACATACACACACACACACATATATATATATATATATATATATATATATATATGTGTACATACACATATATATATATATATATATACATATACACACTGCCCTCCAAAAGTTTGGAAACACCCTAGAAAAATGGGGTTTTGAACAATATTGGCATGAATCCTTTTTAATTTGTGATAATTTTGCACTGATAAGGGACAACACAAACTACGAAATCATATTTTATTACATAAACAGTTTTCAATTCATCAAAATATCCACCATTAGCAGCTATTACAGCTCTGCATAATCTGGGCCTAAATTCATTGAATTCTAAACTTAATTGGCAATCAATTGTTGAAGCTATTAAGGTGTGCTGACCCAAAAATCTTTTAAAAACTGGGCCAAGTTTAAACCAGTAACCAGGCATCACAGCTGGCAAAGGGGCATGTCTGACTTTGACATGTATATACTGCCATTATTATGAAATCAAAATGAAAATTATTATTGCTGGTCTTCAATGATAATGTCAAGTTACTTTAATGTATTTGCACCAAAAAATGATAAGGATTTATGCTGATATTGTCCAAACCCACACTTTGCCAGGGGTGTTTCCAAACTTTTGGAGGGCAATGTGTGTGTGTGTGTATATATATATATATATATATATACACACACACACACATATATACATATACATATATACATACCTTGAAGCGATCGTGGGTTGCAGCAGTGTAAAGGTTGATTTCTGTGCTTACTTGATCTAATATTTTATGTTTTTTAAAATGTTGTAGATTTAAGTAGCAAATGAGAATCGCTAAAATGGATGCATATATTTTGAGAAATGTCTTCTTAATGATTTTCAGTTTTGTTTAAGATAATTAAAGCAACAGTTTTAAATAACAAAAGAATATGTAAAAGTATGGTAGTTGGGGTAAAAAGCGTCCCTTCTATTGAGGCTTAAAGGCACAATAATTAACATAAGTAATAGATGGCTGACTTTTCCATTTGTTGACATAACGTGGTTAGATTCCGATGGTAAATGTCATATATTATGTTGGGTCTCCATCTTAGAGATAAAATCACCATGTTCATGAATGAATGAAACCATATTTAAAAAAAAAATGCTAATAATCATATCATATAATAAAATATCATTTGTTGTTACTGATGTAAAGAAAGAAAGAAATGAAAGAAAGAAAAAGAAAGAAAGAAAGAAAGAAAGAAAGAAAGAAAGAGAAAGAAAGATTAAATTGTTATGGGATCTCCTTCAATGCTTTTACAATCTTTACATTTTAAAATGATTTTGTTTCTGTATTTTAAAATATGTGATTTATATAAACATATTTTAATGACAGTATATTTATTGAACAAAAAATAATTATTTTTACTTACCTGTCAGCTAAAAAAGTACAAATTTTACAAATTTTGCTAAAGTGATTGTTTTGAACAAGTAATAACTTATAAATTATGAAAAAGAAAACATTATTTCTTAGGGGTTGCCTTTAGCCCCCTTGTACCACATATGTACCACATATGCATTTATATATGCATTTATTTTACTTTTTATATTTTTCATTTTAACTGTAGTTCAGGTTGTGTTTTGGTCTTTATTATGAGTTATTTTTGTCTGCATAGTCTTTATTGATTTTTATTTCAGTTTGAAATATTTTAATGCATCTAGTTAAAATAAATGAAAATGAGAAAAGATTAATTGAAAGGTACCTGAAAAAAGTTTACGCATTTTTTCTATTTAATTTTCAGGATTCTTTTTTTAATGATTTTTTTATGGTTGCAGTTAGGTAACAGATAGGTAGGTAGATAGATACATAGATTTCACGGCTTTGTCATATTAAATGAAAATTAGTAATTTAATATTTTTTGTAAAAACAAAACAACATTTTGTTAAAAAAAAAAAATGCTTAATTCTGACGAATTGATGATTGATGGGCTCATGAATTAATCACATAGTGAATTACTATCAAACTGTATATTGCCTCTTGCATTAGTGCTTGGTATTGGCCTTCGTTTTACGCAAAAGACAAAAATAATAAATAAATACCAAATTAATCCTATCATTTAGACAGGAATAAATAAGAAAGTAAAATTATCACTATCTATTTTGTCATGTGCATTTGATAGAAAGAAAGAGAGAGACATTTACTTGCAACGCTGAGGGTTGGATTAAGTCCCACTCTACATTACTTCCCACTGAATATTCTGTTTTTGATTATACAACTGCAAAGTTGTGGCGTTCACAACCATTTCTTGCTCTCTAGAACAACAGACAAGCGAAACAAAGGCTGTTTTTTTTTTTTAAAAAAAAGAGAAAACACTGCATTCTTTGACAGAAAAAAGGATAGTTCAGAGGTTTATTTTCTGTCAGAGAATGATTCTAATTGCTATTTTCTGCCATCTGAGTCTTGGAAAGAAAATGAATGCACACAGAAGCAGAGCAGCAGGGCAGGTTTCCACTGACACCAGTGCCAAAGGGATGCCACGGCACAAGACTCTGTCAAGCTCCGGCTGTAAAGAGCAGCAGGTGTCTCAGTGGAGGGCTGAAGGGGCATCGCTATATTTCCATCACGCCAGATGTGAGCTATGACGGAGGGCATAAAGGTGAATTCACAGGGCGAACAACGTGATAATATAGCTCACTGTCTGCAGCTGTCTATGCGTGCATTCATTAGAGCACAACATCACCCTTTCATCATTAATAAGGACCAGTTTAACACAAGCCCGAGAATGGATTTGCTGTGGTTTAAATGTCTATGACAAGCCAACTAATTGCAGACGCAGTCTACATTAGTTTCCATAACTTCTGGCCAAAACATAATCCATAATAATGTCTGAAAAAATGTCTTAATGATGGATTTGTTCCTTACAAACACACAGTTTTTCATTTCACAAGATGTTAAGTGATGGACTAGAGTGGTTACTTGTGGATTATTGTGATGTTTTTATCAGCTGTTTGGACTCTCATTCTGACGGCACTCATTCAGGATCCATTGGTGAGCAAGTGATACAATGCTAAATTTCTCCAAATCTGCTCAGATGAGAAAACAAACACATCTACTTAAGGCCTAAAGATGAGTCATTTTCATTTTGGGTGAAGCATTTCTTTAAGAAACTGTCAAAAAACCTTAACATACTTCAGTCTGCTAGCACTGCGAAGAGGAATAAAGTCGGCCTCATAAACAACTGCTGTGAGAAATCAATGATAGGTCGCCTATGTGGCCCATAACACCAGAATTACTGACATTATAGAGTGTCCTGTTGTTTTCTAGTTAATGCTGCATGAACATGATTGGTGCAAAGTTTGACTTTTGTCTTCATCCATAAATTCATTTGTCATCTGGGCTCATCATTACATAACTATTTAATAAAACAGCACTGATTAAATGATCATTTTTGTACATTTGCATTCACCCCTATAATTGTAAATCATCATGCAATCAGAAACACAGCCCACTGCATCAATGTTTAAATTTAATCAGCATCTTGACTGGCTGTTTTGGCTATTAACCAATTTGTGATTTGTAATTGTTGGTTCTTTCTTAATTTCCTGCATTCACTCTGTTGGAAACCTAACGAATGGGTTTTTTCACACATTAAGCTGATATCATTTGTATGTGAAGAAGCCATCTAGTAAGTTGGCTCTAACCTCAAGCTTGCCCAGAAGTATCAATCGACCCGTCTGAATTTTTAGCGGCATCTATAGCAAATGTTCCCCCCTAAGAAGAAAACCAAGCTTGAAAAGCAATACTGGCATTTGGGATGTCTGTGCACTTGCAGCGAGTAGATACCATTAAGCTTTGTGTCAATCAAAGTGCCACAAAACCCACCCATCAATTATGTGAACTTGACTCGAGACTGCGCTGTAAAGGAGTTCATGTTCAAACGTTGCTGATAATAAATAACTGCACATTAAAAAAAACATGCACTGAAAGGTTAGTCTTGATACAAACCAGACCTCTAAACCCTGTTCACACCATCAATTACTTGCAGCAACATAGTGACCTGAACTCAATGCAATCTGACAAGTAACAACACCATAAGAGTAGTGTTGTTTATTACAATTACTAGGGCAGCAAAGTGGGCAGAAGTCATTGGCGGTATTCCTATACGATATGTGACCCGATATGTGTCTTAAGCAACATAGGTATATTTGTAGCAATAGCCAAAAATACTTTGTATGGGTCAAAATGATTGATTTTTCTTTTATACCAAAAATCATTCTGAAATTAAGTATAGATCATGTTCTACGAAGATATTTTGTACATTTCCTACCGTAAATATATCAAAACTTAATTTTTGATTAGCAATAGTCATTTAGACAACTTTAAAAAGTTTTCTCTCAATATTTTGATTTTTTTTTGCACCCTCAGATTCCAGATTTTCAAATAGTTGTATTTCAGCCAAATATTGTCCTAAACCATACACTAATGGAAAGCTTATTTATTTTATTTAGCTTAAAAAAATTACTCTTATAACTGGTTTTGCAGTCCCATTTTCTAGATGAAAAACAGTATGTCGTAGGCTATTTCCAAATTCACAGTATTCATGAAACAGTAGGCAAAAACAGATGCACATCCAATGGATACTTAACTATCCCATGAAACCAAAGGAGAGAATATGAGGAAGCAGTCACATGACAACAACATGGGATATCTGTAGTACAGCCGAATTAATTCATACCACACATTAATACTACATAGAACGCACGTTTTTAACAGTTGCGAAGTAATTACTTATTCAGAAAACGTTTCTACTCAATTGGATACAATCCCAACAAACATGAGACGTCTACCCGACGTGCAGATCATGTCTATATTACGACAAAGACGTTGAAATGACGTCGTTTGGAGGTCGTTTGCTCAGTGGGAATGGCAGACAAGAAACACCTAGAAATCAATAACACAACAACTTTCTTTATTCAATGCAAGTGTGAACGGACATTAGTATTTCGCTATACTCTACACGGTTATTTAAAACAATGTATGAGAAGGCGTTTGGTTTAGTTTAACTATAAGAAATAACAGAAACTATTTTCATTAGCGATTTTCCGTTGGATAATTGTAACCGCGCAAAATCGCGAAGCTTTTACCGCGTATTTTTATGTTCGCTTCAACAGAAATAGACTTAACCGCTGCTTTTAGGTTACGCTAATGAGTTAATTAAATTTACTGACTAAAATACAATCAAACAGTCAAATATACACCAACCCAAGCTGCATTTTTACAATTATTAGCCTAAAATTATACACAGGAATCGAACCAGAATGTCTAGCGGAGCATGACAACATGCTAGCAATTTAATAAGCTTAGATTTTTAATATTAGTCATTAGTTTATCAGATCTGTGTGTTAGTCACACAGTCCAAAGAGCTCACACACAGTTCAAACGCGATTACGATTTTATGCAATATTTTTACGGTGATCTAATGGAGTTAACGATCATGCGCCGGTTTTGCCATATATGAATCATATAAACTTACAATTTGGTAATTTAACTATCACACAAACGTAACGATCTGGCATTACACATGCTTGACATGTAGCAGTGTATCTGCACTCAACTAATGCGAGCTCAAAGTTTAGATTCTTCAGTTTCAGAAGCTGAGCATGCAAAAAATCGATAGCACTATAGCCTATCAATACTACATTGTAAATGAAAGCAATGATTTGGGGAATGAAATTATGCAACATCGCCTGATGTTTTGCATCTATCGAGTGTGACGAACTCCTGTGGGCTTTAAACCAGCTTCCCCGTGTCATGTTTGATACAGAAGTGATCCGTTATAGAACACGAGCACAAAAAGAAGAAATAAACCATGCACACTTAAAGATCAAGACAGCCTATTTGACAGCACTTAAACTCCAACGATGCTTCATGTGCAAACGGCGTCCTGTTAAGCACACTAACGTTCATCTAACGGGAGAAGAAGGGTGGCTTCCACGGTCGCCGGGGCAAAGTCATCATTTAAATGAGCTCGCATGCATCAGCACACTTATTTACCTTACAGAATGATTACAATCCACTGGCGAGTGTGTCCAAAAAAATCAGCTCGTGAATCCCTTCTTCGGCCCCAAGTCCCTCCGTCCACTCTTATCCAAGTCTGGCAAACGTTGAGCAATAGAGTCTGACAGCAGCGGAACCCTCCGTGAAGTCTCCGGTTGCACGAGCGAGCGAGTGGGCGGGACCTCTAGCGGTTCAGTTTCTACACCATCGGTAATTATTTGTGGATTCTGGCGCATCTATTGCGACTGATGGACATTAATGCTCGTTTAGAGATAACCATCAGGAAAATCGTGTGAGATTTAAGGTTCATGTTCCTGCCGCCATGTCTCGCCCTGCTGTTACTAGGCTGTCTTGTTGCCGACGATTTTTTGGGGGGCTCTGCTCATTTTTCAACTATATATATATTTTTTAAATAATTCAATTAATGTTCTGAATCCCCCACAACATTATACACATACGTACCTCCAACAAAACACATTTTCCACTCTATGCATTAAATGACTACTAATATCATTTTCATTTTTTCATTTTATTCATAAGATGTCTGAATATAATTATAAAGAACACTTATTAAAAATCTACATCTATTGCCTATGCCCGCATTGCATAATTAGCCTACATAACAAAAAATACATAAAAGTCATTTATTTTAAAGTGAAGACAAATATTTGCGAACTGACAAAAGAACAGCTTTACTATTGTATTTGTTTTTTTGACGTCTGAATTTATATCATGGCTCTTTGCCACCAGCCTGCCACCATCAGAAGCCCTTTTGCAATGACTTCTAAAAAATACAAATATAAAAAAAAAAAAAAAAATCCATGCAACATTGGATAAAATGACTATACCTTTAATCCATATTTACATATTAAAATATAATTTTTATTAGTACTCATTTTAATAAGTATTAGTATATAAAAATGGCAAAAATAAAGCACATGCAAAGTATTACTACTAAAGTATTACGAAGTATACTACACTTTTACTAGTAAAACCATGGTTAATTTTCTTAAGGGATTTTTTTTTTTTAATTTCTGTATACTTTATTTTTTCTTTGTTTTGTTATTTTAACTCTACTGTCTTAATGGTTTGATGTTTTCTACTGTTCAAGAAAAAAATAATAATAATGAAATCGCTCCGAAATCCTGATCTGAAACGAATGATTCGCGAAACCACACCGAAGTCCCGAACTGAATCAAATGATTCAAATTGAATTTAATTTCAATCGGGACTTCAGATCGTGTACTGTTAATCATTTAATTTGAATCATTCGCGCTTAAGTTCTGATCTGAATAATAATTTGTGAATCACCATTTCAGTTCAGGACTCGGAGCGTGAAGCACAAGTCATCTGACTTAGATTGGGTATCGCAAATCATTTGATTTCGATTGGGACATCAAGTTGTGTATCACAAATCATTTAATTTGAATCATTCAATGATTTGAATCATTCAATTTGCAAATCTGATCCGATTTAAATGAAATTATTCACGATACACGCTCTGAAGTTCTGTTCTGTATAATAATTCACAAACCATTATTTCAGATCAGGACTCAGAGCACGGTTCGGAATCATTTGACTTAGACTGGAACTTTGCGTATCGCAAATCATACGATTTCGATCAGGACTTCAAATCGTGTTTCACGAATCATTTGATTTGAATTATTCAATTCGTAAAATGATTCACAAACCTGTTCCGATCTAAATGAAATGTTTTGCGATACACACTTCAAAGTCCCGATCTGAATCAAATGATGTGCAGTGCGTGAAGTTCTGATCTAACTTGCGATACGATTCGATTACAGCCTTTTAAAACAGTGAATCATTTTGCGACACAATGGTTTAGGAGTTTCGAAAAGCTCTGTTTCACCCATCACTACATGCTTTTTAAAATCGTTACAAGCGATGTTGAAATTCGAAAATGAATGGCTCTTTTAATTTTAACTGGATTTTGCTAGTGAATCGCTTGAAATAAATGATCAAAGTCACGAGTTTGAATCAGTCGGAACGTAAGTGACTCAAATGATTTGGTTCATCTGTTCGCGTCTTCAGCCATGATTGCATGACACTGTCAGTACTACTACTTGCTTAGCTTGATTTTTTCTGACAATAACTTAAATGAGTGAAAAGGGTATCATGTCTTTTGACATGCGTGAATTTTGTGTGAAAAGATATGTGCTATTCCTATTTTCACGGGTTTTCCAGGCCTTAAATGTCAAAAAGTCAAATTCAAGTACTTCAAGCACTTTAAGCAAAAGTAACTCTCAAAAATGTGGTTTGAAACAGCCGATTGTAACCAATCCCGTCAACATGTGAATGGAGCTTTTCACATCATTAGCATATCATAAGAACATGATTTGTAGCAACACATTATTAGCTGTTTGATAATGTAGTCAAGCCAAAGGCTAATGATATCAATTACCGTTCGTGTCCGCCATTGTAGAGAGCGATACATAGAATTTATTACCATTCTGATACATTAACATGTAGATGACCCCTGTATAATTTGCTCCTCTTTTTTGGAATCAGTTTTTTGTTCAAACATATATGGCTGAATTAATCCAATATTGCTACTCGTGTAGTGGTTTATACTTAAGTTAACTGAGTGTGGAGCAGGAGAATACATACTAAATGAGGTAAGGATGTAAAAACATTTGAAAATGTAATTTTGATTATAATAGCTGAGTATTAAGGGACAAAGTACTGACTTTAATATATATTTTTTGTTGAAGTGTTGAGCGCAAAAGTCATCCCCTGCTAGAAACATTGCAAAATATTAAATTATTATTTGCCTGTTTCTGTACCTCATTGTTTCAACAGCTGAATGATGTCACTTCTGGTTAATGGGTGTCTCATAAGGGTGGACCCCAAATTTTTATGGCCAAAGATGACGGGGTTCAGTGCGGACTGAGGGACAAAATGTATTTATTAATTTCAAATTCACTAACATCCAGCAGGGCTTGACAAAATACTTGGTTGCATAAAAAAAAAAAAAATAATACATAAATATTACTTCCAATTAATTATAAAGAAGATATCAATGTCTAAATTCTGCACAAACATCATTAAAGGACTGAAAGATGACCTTATGAATGACTCTTATCTAATATCTAATTTTGTTTAATGTGTCTGATCCATTCTCAAAGGAAGACATCTGATACGTCTCGCCACATAATTAAAATAGTACGAAAGAAATTAATCGGCAGAATAAATGACATCCACTAAATCAAAGCCTGATTTATTTTTACCTCTTCCTCTGAACTGGGGGGCAAATGGATGGATGGATGAGCAGATTCAGTGCATCCCATCTCAGGACCCCATGTTTACCAAATCAGACAGACGTTGTCTCTTCACTCGACTTCACTCTAGTTGAAGCCAATGCAATTACAAGATTGTGCAACATGCCACATTTTGGAAGAAGCAAAAATCCAGCGGCTTTGCGGCTTCTAGTTGTTGCTGACAATTTTTTTTTCTTTACGGCTTGTTTTTAACACTCAACAGCTGTGGTTATCATCACTTCAACATGGAAAAAAACAAACAGATTATTAAAAACCATACTGAGCATCAAGATTTCTGCTGCTGCTTAAAAAGGCTGCTTGAAAGAAGAGAATCAGAGATCCAGTCATGGAAGCACCAGAACATTACAGTAATAAAGCTCATTATATCAAGAGTTTCTGTCGAAGAGCCTGTTAAAGGTTATTCTAATCACCACTGCTTGAAACCCACAGACACAGTTTTGAGGTGCTCCCTTCTCTCTGTGATTACCAAGAGACAAATGCACATTTTCTCTTATTTAAGTAACTCCCTCAGCTGTCTGGGGCATAATGAAAGCTCTCCACTTTTGTTGCCATGGTGAAAACCATAATTCCTGCCACTTTTGATATTGGAGGCTTTAAAAACCCTTTCCTGCACTTGAAAGTTGTAAAATTTCTGTCCGAAGCCAATCAGCTGGAATTCTTACAGTAATTGCACTTTTTGCAGCTCAATTTTCTCCCTCGCACAAGTGGATGTATGTTTCTGCCACAGAATTATGTGCATTAGTATTGATTTTACCATTTTTGTTTGACCTAAATGCAGACAGCAGATCAACTACACTCTTGCAAATAAAGATCCAAAAGGTTCCCTAAAGAACCTCCAGTGAACAGTTCTTAAAAGAACCATTTTTTCTAACCTAAAGAACCTTTTTTCACTATAAAGAATCTTTTGTGGAATGTAAAGGTTCCAAGGGATGTTAAACGTTCTTCATGGAACCAATGATGCCAAAAAAGAATCTTTAGTTTTAAAGGCATAGTTCATCCAAAAATTAAAGGAGAAGTCCACTTTCAAAACAAAGATTCACATATTATGTACACTGTAAAAAAAACAATTTGCTGAGTCAACTTAAAATAATTTGTAACCTGGCTGCCTTAAAAGATTAAGTTTAGTCAACTTAAAAAAAAGTTTATTCAACTTAAAATGTGAAATTATACTAAGTGACAACTTAGATATTTGAGTTGAATCAACTTAAAATTTTAAGGCAGCTGGGTTACTTACCCATCTGTTAAGTTTAGCAAACACAAATATCTAAGTTGCTACTTAGCACAACTTAACATTTCAAGTTGACTAAACTTATTTTAGTTGACTGAACTTAAAATTGTAAGGCAGCAGGGTAACAAATTATTTTAAGCTGACTCAACAAATTGTGTTTTTTATTTTTTACAGTGTACTCACCCCCTCGTCATCCAAGATGTTTATGTCTTTCTTTCTTCAGTCGTAAAGAATTTTTTTTTTACATTTTTTTTTTTGAGGAAAACATTTCAGCCTTTATTTTCCATATAATTTTGAACTTACAAAATGCAATTTAAATGCGGCTTCAAACGATCCCAGCCAAGAAAGAAGGGTCTTAACTAGCGTAACGATCAACTATTTTCATAAAAATAATACAATTCATATATTTTTTAATGTCAAACGTTTTTTTCCGGCTCATGATATTTAGTGTATGTCGAAAAACTCCCATCTCATGTTCTCCCTCAACTTTAAAATCATCCAATATCACCATTTTACCTTTTTTGTTTGATCTTCTTTGCATGTTCACTTTGCAAAGACTGGGTCGGTACTTCAGCAGTGATGTAGGATGATTTTGAAATGATTTTTGAAGTAGAGGGAGAAAATACAATTGGAGTTTTTCGATATACCCTAACTGTCTTGAACCAGAATACAGGGAGAGTAGGACAAGACGAGCGTTTGAGATTAAAAAGTATTTAAATTGTATTTTTTAATGAAAATAACCGATCGTTTCACTAGATAAGCCCCTTCTTCCTTGGCTGGGATCGTTTACAACCACATTTGGGATCGTTTGAAGCCGCATTCATTTTCTGTTAATATACTCACCCTCAGATTTCTTCAGTAGAACTGTAAAGATGATTTTTAGCTTAAAATGTGGACTTTGTTGATCCATAAAATGCAAGTCAGTGAGGTTTTTGAGAATTAGAAAAAGCATATCATGGAACACAAAATTAATACCCATGGCTCCTGACGATACATTGAGGTTTTATGCAAAACAATCAGTCTGTGCAAGAAACTTTACATTATTTACTACATTCATCTATAGCCTCAGGCAAACGGTTCAAAGTGATGTCTGGTTCACAAACTAATCATTCTTTTGAACTGTTTTTTTTTTAGTTAACTGGATGAATCAGTTCACAAAATTGGACTGAACTGTTTGAAACAGTTTGCAACTTGACCACCACATATCTACAAGTTACTTAATCAAAATGTACTTTTGGATGCTTGACAGTCACTCCGCCTTGAAATGAGCCAAAATATTGGTGTATCTGATCCTATGAAGAATGAACTCAGTCAGCGCTCCAGATCCTCCAACAGTTACTGAATTGATCCTTTGCAAAGAGCTTGATTGACAGGTGATCTGACCAATCATAAAGGAGAATCTGCCATTTAGTCTGACAAACAAATCAGGAGTGTAGATTAACTTCAGTGGACTTAAACTTGAATAATTTACATTTTTCCCTGGTTTAAATAAAATACGCTCTGATTAGGGATGCACCGAAATGAAAATTCTTGGCCGAAGCCAAAACTGAGCAAAATGAAACACTGGGCCGCAGGCCAATTACCGAAATGGTTTTTCCTGTTTTTACCCCCCATGTATTTTGCCAATTTTTTTTTACAATTAAACAATTAAAATCCACACATGGTTATATGCCAGGCTTATACCTCTTCCAAAAATCTTTATTAAATGCTGCATCAGAGGTCATAAAAATATGTGCAAAAGGTGCAATAAATGTGCAAAGGTGAAAACGTTTGAGAGACAGAGCTCTTTTTCAGTGCCACATGGATTGGCGCACACCTGCACATTAAAATCAATATTAACCATGGACATCATAATAATACACCACACAATAGATCCAATATTTTTAAAAAGTTTTTTTTCTTTCTTATACATATACTAATGGTAAATATCATTAATACCTCAATATAGAAAAATCCTCAATACAAAAAAACATGAATAAAAGATATATAAATTCATCCATTCATAAACATAGAGATAATCTTATTAATCCATACAAAATATGTTTATATACAGTACTGTGCAAAAGTTTTAGGCCACTAATATTTTCACCAGCTAAAAAATGGTTTAAAGTAAGTTATTTCTATCTTTTGCTGTAGTGTGTCAGTAAAAAATATCGGTTTACATTTCCAAACATTCTGTTTGCCATTAATTGTAATAACCTTGTGAGATTTTTGTTTGCACAAGGAGTCTGACAACAGCCAGTGCTCCACACTGAGATCTGATCTCACCATCATCCAGTCTTCCTGGAATGACATGAAGACACAGAAGAACTGTGACATGAAGACACAGAAGAATCCAGAAGAACTGTGGCAACGTCTCCAAGATGTTTCAAGAAACCTACCTGCAAAGCTGCAGCACTGTTAAAAGTTTTAGGCACTTATCAATTACCTTCTATTAACTAAATGAAAATCAACATTTGGTGTGACCATTCTTTGCGTTTACAGCAGCTTTTGCCCCAGGTGCAACAGTTCTTCTGGATTTACTCTGTTTCAGTTTGTTCTGTTTCTTCATGTCATTCCAGACAGACTGGATGATGATGAGATCAGATCTCTGTGCAAAGCACTCGCTGTTGTCAGACTCCTTGTGCAAACAAAATTCTCACTGGACTATTATAATTAATGGCAAAATGAATGTTTGGAAATGTAATCTGATATTTCCTACTGACACACTACAGCAAAAGACCGACTTTAACTGACTTTAAACCATTTTTTAGCTGATGAAAATACTAGTGGCCTAAGACTTTTGCACAGTACTGTATTTTACAGAAAACAATTCAAAATCAGTTCCTCATTCATACCAAGAGGATATAAAGATTTCAAATCAAAAATCCATTTTAAATCTATATCTAAATTAAATAGTCAAAATACGCCTTTTACAATTTTGTCTTCCTTAAAAAAAAAAAAAATTACAAAACAACAATTTTTAAAATATTTAGTTAACACTGAACATTTTTAACATTCTAGTTATAATAATAGCCTACCAACAAAGCACAATTTAACTTTTTTTTTTTTTAGACATACGATGAGGTACTAAACAGTCTCTCGCTGTCGGTGCTTGTAGTGATTTTCTTTCTCAGGTAGTTTTAAATGCTTCTACATTTGATGCATTAGTGCACGCCTCTATTTGTTTGCATCACGTCATTGTTCGGTCTAATTTATTCTGTCTTTCTGCTTATTCCGCCTATTAATCCCCGCTTATTAATCCCTAGCTCTGATGTTCATTCATGTATATTTTGTGCTTGAAATAAATATGAAAAGACAATCGGTTTACGTGACACTTTAACTGAGGTGATACAGTGATCTGTTACGACACGTTAAAGAGCCACAAAACGGTATTTATTATTTAAATCTCTTAAAAAAAAAAAAAGAAAGATGAGACCTTGTTTCACACCTAAAGTAACCTGCTCTGTCTTGTCTGTCAGTGTGTTGTTAGTTTCCTCTTTGCTCCGTGATTTATTTTTCACTATGTGAGAACAATGATATGTAGTGTGAGATTGGCATTGTTTGTTAGACATAGCAACAATAACTAAGGTGGGCGGGTCTTTGCGAAGGGTCAGTTAAGAAAATAGGTCGACTCGGATCAAAGACTGATGAGCAACTGATTTGCTAATATGCTTTAGACATGTAAAACATCCATGTTTCACGGCATTATTGGGCGCTTTAAAAGTGACATATCATGAAAATTTGACTTTTTCTACATTCAAATGCTATAATCGGGTCCCGATTATAAGGAGATCTTATAATATTACCACCATTTAATCTTACGTTTCCACCCACAGCACAGCCACTGTGTTTTTAACATAAACTTGTGTGTATTTGACAGTTTAAGCGCAATAAGACATGAAAGAGAATTTAGTTTAGTACTCATGCCGTGTAACAGACACTTTTTTGGCAGAATATCTGAGGTACAAGCTGTAAAGGCATAGCTCTATTCTGGAAAAGGGGGCAGGGAGCAGCAGCTCATTTGCATTTAAAGAGACATGCACGAAAACAGTGTGTTTGATATAATAAATATAATAAATGATCTGTGGGGTATTTTGAGCTGAGACTTCACAGACACATTCTGGAGACACCTAAGATTTACATATTGTAAAAAGGGGCATAATAGGTCTCTTTTAATAATATAATTATGTATACATTATGGGTGAATCAGTTTTTTGAACCAGTTCATTGCAAAAGCTGTCTGAAAGAACGAGTTCGCAGAAAAGAATCATATCTCCCTGTTTGCCCGAGGCTCTGGACTACAGGTAATAATGTTGTAAAAAATGTTTAGTTTCTTTCACAGACCAATTATTTTGCTTCATAAGACCTCAATATATCATCAGGAGTCATGGGTATTAATTTTGTGTTCTTTAATATGCTTTTTTAAATTCTCAAAAACCAGTAGCCACTGATTTGCATTTTATGAATTATCAAGAAGCACTGTTTTAGCTAAAATATTCTTCTTTACTGTTCAGCTGAACAAAAAAAGTCATTTGCAACTTGGATGGCCTAAAGGGTGAGTAAGTTAACAGCAACTTTTAGTTAAAGGATGAACTGTCCCCTTAAGAGTATAAAGACTTTCCAAAAGATTCCTGAGAAAGAAATTCAGATATGTGGTTGATATTTACCCTCTAAAGACACCAAAACAAGCACTTCATGATCCATCACTGCATAAACAATATTCTGGACAAAAACGGTTGTTTTGCCCACTTCCAGTGAGACCCAAATCAATCGATCATCACCAGAACAAAACGCTGGCACACACTGACTAAACATAGCCTAGTGTTGCCAAGGAGAAACTTCCTCCACACGCTGCATGCGCTGCGAACGTCCCTGGTGCTTTCCATGATTAATACATTTCTCCAATTACAAGTTGCCCTTATTGAGACAATTGTCATCACAATTCACAGAGCTGCTTTCATAACCGATTCATCTCAGCAGGCTCGCAGAGATAATCTGCACTGTAGCATGACATGGACATTTATGTTGTCAGGCATTTACACAAGAAGATCTGTTAAGGATATCGTAGAAATGTTTACATTTTATAAAGAAAATGTTGCCAGGGTGTTGCTAGGCAGTTGGTAAGGTGGTGTCTAAGTGTTAACTTAGTGTATTATGCCAAAAAAATTCCAACATTTACACTACTGTTCAAAGTTTTGCGTCTGGTAATACATATATATTTTTTAAAGTAGTACCTTATGATGACCTAGGCTGAAATATTTGCTCAAAAAAGACAATAATATTGTGAAATATTATTACAATTTAAAATTACTGTTTTTTTATTTCAATATATTTTAAAATGTTAATTATTTATGCAATGAAAAGCTGAATTTTCAGCATCATTACTCCAATCTTCACTGTCACATGATCTTTCAAAAATGATTTGAAGTAGTAACATTATTATTATTATTACAAATGCTGAAAAACAGTTGTACTAGTTAATATTTTATTGTGAAAACCGTGATAATATTAAAACAAATTATTTGATTAGTAGTAGTAGTTTAAATAGAATCATTTTGCAACAAAGTTTTTACTGTAACTTTTGATCAATTTAATGTGTTCTCTTAAACAGTGTTATTGTAGTTAATTAAAACTATATATATATATATATATATATATACACACACAGTAACACAAACAGTAAATTTTTTTTGTTTCTTTTCTTTTTTTTTTTTTTTTTTAAGAAATTAATACTTTTATTCACCAAGGATGTATTAAATTAATAATTAAAAGTTTATTAAAAGTTAATAATAAATAATTTACATTGTTATAAAATATTTATATTTTGAATAAACACTGTACTTTTTAAACTTGTTATTCATGAAAGAATCAACTGTTGCACAACTGGCAGCACAACTGTTGACATTATCCAACATTGATCATTCTAATAATAAATCCGCATATTAGAATGATTTCTGAAGGATCATGTGACACTTAAGACTGGAGTAACAGCTGATAAAAATTCAGCTTTTCATCACAGGAATAAATTCTATTTTAAAGTATGTTAAAATAAAAAACATTATTTTATATTGTAAAAACATTTTGCAATATTACTGTTTTTTTTCTATATTTTTAATCAAATAAATGCAGCCTTGATGATCATAAGAGACTTCTTTATAGACTATTACAAGTCTTACTGACCCCAAACTTTTGAATGGTAGTGTATATATATATATATATATATATATATACATATACACACTACATATAAAAAAAAAATACACTAAATATAAAAAAAAATAATAATATCTCAATTATACTAAATTAACATTGTTTCCAAACATTTGAAGAGTGTATTTTATGATTTTGATAAATAATCCTAGATGTTTTTTTTTTTTTTAAATCAACACCATTTTATTAGATACCAGTTAAAATCTTAAGTCTAACAACAACACTAACTGTGTGGTATGACTGTTTTTCCAATGCAATTTGCAGAGTCATTTTGCAAAATAGATTTCAACCAGGTAAAGTGTTTAATAGAGCTTAAAGTACTACATTTTTATTAGTAACTGAAAGTGTATCAAATTAACATTAATATTGATCTTAATTAACAAATGAGGGGCAGGACACTGTTGTCTAGACTTAAGTAAGAATAATCAAAATATAAAGAGATAATTTATCAGCGAACCTCTCCTCATCCGCAAAATCATGTACCAGCACTCCTGTGGGAGAAAAACAAACTTTGCTTTGGCTGTCTGTTCACATCTCTTTCAGGTTCCAAGCGTGTAATGCTCTTTTATAATTACTAAACGATGTGTTTAGTGCAAAAGATCATTAGAGGCAAACACAAGGTGAGGCAGTGACATTTCATCTCGTGTTATGTAAGCTTGAAAGAAAATTGCGAAGCCTTGTTTCAGGAAATTAGCTTCCAGGGGGATGTGAGAACGTTTGATTGTAGATGAAAGAGAGCGATATGTCGAAATGGAAATGTGTCTGACTGACTGTGGACGTGAATATTGCCCCTCGGGGATAAATAAAGCGCATGCTTTCAGCTATCTCTCTATTTGAGCATAAAAGCCTGTGCGTGGCACCATACATGTGCTTTATTTGTTTATATCTGCATTTCCAGAGAAGACAAAGCAGTAGATTTATTACGTCCCCCACTAATTTATTCAATAATTTGTGGAGGTTTACATAGTGTAACCTGCTCAGCCACTTTCCGACCGTCCGCTCGACTGTGTGACCCACAGAGACCGGCGTTTGATTTACACTACAAACAATTTGTAGAAAATGCTGCCAAAACATCACTCAGGCAAAATAACAAATGTGCATTCGCTCCTCAGAGACCGAGCGTTCTGCAAGTACCCTGTTCATCATTACACTGGCATTCAGCCTCTGTTATAGATTGCTCAATCCACTGAGATCAGACAGATGGGTAATATAGTACACATTGGTTGGGTATTTGAGGTACAAGGAGCTTTTTTGCAATTTACGGAATGGGACGTACTCAGTAGTGCATCCTTAGTAAACTCAAAAAATATTCAAGTCTAAATTCAAGATTTATGTATTTGAACTGCATATACAATTTGGATTACAGTTTTAAGATTAAAATAAATGTAATATGATGTATATTAGACAGTCATTCATAAAAAAAAAAATTATATCATTATTTACTCACCATCTACTTGTGAGTTTTCTCCTCCTGTTGAACACAAATATATTTGGAAGAATGTTGGTAACCAGACAACTGACGGTAGCCATTGACTTCCATAGTATTTTTTTCTTTTTTCCATACTATGGAAGTAAATGGCTAACGTCAGCTGTTTGGCTATCAGCATTCTTCAAAATATTTTCTTTTGTGCTTGATAGCTGAAAGAAATTCAGACAGGTTTGGAACAACTTGCATCTATTTGCATCTGTTTGATTTTATTTAAATAATCATATTTTTAAAATGCATTTATTCAAATTATTTAGAATCGTCATACATCTGTTCATTGTGAAAACAAATAAATGTATTCAGTTGGAAAGTATGAACATGCAAGGAATATTCAGTTAAAATATATGAGACTGAAACAAACCAGATTTATTCATGATAAATATATAAACCTGGTTATTGTGTATTTCAAATGCATTCAATTTATTGGTACTGTTACAGAAATCTGACCTGTTTTATTTATGCGAGACTGTCAAATATGCCTCACGTTAAGTTTATTAGTTTATGTTAAAACTGTGATCTGAACAGATGGAAATTTGATATGCAATTCAAATACTGTACTACCAGTCAAAAGTTTTTGAACAGTAAGATTTTTAATGTTTTTTAAAGAAGACTATTCTGCTCACCAAGGCTGAATTTATTTGATCCAAAATACAGCAACAACAGTAATATTGTGAAATATTTTTAGCATTTAAAATAACTGCTTTCTATTTCAATACATTTTAAGATCTAATTTATTCATGTGATCAAAGCTGAATTTACAGCATCATTACTCCAGTCTTCAGTGTCACATGATCCTTCAGAAATCATTCTAATATGCTGATTTGCTGTTCAAGGAACATTTATCATTATTATTATTGTTATTATATTATCAATACTTTAAAAAGGTGAGTACATTTAGTCAGGATTTGTTGATAAATAGAAAGATCCAAAGAGCAGCATTTATCTGAAATAATTATACGTTATACATATATATTGTACACTATACCATTCAAAAGCTTGGAGTCAGTATAATTTTTTTTCTTTTGTTTTTGGGAAAGAACTGAATACTTTTATTTAGCAAGGATGCTTTAAATCAATCAAAAGTGATGATAAAGACATTTATAATGTTGCAAAAGATTTCTATTTCCAATAAATGCTGTTCTTCTGAACTTTCTATTCATCAAAGAGACATGAAAAAAAATGTACTCAGCTGTTTTCAACATAATAATAATAATAATAATAATAATAATAATAATAATAATACTAAATGTTTTTTGAGCAACAAATCAGAATATTAGAATGATTTCTAAAAGATAATGTGACTGGAGTAATGATGCTAAAAATTCATCATTGATTACAGGAATAAATTACATTTTAAAATATATTCAAACAGAAAACAGTTATTTCAAATAGTAAAAATATTTCAAAATTTTACTGTTTTTGCTGTACTTTGGATCAAATAAATGAGCAGAAAATACATTAAAAATCTTAACTGGTAGTGTAAATCTTAAAATTTGTTAATTTATTACTTGAGTGTACATGCAGGGCAACACAGACTTTTGAACAATATCTGCATAAATCCTTATTTTTTTCATTGAAAAGAAACAACAGACTGTAAAACATTTATTGAATTCAAAAAAAGAGAGAAAAAAAATACAAATGCTTTTTGAAAATTTGAAATCACACTTATTTTATAAAAGCACTTTTCTGTTCAAGCGTATTATTTGAGCTGCAAAGCTGTTTAAAATCATTATTTTTATGTCATTTTTTGTTAGTGTTTTGCAAAACTGGATATAACTTTACACACAAAAAGTTACCAAATCTTCACACTAAAATCATGTTAAAGTGTTTTCATGACGCGTCATCAATCGGCCATACTGAACTCACAAATTTAGCTGATCATTGCTGCTGAAAATGGTCAGTTATTGTCATGTTTTGGGCTTTACTAATCATTCGGACCGGGAAAAACATTTGGAGTACTATAGACCGACAAAAGTTATAACAAATCAAGGACAAGAGTGAAAAAAAACAAAAGGCGTTTGTGGTTGGCCAAACTGAAACGGGATTTTTTCCAGAGAAGGAATCTTGACAACATTCAACTTTGTTCTTATTTCCGGTCTAATATCTTAAATAATACTAGTCGTACATATCTTTACCACTTATTAACTTTAGTTTGCCAAATGTTGTGCCCTTTTCTGCTTACTAAGTCCTTCCAATGCCCCGCATATCAATAGCGGCTCCCTGATGCTCACAATTTATATACAGTATAATTACCCAACGATATAATTGCACTGAAAAACTAGTATTTTAATGCTTACAATTTTACTGTTCACTTTCATTGTATAAGTGCATCACTGATGTGAAGATTTTGTCATTATATAACCAAAAAGAAAACCATTATTGCTGGTCTTCAACACATTTGCACAAAAAAATAGTAATGATCTACACTGAAAACCCCATTTTGACCCCTGTACACTTGTATACTATATCATTTTAATAGAAAAACCATCTAATTCTCTTCGTTATTAAAATATTACATTGCTCAACTGCTGCAAATAAACTAAAAAAAAGGATTGTTCTAAAAGCTTTAACACACTGTCTGACGCTTCATTTACATTAGCAGATGCTTTTATCCAAAGCGATTTACAAATGAGAAATGTGGTAAGTGATTCATCCTGAAGAGACAGAAACATGACAGTAACATTACAGATAAAATTTCCAGTGCAACTCCAGAACAGACCTTGTTTGTCCCCCCATCAAAAGGACAGCGACAGTTTTGGATGGATTGTGGGTAAAACCGGATGAGTCAGACAATGTTCCTCAGAGTTTCCCCCTTTATAACAGGCTCCAATGCTGCTAGAATACAGTCTGTCCCGCAGCCCAACATTTAT
>VONZ01000046.1:1717500-1922500 GCA_012976165.1 Labeo catla | reverse complement strand
GTTTTCAAGTTTTGAATATGCAAACACCACTCACATTTTGTTCAGAAAATGTAAACAAACTACAAATACCTTAGCAACACCCTAGCAACCACTCAAAACACCTAATATCATGGCAGTCAGGTTTTGCAATGGTGGGTACTACTCACATTTTCTTTAGAAAACACACACAAACTTGGGTGAGCAAGCAACCACCTGGCAACCACCCAAAATACCTTAGTAGCTGCATAGCAACACCCTCGCAACAGCCCAAAACACCTAACGTCTTGGCAGTCAAGTTTTGCCTCTGCAAATTCCACTCACATCTTCTTCAGAAATTGCAAAAAAAAACCTAAAATATCTTAGCAACTACATAGCAACGCCCTTGCAACAGTTCTGCATCAGCAAATGGCACTCACATTTTTGTCAGAATATGTAAAACTTGTGCAAGCAAGTAACTACCTAGCAACCACCCAAAATACCTTAGCAACCACATAGCAACAGCCTAGCCACAGCCCACAACATTAATATCGCTGCATCAGCAAATCCCACATTTTCTTCAGAAATTGTAAAAAAAAAAAAAACCTGACTGAGCAGGCACCCTGGCAACAGTAACAAGACTCTAACACCATGCTAGTCCAGTTTTGCATCGCAAACACCAATCACATTTTTTTTTCCAGAGAATGTAAACTAAATTTGACAAGTAGGCAGCCACCTAGCAACCAACCAAAGACCTTAGCAACTACCCAAAATACATTAACAACCACGTAGCAACACCAGACAACAGCCCAAGATACTTCATATTATGGGAGTCCAGTTTTGCATGGGCAAACACCACTCATTTTCTTCAGATAATTTAAACGGGCTTGTGCCAGTAGGCAACCACCTAGCAACCACCCAAAATACCTTAGCAACCACATAGCAACACCCTGGCAAGAGCAACAAGACTCTAATGTTATGTTAGTCAAGTTTTGCATTGCAAACAAAAATCAGACTTTCTTCAATGAATGTAAAAAAAACAATTATAAAATTTACCAGTAGGCAACCACTTAGCAACTACCCAAAATACCTTAGAACCACATAGCAACACTCTGGCAACAGCCCAAAATACCTAACATTGTGGGTGTCAAGTTTTGTACTGGCAAAACACCACTCCCATTTTTTTTCATATCATTTAAACAGACTCGTGCCAGTAGGCAACCACTTAGCAACTTAGCAACTACCCAAAATACCTTAGAACCACATAGCAACACTCTGGCAACAGCCCAAAATACCTAACATTGTGGGAGTTCAGTTTTGCATGGGAAAACACCACTCACATTTTCGTCAGATAATTTAAACAGACTTGGGCCAGTAGGTAACCACCTAGCAACCACCCAAAATACCTTAGCAACCACATAGCAACACCCTGGCAACAGCAACAAGACAAAAATCATAGTTGTCAAGCTCTGCATTGCAAACATCATTCACATTTTCTTCAGATAATGTAAACAGATGACCAGCAGGAAGCCATCTAGCAAACACCAACCACATAGCAATAGGCTAAAAACAACATCATTATGGTGGCTAAGAGTTTGGAAAAATGGGAAAAGATATAGCTGTCTATAAACATTATATTTCAAAAATATGAAAATGTTACAATGAGCTTGAAAATATAGACCAATGCGAGTCAAATGTCATACTGTATGTTTATGACTCTAATGCAAAGTGACACTGTATCACAAAAGGTTGGATTCACACATGTGGCACAGTGAATTGCCTCTGCAGTTAAAAAAAAAAATGCAGCCATTATGGAAGTTGCAAGCGTGCTGCTATTGTTCAAAAGCATTCTGTCATTGTTGCCTGTGCTGCTCACTCTCTGCAAATTGTGGCAATAATGGATGGTGCATTTAGAGGAAAACGGGAACCAGAAAAACAAAAATAAATACGGCACTATCATTTGAGATACATTCAGAGTAGCTAGAGAGAAGGGGTGGGAACTACAGGGATTTTGCTTTTGTTGGTATTGTAATTCGCATGAATGCCGAGTCGTGAACATTCCGACCTTTTAAAGCAAGCATTGTTTCTAATAACAATCCTCAGAGATAACAGAATAAAGATGTTAACATCTTCTGAAGAATATGTGAGTAGTGTACAATTGTGCAGAACTCAACTGAAAACTCTTGATATAAGGGTGTTGTGGGAAGGACTGGGAGATATGACCAAAAATATTATCATGATATTTATTTTTATATATCATACAATATCAATATTTATCACAAAATTGATTTACCATAAATGGGGAAGAAAATGCTTTTGCAAAAAATGAATGTTTAGTATACCTTGAGAATGAATGTAAAGAAAATATGAATTAAACTCCACAGAAGTTACCTTTTAATTTAGGGCTTCATGAAATGTTTTATTTTATTTTATTTTATTTTATTTTATTTTATTTATTTTTTCTTGACTCTGTGTTTTATGATTGAGTACAAAATTTGCCATTAAATGGTGTCTAATTAAATGAATTACTAAATGTTAACAATTTAACTGGTCTTTTAAAATGTAATTAAATGAATTATAATTAATTTACAACAAAACACTGCATTTTTGTTTTTTGTCAAATAAGATGCTGCACAACAGCACTGTATAACTGTATACATTTATGTAAAAAATAACTTGGTTGTATATGGATATTCCAACAACAACAACAACAACAATAATAATAATAATAATAATAATAATAATAATATCATCATTATTATTATTATTACTACTACTACTACTTGAGAATTACATTTTAGTATACAGTAGTAATATAGGTCTGTCATAATGCTGAACGTCTTTCAGTTTCACCACGAGTGTTTCCATCATTTGAAAATTGAAAAAAACTAATGGAAATGTGTCAAATTTGCAAAAAGCCTATATATCGCAAAAGAGTTTTGACGCTCACACAATGTGGTTTTTCAGGCAATTTGAAAAAGGAATATTTCATAAAACTGCAATGAAAACAGTAGATGCATTTCCATTACCCTTCAAATTGTGCAAATTGAATTTGCGAATGGAAAATGCCCAATGGAAACATGTCAATTTCACAAAAATAGCCATATATCACAAAAAAAGTTGACGCTCACATGACATGGTTTTTCAGGCAATTCAAAAAAGGAATATTTTGCAAAACTGAAATGAAAACAGTAGCAGATGCAAAACCAGCTAAAAGCCATCTCAGTCAAAAATGAGATACTGAGTGAATGCTCCTGACACATAGTTTACATCCATCAAATACTTTTACTTCAAACTCGCTAAATTCCAGCCTCAGCCCAATCAGAAGTACCAGACCGGTACTTCTGATTGGGCTGAGCCTAGAAACCTATACAAAGTAGCCAGAAAGAAATGCCAATTTTAAAGAAATGCGTCAGATGGATTTAGAGGCTTTTGCATCTGAACTCTTCAAATACTCCCAATGGAAACATGTCAATTTTGCAAAAACTCCCATATAATCGCAAAGAAATGTTTATACTTATATGAGGTGATTGTTCTGGCAGTTTGAAAAAGGAATATTTCGCAAAACTGCAATGAAAACAGTTTTTCGCATCTATAGCTCACTTGGCGTACGTAAGTCACATGATCATTCTTTAAATGTACTAGAACCTCCAACTTACTTTGCTAAAGATAAACATCTACATCTAGTTCGATTAAAAACCTATACTTAAACCTACCAACATCGGTCGTCATGACTTTAGATTGCAAAAGGAAAAAATACGTTTTAGTTGCATAACATTGGTTAATAGAAACATGGTCATTTAGTTTTTTAATCGACATTTATAAAATAATCACAAAAGTTTTGCGCAAATCTGTAATGGAAATGTTAATGTCCTCATATATTGAAATGCAGATGCTGAAATCACTGCGAGCATCATGTGTTTGAGTATCAGGCAAAACCGTACCATTCATTCACACGTAGAACAGAGGCTGTTAAATTAATCCAACGGAGTAAAAAAAAAGTCCAAAGTTTATCATCGCCAACAACATAAATTTTAACGCGACCTCGATATGATATTGCTTATCGCCCATGGTTGCTAAGGTCCTTCGGGTGTTTTTATAAGTGTACCGATACTGATAAACCTCATTTAGAATGGCATCAAAGCAAACGAAAACTCAAAAAGCATTTTGATAATGCATGAGTTAACATTTGCATTTGCTAAATATAGCACCATTAGTAAACCTGCAGGGATTCACAGGAAAAGAAGGCAACAGATGATAAAGAAAACATATTTTGCTCTTTTCCGCAGCAGGGCTGATGGCTTAAAGAGTTTCTTTCCTTCAAGCACACACAGCAGAGATGCTCATATCCTCCGGGAGAGAAGAACATTTACAGAACAGCAAACATTTCACGAGTCTCTAATGGCGTTTTCAGCACTGACGGATTGACAGAAAAGGTAAAGAGAATGATAATGACCTCAGCCATAATGAAAGTACTCATGACTCTCAGAGCGGTAATACATTATCCTTCTTAACAGCTGCTTTACTTCTCACATACCAGAAACTGTCAAAATTTTATGAATATAAAGTGAGGCCACAACTTTAAAGAGGTAAAGCAGTAACAATTCCTTCATGGTTAATACTTTTTGATAAGACTATTATACTATAGAAAGCCATAATTATGATAGATGGACGGATGGGCGGGCGGACATACATGGATACATGGACAGACAGATAAATAGATGGACAAATGGACAGATAGTAGATTTGGTTCCCATATTTGTAGTAAAGCATATACATTTCAAAATAAGAGTCCTGCTATATTTCGAGCTGGATAGATGGATGGACAAATGGACAGACAGACAGACAGACAGATTCTCATGATGCATTTTTATTTAATATTTTAGTTAATATTGATATCTCAGTTCCCATATTTGTAGTAAAGCATATACATTTCAAAATAAGAGTCCTGCTATATTTCGAGCTGGATAGATGGATGGACAAATGGACAGACAGACAGACAGACAGATTCTCATGATGCATTTTTATTTAATATTTTAGTTAATATTGATATCTCAGTTCCCATATTTGTAGTAAAGCATAGACATTTCAAAATAAGAGTCCTAGTGTATTTCGAGCTGGATAAATAGATGGACAGATGGACAGATGGACAGACAGACAGACAGACAGATAGATAGATAGATAGATAGATAGATTCTCATTATGCATTTTTATTTTGTTAATATTGGTATTTTGGTCCCCATATTTGTAGTAAAGCACATACATTTCAAAATAAGACTCCCGCTGTATTTCAAGCTAAATAGATGGATGGCTAGATGGACAAATGGACAGACAGATAGATTATCATTATGCAGTTTTATTTTATTAATATTTGTATTTTGGTTCCCATATTTGTAGTAAAGCACAGACATTTCAAAATAAGAGTTCCGGTGTATTTTGAGCTGGATAGATGGATGGACAGATGGACAAATAGACAGACAGACAGATAGATAGATTCTCATTATGCATTTTTATTTTGTAAAAATGCATAATGAGTAGTAAAGCAATGTCTATGCTTTACCCATAATTGTAGTAAAGCATAGACATTTCAATATAAGAGTCCTGGTGTATTTCGAGCTTGTTTATGATTAAAAGTCCCTCATTATGCATCAAGTAATTTTTTATTATTATTGGTATTTTAGTTCTTATATTTCTTTCATTTTTTGAGCATTTGAAGTAGTAAAGCATAGACATTTCAAAATAAGAGTCCCTTTGTATTTCAAGTTTGTTTATGATTAAAAGTCCCTCATTGTGCATAAAATCTTTTTTTCCTGGCTATTATTGATAGTTTGGTTGCACAATAAGTACCTGGCATTTATATAATTGGAAACGACAGACAGACGTACAAATAGATGGATGAACAGATAGATATAGACATATGGATAGATAGATAGATAGATTGATAGAAAGATCTTTAGGTTTTAGTAAAATCACATTTATACGGTATGATATGCATTCAAGTCCAAAAAGAGCATGAGAAATGTAAGTTTATGAGACACATTCATTTTTAACCTATAAACTAGAATTAAAAAAAAAAAAAACCTTCTCAGCAAATGTTTGCAAAGACTATGAAAATCATACACCTGCAAAACAAATTGATTCATCCCCGATTCAGCTATAATGAGATCATTTATGATATCAAGTATGAATATCCGACATTTATCTTGGAATTATAACTATAATAATTACTATAGTAATTTCTAAAATATTATAATTTCTTTTACAGGTGCAAAATTTTGGTCTCACTATCACCATCTTTGGCTGGAACAAAACAAAAAGTGCCAAGTTTGACCATTAACATCGTTTTAAACCAGGAAGGATGGTGTTTAATTTAAAAATGACTATTGTATTGTAGGCTATCATATAATCAAGGTAACACTGATTGTATGTATTCACTCAATAACTTAATTTTACCCCAAAAAAATTTTTATAGCTTAACTTTAAAATTGAAATATTCAAAAGTATAATTGTGGCTTTAAGACTGCGGTATATCCTGAAAGCCGTATCAGCTCGAGGCTTGTTTCTATGCTACACGCTAAGCTTACTTCAAGCCTAATGGGGGAAGAAGCTTAGCTGGGTTTTTAATTAAATGATATTACACTTTAACACAGTCGCTCTCATTTTCTCTCTTTCTCCCAGTGGTCTTTTCTGCTACGGTGCAACACCTAAATATACAGCCGTTCTCGTGCCACCAAGGAAAAAATGGGCAGATGAGTTTCCAAAAGCCCATAAAAACCAAAAGTGATTTAGGTAGACTCCTTTTTAGAGATTACTTTGATCTTCCAAATGGCTGAAACCCACATTCATCCGAACTCTGGTTCTCAGTGGAAAAACCGTGCAGATAAACGGAGTCTGGATTTGGATGACATGGGCAGACTAAGCTGATATTATGCCTGCTGAGGCTGTCTTTCATATGTCACTCTGCATGTCATGCTTCCCTGGTAGAGGAGCTCGGAGAAATCGCTGCCACCAATACTGATTGCTCTTTTAGAGAACTGTACTACCAATGATGAACAATGGGCCATGGAGCATGAAAAGGTAAAAAAAACGTGCTCTCAGGACAAGGCCGAGAAAGAATTTAGCCACAAATAAGGCCTCTGTCATGGATCATAATACACTTGTATAGCTTCAGTCTGGATGCATGCATTTGTGTGTGTGGTACAGACATACAGTACATATAGAGAAAGTTCTGATGGAGGATTTTGACATATATACACATATAAGATGCGATTTGAGAGTGTGGAAAGAGCCAGGTCCCATCTGCCTGAAATTCTCAATGGTCAATGTATGCCTACATAAAAGTTTGTTTGACAATCAAAATTGTACAAATTTTTGGTTACATCACAGTGCCACTTTTGAAAACCCTTGTGAATAAAGCATTAAAGGAGAAGTCCACTTCCAAAACAGTGATTCACATATAATGTACTCAGAAATTATGTTTTTTAACAAAGCATTTTAGCATTTTTCTCCATATAATGGACTGATATGGTGCCCCGATTTTGAGCTTCCAAAATGCAGTTAAAATGCGGCTTCAAATGATCCCAGATGCGGTTGTAAATGATCCCAGCCGAGAAAGAAGGGTCTTATCTAGCAAAATGATCGGTTATTTTCATAAAAACAATAAAATTTAAATACTTTTTAATCTCAAACGCTCGTCTTGTTTTGCACTGCCTGAACTCTGTGTATTCTGGTTCATGACAGTTAGGGTATGGTGAAAAACTCCCATCTCATGTTCTCCCTCAACTTCAAAATCGTCATATATCACTGTTTTACCTTTTTTGTTAAGGGTGTTTGATCTTATTTGCATGTTTACTTTGCAAAGACTGGGTCGGTACTTCTGCAGTGATGTAGGATGATTTTGAAATGATTTTTGAAGTTGAGGGAGAAAATACGATTGGAGTTTTTCGACATACCCTAACTGTCTTGAACCAGAATACACAGAGTTCAAGGAGAAAAAGGCAAGACGAGCATTTGAGATTAAAAAGTATTTAAATTGTATTTTTTAATGAAAAAAAAACAACCCTTGTTCCTCGCCTGGACTCGTTTACAACCTCATTTGGCATCGTCTGAAGTCGCATTTAAATTGCCTTTTGGAAGTTCAAAATCGGAGCACCATATCAGTCCATTATATGAAGAAACATCCTGAAATGTTTCCCTCAAAAAACAATTTCTTTACAGCTGAAGAAAGAAAGACATGAACATCTTGGATGACAAGGGGGTGAGTACATTATATGTGAATCTTTGTTTTGGAAGTGGACTTCTCCTTTAAGACACATTTGAAAGAGAATGAAAAAAATGAAATGAAAAAATGAAAACATTCATCATTTAATCACCCTCAAGTTTCAAACTTTTATGAGTTCTTTCTTCTGTTCAAAACAAAAAAGACACTTTGAAGAATGCTTGTAACCAAACAGTTGCTGTTAGCCATCGTCTTTCAGTGTATGGAAAAAATACTATGGAAGTCAATGGCTACCGTCAACATTTGGCTACCAACATTCTTCAAAATATCTTTTTTTGTGTTCCTCAAAAATAAATTGACAAAATTTTTGTGTGAATTGTCTCTTTTTACCCTATGGATGCTGCTTTATATGATCTTTCTGAAAACAATCCACTGACCTTCACACACTAAATATAGCTTTGTTTCTCGAATGTTGTCACACCTTCGAAAGAAAAGCGACGTGTCAAATAGGGGACAAACATGAGTATGCGCATGAGTAGGTGAGTGAACGGCGGTCGTACGTTCTGCCAGCGAAGGAGAACAGATGAAAAACACACATCACAAAGGACAAAAAAAGTGGGAGAGAGAGAAATAACACAGGGAACATAAAACAGAAATAAGAGAAGTTTCTGAAGTCTGTCGGGGGCTTCCACTAGACGTGTGTGGGGACGCAGATAAGTGCAGGAGGCGAAAACGGGAGATGGCAAGGGAAAAATAATGACAGCTCCCTGCAGAGCTGGATAAGAGAGCTTATATTTGGACGGTTTCTGCAAGACGGTGCCTACGTCGCTATTGCGTAATTGACAAAAGAGACATAATGGAAGTGGTAGGAGGGGCTGAGAAAAGCAGCAGACTAGGGGCGAATGGGGGCAGCTGAATAATTCATTCAAATGTAGTTTGGGTCTTGTTCTCACACATCTATTATTGAACATTAGCATGCTGTCAGAAACCGAGATAGCAGCAGCAATTTCACAGATTTAGCTGAAGCCTTGTCTCCCAGTTGGAACATGGGAAGCATTTAAGGGATGAAAAGCTTCCTTTGAAGTCTTTAATGAATGTCAGGAGAAACGGTTTGTCACTACGCCAAAAATACGCCACTATATCAGCGTGCCCTCATAGGAGCATTTAAAATTATATGACCACAAGTTTTGTCTGAGGCTCTCCGTTTTCTTTGATGAGATTTGCGTTTGATTCAGGGTATCATTTATCATGTCTCTACCCTAGGATTCAAACACATGGCCATGTTGTGTCACATTTCGGGGGGGAAAACCAACTAGACAAATCTGTCATTGAGTGTTTCGGCTTCGGCTACAGGCGCTTTTGTTTCCCAGGGGTTGTTTTTAACAACAGATTTGGGCACCAGACGTTCATTCCCAGAATATGAAAATCCATCCTGAAAATATTCATTATTGCATTTTAAACCTCTGATAATCCAAATTGAGATAAGCATAGACCAATTTAATATTTATCATGCGCTGAAGAAAAAAAAAGGTGTAGAAACTATTTTCACTCAGAAATCGCTAATAGATTTCAAACATTTAGAAAGAAAAGCAATTAAGTGTGACATTTTGAAGCAGAAAAACTGAAACATTTTTTTTCTAAAGCTTTCTAAAATAATCTTTGTTTAACTTGTAACTTCACAATCATATTTTTAACTCTGTGTGAAACTTTTTTTATATCCATTTCTTATTGGAAAATTAATTAAACATTAAAACATGACATGGTTTAAACAGGGTTTGTACAGATACTGTAAAATAAAATTCCAGACTTTCATGGACTTTTCAAACACTACTTTTTTGATTTTCAAGGACTTCAGAGATCTCACTTATCGAACAATGTTTTCTTTCAAATTAAAAAAAAAAAGAGATATAAATAAATAAAAATATACTAATAAAAATGGCAAAAATAAACCACATGCAAAGTATTACTACTAAAGTATTACGAAGTATACTACACTTTTACTATAGTAAAACCACGGTTTATTTTCTTAAAGGATTTGTATGTATGTATACTTTTTTTTTTTTTTTAACTCTACTGCCTTAACGGTTTTATGTTTTCTACTGTTTAAGAAAAAAAAAAACAGAATAAAAGATTCACGAAATTTCTCGGAAATCCTGATCGGAAACAAACGATTCACAAAACCACACTCAAAGCCCCAATCTGAATCAAATGATTTGCGATTCGCGCTCTGAAGTTCTGATCTAAAACAAAAGATACACGAACCCGCACCGAAGTTCTGATCTAAATAATGATTCACAAACCATCATTTCAGATCAGGAAATGCAAATCATTTGATTTGAATCATTCAGTTTGCAAAATGATTCACAAACCTGTTCCAATCTAAATCAAATTATTTGCAATTCACCCTCTGAAGTTCCAATCTGAATAATGATTCACAAACCATCAATTCTGATCAGGACTCGGAGTACGGATCGCAAATCATTTGAGTTAGATTGGAACTTTGCGTATCGCAAATCATTTGATTTCGACCAGGACTTCAAACTGTGTATCACGGATCATTTGATTTAAATCATCAATTCGCAAAATGATTCACGAACCCGTTCCAATCCAAATCAAATGATTCACAATTCATGCTCTGAAGTTCCAATCTGAATAATGATTCACGAACCATCATTTCAGATCAGGACTCAGAGCGCAGAATGGGAATCACAAATCTTTTGACTTAGATCATAACTTTGCATATCGCAAATCAATTGATTTCATTTGGGACTATCGCGAATCATTTGATTTAAATCATTCAATTTGCGAAATGACTCACAAACCTGTTACGATCTAAATCAAATGATTCATGATACAGGCTTCAAAGTCCCATTCTAAATCAAATGATTTGCAATATGTGAAGTTCCAATCTAAATCCGATCTAAATTGCGATACACAATTCGATTACAGTAATTTGAAACAGTGAATCATTTAGCAATGCAATGGTTTAACTGATTCAGACTTTCGAAAAGCTCTGTTTCACCCATCACTACTTCCTTTTTAAAATCGTTACAAAGCAATGTTGAAAATCCAAAAATGAATGGCTCTTTTAATTTGATCTGGTTTTTGCTAGTGAATCGCTTGAAATAAATGATCGAAGTCACGAGTTTGAATCAATCGGAGCCGTTCTAGCGTAAGTGACTCAATTGATTTGTATCATATGTTCCTCTTTTCACGTCTTCAGCCATGTTTACACAACACTGTCAGTACTACTACTTGCTTAGCTCTATTTTTTCTGACAATAACTGAAATAAGCGAAAAAAACGGTATGATGTCTTTTGAATTGTGTGAATTTTGCGTGAAAACACTTATTTCATAGATACAGTTCAATAATTGCACATTTCAAGTTCCTCCTCAGGAATATTGCTATTTTCAAGAGTTTTTCAGGCCTTAAATTTCAAAAAGTTAAATTCAAGTACTTCAAGCACTTTACGCACCTTGTACCCTGTTTAAAGGTACAAATGAAAAAATGAAAATTATATAATCATTTACTCACCCTCATTTAATTCCAAACATGTATGACTTGCTTTTTCTGCAAAAATAAAGATATTTTTAAAAAATGCTCATTTTTTTGGATTCCAAACACTTGCAGTTTTTCAAAAAGACCTCATTTTTGTTCCATGGAAGAATGAATGTTGTCATGTGATTTCACAATGATATAAGGGTGACAAATTTCATTTTTCTGTGAACTATGCCTTTCATTTCTAGGTCCACAGGGCCAAACGTATCCATTGTGTTGGGTGATATGACAAACACATACATTACAGCAAATACAATGTGACACACAAAAAATATGTGGGCAGGGACCACAGCTGCTGCAAAAGCCAGAAAAGATGAGAGAAACTGAAGAAAAAAGCCAAACATCACACCTCTGATTACTGTAAAACAAATCCTCATGAGCCTCACATAGACCAGCTACAATAACGGCAGCATGAAATATGTATATACAAATATCATTTCTGGCCTAAAGGACATAAAACCCAACTAACAAGAACAGGAAGGCCTTTCTGTCGATCAAAGCATAATTTATTACGAACACAGCTAATGAATGAATTTAGATTCTATTAAATGTGAAGCAAGTGGCCTCTCAGTCTGGTTACTGTCTAAAACTGCCCCATGGGCAAAAACATTTCCTAATTAAATATTGATCTCTAAAGAAGGTAATTAACCAACTGTGAAGGTAGTTGAGCACGAAATGATTGGACTGGGAAATGTTGCTTGTATGATCCTGTTCTGGGCAGAGGAGAGACTTATGAGGACAATCTCCTGACCCATACAGCATTCTCAACAGATAAACTCCAATTCTGCTCTGACAAAACGTTGTTGAATTACCTAGACTCACAGTCACAGCTTATAGAAACAAATACTTGTGATCACCAAAGCATAATGATAATCTGCTTTATCCTGTGTGGTTTGTCTTTTCATAACAAGCTCAATTCTTCAGCAGCACTACAAAACAGCCTGTGTAAATTCTGCGCATAATTGTCTGTTTGTTTGAGGGCTGAAAAAAACAGCACTGGCTCAAACAATGGTGCGCGTTTGGGTGAGTTTCTGGGACATTTTGAATCGCTTAATGCAGGCCCATTAAAATGCCAACTAAAAGCTGATGTCTCTCATAAGGACACTGCTTACCTTTGTACTTTGTACTTTATGGCTCATACAAACGGTCCACAAACAAAGTTTGAAGCCTGTAATGTTTACATAACTTATTTTAAGCTGTTTTTCCACAGAAAAGTTGTAACGTGGCTTAAGACAGTAACCTTGGCAGAGCAAATTTATTTTTCACAGTTTTGATGAAAAATTCAGTCAACAGACAGAGATCTGAGACTTTAAACACAAAGATCACAACAAACCGCTATGAAGTAAAATCCCCTCGTGAGTCTTTGTGCTTTGCATTTAGATTTTGGGATCACTGGTCTGTCTGCATGATAGTATTTGTGATCAATAGTTTGCAAAATAAATGTGACCTTTCAAGGCCACTTGAAAAATGCATCACATTTTCACAAAAATATTAAGCAGCACAAGCAGCACTACTGTAAATGGTACTATTGTTGGTTTGGCAGTAGATTTTAAGACAAGACAAATATTATTCTCGCTGAGTTGCATTAAACCCTGGTAAATGTTTCACATCAAAAATGTCCCATACCTGATTGTTAACCAATGGAATTCGGGGGGAGTGTATTAAACTTATTGAAAGACAATCAAATAATCAAGTGGTGTATAAATTATGCATGCTGTATTTATTTTAGTCAAACGTATATGAAAGTCCAATGAAGTCGTGATTTTTTTTTTCTTGTTTTCTGGTCATCACAACTTTTTTTTTGTGATCTCCACATTAAAAGTTTCTCATTATCATGACTTAATATTTTTTCTCATTATCATGACTTAATTTTCTTGTGATCTCGACATTACAAAAGTTGTTTTCTCGCAATCATGACTTCATTTTCTCATGATCTCAACATAACAAAATTTGTTTTCTCATTATCACGCCTTAATTTTCTTGTGATCTCGACAAAACAAAAGTTGTTTTCTCATTGTCACGACTTAATTTAATTATCTCGTCATAGAGTTGTTTTCTCCTCATGATGAATTAAAAATTCTCGTGATCTCGATATAAAATTTGTTTTCTCATTATCATGCCTTAATTTTCTCGTGATCTCGACATAAAAGTTGTTTTCTCGTTATCACGACTTAATTTTCTCATGATCTCCACAACAAAATTCAAATTCTGCCATGTGAACACGTTAAACAGATTACTTTGTGTCTACGTCAAGCAGGAGAGGTGCCGCGTCAAAGTGGCATCCTCTCCATCCTCTCCCCTCATTGCTAAACGTGATAGACTTCAAAAGCGAAAGTGAAACCGGTAAAACAGCGCGCCTAAGAAAGCCACTGCACGCTTTTGCGATCGCCAGCAAATGCACGCGATCACAGATTGCAACGCTTTGATTCATTGTTCAGCAACTCTTGGTAAGAAATCGTGTATTTGTTCCATTTAAGTACAGTAAAAATACCGGTCCTCTCACGCTCGCTCATGTTGCTTCTCATCACTGTTTATTGCCATATGCAAAACAGAGATGTCTAGGCTCTGCCCCCTTCTGGAGTTGGGCGGGAAGTTTCTTGTGATCTCAACATTACAAGTTGTTTTCTCATCACGACTTAATTATCTTGTGATCTCAAAACAAGTTATTTTCTCTTCATCACAACTTAATTTTCTTGTGATCTCGACATAAAAATTGTTTTCTCGTTATCCCAACTTAATATTTTCTTGAGATTTCAACAAAATAAAAGTTCTTGTTATCGCAATATCACAACTAAATTTTCTTGTGATCTCAACATAACAATAGTTGTTTTCTCGTTATCACGACATAGTATTTTCTTGTGATCTTGACAACATAAGCTGTTTTCTTGTGATCTTGGCATATCAATAGTTGTTTTCTCATTATCATGACTTAATATTTTTTCGTGATTTTGACAAAAGTTGTTTTTACATTGTCATGACTTAATATTACCAGGATCACAACATACCAATAGTTGTTTTCTCATTATCTCAACAACATTTTCGTGATTTCAACAAAACCATACTGCTCTGTGATCGCTATGATTTTTGCAGCATTTATTTTGTTACTGTTGCTCGTTAATTAACTTATAATTGTTAAATGCTTGAATCAATATGAATATTTTGATTCATATCAAAATATTGAAAGTGTTGCTAAGTCAAATTGTTACTTTCTTATATGCATGATTCAATACAGTTTCACTATGGCAAAGTGTTCAGTCTAATACTTAATGATTATTAAAACTAAGAAGAAAATCATGAGAAAATGACTTAACTAAATAACAAAACAACCATGATAATGAGAAGACAACTATTGTTATTGCTATGTATTAGGGATGCAACAATACAGTTAGTCCACGGTTCAATACGTACCTCGGTTTTTAACCATGGTTTTACCATGGTGTTCGTTCGGTTCTGATATCTTGCCACTTCAGTGTGGGGGTTTTTTGCAACAAATTAGCAAAATACTCCCGTAAACCTCTGTACACTAGAAAAAGCGTGGTTTAGTAAGTTATATGTCTGCTTATTTTTTCTTTTGAGAGAGGTATTATTTTTTCGATTTTTACGCAGAATAGAATGGGTCTCATTCATACTGGACGCCAGAGGGCGCCCTCGTGCAAAAAAAAACACATATGCGTCAAAGAAGTAGCGCTGATTACGTTCTGTTCCAGCTTGTCTAATATGGATAAAAGTATCGCTATTGCTGTAACTGATTAAAAACAAGATATAAACGTTTTGAATGACGAAATGTAAGGACAATAAACACTGCAGTAATATATGGTTTATCTGTGTTCTTCAAGCCATCTCGGGTATTTTCATAAGCCATTGCTAATCGATATACATTGAATATGAGTATAGAATTTATTGTCTGCCTCACTCTGTGATAAGAATTCACATCAGATCACATAAGGAAGTTATTTCAAACACTCGACTGATGCTGTGAATTAAAAACAAGTTATAATGTTTTTTATAACTTTTGTTAGACAACAGGTTTAGAAAGGCTTATCATTGCATGTCATTAGAATGGAAGATGCATGTGTTGCTTTTTTTAAATATAAGCGGGGAAGCGTTTCCTCATTTCAGCACGTGAAATCGCCGGCACACATACAGCAAATTCCGAGAGAAATAAAACAAGTAAGTTATTTAAATGCAAAACCGAAAAACCGCAATTCACAAGCGAGTATTGAACCGTGGATGTCGTACCGAACGGTTCGATATTATATTGAGAATTGTGACATCCTTACTATGTATATAGTAATCCGTGGTCTATTTGGATTTCTGTAATTTGTGGTATATTACAATAGCAATACAGCATACAGCGGATAGTTTGATGACATCAGCTCACCTCCAAGTATGATCAAATCTTCAGGTTGAGTATTAGCACCCCAGACCCTTAATTATTCAGTTCATGCAGTGCAGATGTGGATATAAGGACAGGTGAAGTGCTGCACTCACTGAGCCTCGGGCACTCTTCTGGGTGAAAAAAAGCTGCTGACAGAAAGCTATATGCCAGGTTAACACTTTCACCTGAACATTTGCTGCTCGAAGTTTGTACATTCCACTAGTCCAGCTAGAAGTATCCAGTCCAATGACCAATTACTGGGAAAAATTACATATTTGCCAAACACCTCAAGAGTACAAAGAGTAAAACTAGTTTAGAGTAAAACTAGTTTTTAACCCAATCCACTTTGTCTGTTAACTACATACTTAATACTATTCAAATTTAAAGTACAGGAAAAACATAAATGAGTTTGAGGTGAAACTACCTGTTGGCCAACCATTGTCAATCCATAATAAACTAGCTGGTTTTTAGCTAAACTAGTGCAAGCCAGACCATTTTGTTGTGGCAACAAACCAGCTACCAGTTAGTCATAACAGCTTAGGTTGTTCAAACTGGGTTTTGGGACATGATGACTGGTCAATCAGTTACAGCTACCAGTTATTTAGCAGTTTAAGTTGGTCAAACTGCATTTCACAGCATGACTGGTCAATCAGCTACCAGTTAGTCATACCAGCTTATGTTGGTCAAACTGAATTTTAGAACACGATGACGAGTCAGCTACCAGTTAGTCATACTGGCTTAGGTTAGTCAAACTTGATTTTACAACATGATGACTGCTCAGTCAGTCACCAATTATTCATACCAACTTAAGTTGTTCAAACTGGGTTTTAAAACAAGATGTCTGGTCAATCAGCTACCAATCAGCTACCAGTTAGTCCAGCTTTGACTAGTCAAACTGGATTTTGGGATGACTGGTCAATCAGTTACAGCTACCAGTTATTTAGCAGTTTAAGTTGGTCAAACTGCATTTCACAGCATGACTGGTCAATCAGCTACCAGTTAGTCATACCAGCTTATGTTGGTTGGTCAAACTGAATTTTAGAACACGATGACTAGTCAGCTCCCAATTAGTCATACTGACTTAGGTTGGTCAAACTGGGTTTTAAAACAAGATGACTGGTCAGTCAGCTACCAGTTAGTCATACCATCTTAAGCTGGTCAAACTGGATTTTAGAACATGATGACTTGTTAGTCAGCTACCAATTAGTCATACCAGCTTATGTTGGTCAAACTGGGTTTTGGGACATGATGGCTGGTTAATCAGATACCAGTTAGTCATACCACCTTAGGTTGGTCAAACTGGATTTTAGAACATGATGACTTGTCAATCAGCTACCAATTAGTCTAACCAGCTTTGACTGGTCAAACCGGATTTTAGAATATGATGACTGGTCAATCAGCTACCAATTAGACATACTAGCTGGGTTGCTGGGTTTAAACTAGGTTTTGAAACACAATGACTTGTCTGACCAGCAAGCAGCCTCTTTGTACCAGCTTCGACCAACTAAAGACCAGCCAGAAACCTGTCACAATCTTCCAAATTACTTCACAGCTACTCATTTAAGCTGAATTTTTCAACAGGGTATGCACTTCATCTATAAATGTACTGCAAACTAATGGTGGTCTTGGGGTTCAAGTCTTTTATTTTTTTAGATCTCTAACAGAAAACTGCACTTTACATACTAACCATTTACGTCAAATCCGCTCCTTCATATCCTCTTTAATATCTGCCGTGCAACTATCTGAATGGACACTGTAAAGGACACTGATCAAAGTACTAAAGGTCTCTGCACCGTGCCGCTCTATTAATTGTGGTGAACGCTCAAACTCTGTTCGCTATAATTGGCTCTGTTAGCGGTGCTTATTTGTGATTGGCTGACACTGCAATTATAAAACCTTTGAAGCTGGGGAGATTTCACCTACACTTACAATGCAGCCACAGCGTATCATGCTGTGATGTGAATATTATGGAGGCATGTGGATGCTGTTTGTTCATTTAAAGTGCTGTTCTGGAGAGGTTTTCATATGACTGCAATGAGTGCGCATGAAGGGCCATTTTACAAAATGTTTGAGATCTTCTTATAACCCTGCAGGAGAGGTTTATGACAAATGACGCTGTCAGAAAACAAGTACTTTGGCTTTCTTGCTTTGGGAGAAAATAAAATGTCATTTTATATGGATTTCTTGCTCTCACTCTCTAACACATACGTACACAGCATGGAAAACTATGCATCAACTCCTAGCATTAGCGTTCAATACAATAAATGAGTTCATTAATGTATGGCACACACTATAGATATAGCAGAGTTGTCACACTTTGTACTCCAGAGAATATTTTTCAGTCTTGGTGGGAAAATAATAATAACTGTACCAGCAAAAATACACAGTTCATTTAACAAGTTGTGACATTTGTGACAACATGCCGCTATGCATGGGGTAAGTTGTCACAAGGACCTGCCTTTAAAAAACCTAATATAGAATTTATGAAATTATGAAATAAAGCAATTCATGGAACAGCAAAAATTCAGTTCAGATTTAAAAAAAAAATGTAGCACTTGTAATTAGATTATATTACATTTCAAAAAGCTCAAAATCAGTTAGAGTTACATTTTATGGATTACATGATTACAAATGATTTACATATTGTAATTTGTAATGAACAATAGACAATTTAATATACCCAGCACTGTGTGTTTGTGTTACTGACAATTGTAGTTACTGAAATAAAGTTGTTTTATGTGACAACTATAGCCCTCGGCTTTCCCTGTTTCAAAATCACTCTCTCCATGTAAAAAAAAAGCTTCACGTACAGACACTGAAAACTTTTCAAAGGCACTACTTTTATTACTTCTACCAACTGCAAGATGCAGTGACAGCTAACTGTATCCATAAAACAGTCCAAATACAAGACGTGCTTGCTGTTATCTAAGGCTTACTGTTTCTACATGAAATGTTTTCATATTCAAGACTAGAACGTATAGCTTAAATCAAAATGCTATTGTGAAATGTATTTAATTGTCAAACTGTCTTTCGGAGGCCCCAACTGTCAACGATGAGAGTTTTCTTTCTGTGCATGTTTGTGTTTGCAAGGTTGTTATGGGAGACAGATAATTTAACAACTACCCAAGGGAATAAATTAGACTGTAAGAAACTCCATCCAAAACTACTGGAATATATATGCTGGAATAAGTCACTCCTTTATAAAGATGTCAAAAAAGATATGGCTCTACAGAGGCATCTGAAAGGATATGATCCTATGCATCATTTGCACGGCGCACATAATCAGCAGCCACGTGTAAAAAGAATCTACTGAGCTGCATATCTATCTAAATATGAGTACATTCATCTGCAAACCTTTTTGCAACTGAATGCTGAATTTACAACACCTTTTCAAGCAACATTTATTCCTAAAGGTCACGCCGATATTTGAGCAAACTTTTGGCATGAGAGCCAAAAAAACTACTCAGCAAACCCACATGATGCAGCAGAAAAAATGCTTCTACACAGTAACAAAGCCCACTGCATCTCGAAACTCAACCGTTTCGTTCGCACGGTACTAAGAGGCTTTCCTCGGGTGGTTTTAACATTCAAAATGGATCCGACATCTGGGCCGAGCACCAGCTCTCCGGCTGGGAGGGAGTTTCAGAACAATGACAAAATTATATGGAAGCTTCCTGGATGTTGCCCTAAACATAGCACTGCTTGAAAGCAACAAACATTTAACTCAAGATGTTTCCCACACTCAAGCCATTTTGTGGCAGTGACATCCGTTTAATTTTGAGAGACTCGGCGATGTGAACATAAAAGGCCCGTCTCATCTCTTCATGTATAACGGAAAGGAATCAGATAGACTTCAAGAGAAGCTTCTCTCTTTGATCCACGAATCTGAAAATGTTTAATTGCACCATGTTGATAGCAGTCATTATACCGTAATCATGATCCCTGAAAAGAGTACACCAGCATAGCAATTCACACCCTAGCAAGAGGCAGCTCTCTATATAACTGTAATTTTCCATACACAGTATTTGTCAATTTACAGATTATGGCAATTGTCTAAGGGGGTAAACAATTTTCTCCAGAAAACAGAAATAACGTTGCGGTTTTCTTGTGAAAGAGCATCACTGTACAGAATTAATGAACTGTCACTTCACCACAAAAAAATAATTATACATAATCAGCACTTGTGTTTTCCTGTTAAAAAATATGTATCATAGGCTATTTGTAGGGGTGTGACGAGACACTTAATCCACGAGACGAGACACGAGACTGGGTTCACGAGAACGAGACGAGACGAGATTTTTAAACTTTTCTTAAGAAATCCTCAGTGATGAAATATATAGGAAAAATAGTCTTTTATTCAACTGAAAAAGAAAAAATGCAAAAAAAAAAAAAAATGTAGGTGCATTTTGAATTTTATGAAATTAAACTTCTATTTTAATGAATTATATGTTGTAATAAACAACATTTAAACAAGAGCTTCACGATTCTGGATAAATTGAGAATCCCAGTTGTTTTTAATAAATTGGAGACCATGATTCTCTCAGATCCTGGAGACAAAAGATTAGAAAACTTAACTAAACAACGTAAGTTACCAGTGGTTCTGACAAACTGTTCATTGCTTAAGTGTTTTAAAAACATATATTCATTTAAACAAACAAACAAAACATTCAATGAAGCAGTCAGTCTCACTTCATTACCACTTTTGAAATCTCCTGAACGAATGATTCAATTGTTGTCGCCACCTCCTGGCGGAAGAGGATAAGTGTTACAATACATACAAGTGTTAAGATACTTTCGTTTTGATCGCGACTGTAGACAATAAATGTTTATACCCAAACTATAAACTTTTATACCAGTACTTCTATTATTTAAATGTCTGTAACACAGAAATTATGATTATAATGTGATTAAAAGACTGTTTGTGTTGCTCTTTCTGCGTTCACATTTACCCCGACCCTCTGATTCATCAGCGACTTGCTTCTCACGCTCCACTGACACTCGCGATGTGAAACAGTCCTAATAGACATAGCTAAATCTTTGTCATTCAGGAATAAGATCCCGTGGATGTTTGAATCAAGATCTGGATATTTTAAGGATTAATCATGCAGCTCTAATGTAAACACTGCAAAATATTTTGTGAGGATATCCTTGCGAGATCTCGTCACATCCCTCTGGCCTCGCGAGACACATCGGATCTCGTCACATCCCTAGCTATTTGTGAAGTTTAAGCTGTGTCCGAAATCGCTCACTCATTCACTCATTCGCTAATCCCTATAAAGTGAACGGCCGTTGAGTGGACTATATCAGAAGAAGTGAAGGAAATGAAGTGAACGGATTCGGACGGTGACGTATACACTTTGCAAAAAAACATCTTTGTCACATATGTACTTTTATATTACATGTACCTTATTTTAGAAAATAAAAATTAATAGCAAACATTTTAAATTACTTTATATTGTAATTATACATACCTCCGCGTCAGCTTTATGGTTTCATAAATGGTATTAATTTGTTTTGAAATGCTTATATGTTCATAATCATTAAATACTATTAAATACTGTGAACGAAAACAAATACACATTAACACGTTCATAATTTTACGTATTTATTGTTTGTAGTATCTTGGAACTCTCCGAGAAGCGTATATGCCAATGGTCGTAGAGCGCCCTCAGGCGACCGTTAATTTTACAGAATGAAAACGAACAAACAATTTTAAATATCCACGTTATCATAATTTTTTGTAAATTAACAAATATGCCACCTCAGTAAATTAGTAAAATATTAAATTGAGTTAATACCCATTTAATATATTTCGATATAAATAATGCATGAAATAAACATTAAAGCAGAAATAATAACGATGTAAACGGCATCTCTCATTCAAACTCGTTCGATCCCGCTCTCTCTTTCAGCTCGTCGGTTCTCCGCATTGGATTGTGGGATATAGTGCTTCAGCGAGTGTACATCGGTTGTACACTCGAAATCAGAATGCATTGTGAGTAAAAAGTAGTGAACGAATGTAGGGAATGAAGTCGTTCACTCAGAATTCGGACATCACTACAAAATGGCTGACACCCAATATAGTGCACTATATAGTGGATAGGGAGCGGTTTCAGACACAGCTTTAGTTTTTAAAATCTTTGGAAATGAGCATGTGAAACTTCTCAAATCTATAGAGTGTTTTTACAACGCATCATCAATCGGCCATTTTGACGGCAATGAACATAAACAATGCCACTGAACCGAATGAAACTTGCATATATTGCTGCTGAAAATGGTCAATTATTGTCATGCTTTGTACTGTACTAATCGGTCAGAATGGTAAAAACATTTGGAGTACTATAGACTGCCAAAAGTTATAACAAATCAATGAAAAGACAGCCAAAAACTGTCTGAGGAACAAAAGACGTTAGTGGTTGGCCAAACTGAACCAGGATTTCCAGGGCAAAAATTGTGACAACATCCGTGTTTATTTTAATCATTTCCGGTCAGGTAGGTGAAATATTAGGCTGATATCTTAATTAATACCGGTCGTACATATCTTTACCACCTATTAACTTTACTTTGTCAAAATATTGCGCACTTTCCTGCTTACCACGTCCTTTTCTATATGATTTCGCAGCTTCCACATGTTTTTCCATGGTTTAGACAGCATAAATTAGCAGAACAACATATTCAGTAGTACATTAACCATGCAATTCATGTTGTTGTTTACATCCGAGAATCGCCAATATGGCCGCACATCCGGGTATTTAACAATGACACTGACCAAATCGTGACGCAAGTGCAAACCCTCTATACCATTCAAAAGTTTGGAGTCAGAAACATTTTTCATATTTTATGCAAATTAATACTTTTATTCAGCAGGGCACATTAAATTTACCAAATATGAGATTTAAGTTACTTTTGCATAATACAAACTATTGGCTAATTCAAATATATATTCTTAAACTTTCTGTTCATCAAAACAAATCATGGTTTCCAAAAAAATAACTAAGTAGTACAATGTTTTCAACGAATTATTTATGACGAATCACGTGACACTGAAAACTGGAGTAAGGTTTTGCCATCATTTAAGTAATAATATAATGTTCATTGTTTTAAACTAACGCCCAAAACAGATACTTTACTGTCTGTCGTTGAGAAACTGTAAATAAATCCAGTCAGTGCTAAATCTCTGTCCTGCAGCTAAGAGTAAACTAAAGCTTTCGCTAAGAAAAAAAAAATACAAAGGAAAACACAATCAGCGTCCTGAGGAGCACTGCAATAATAAGATATTACAATGTTCATGTACCAAAAACTTGTAATACTATAAGAGTTTTTTTTCTCACCCCACTTTTTGTTCTTTCTTGCGCTTTAATTGGAGACTCCTGAACTTATATCCATTTAAAAAACGTTTCAAGTTCACCGCGCAAGTAATACTGAAGTCATCCGACGCAATTAGCACCGTTTTACGCATTTCGTTTATAACGCGAGATGGCGCAAATAACTTTTTTTCCCCGTAAATTATCGTCAATAGTAGGACTAGGAAGTCAATCGGTTTCACGCTTGAACGATCACTTAAATTGCTTTCCCTTTCCGGTGATAAATTGATAGTTCTAGAATCTAGATTCTCTGCTGTTGTAAGAAGTAGGTTTCCTTGTGTTCTTCCAACAATCTTTAAGGACATTCACTTGATTTATATGCCTGTCAGTAAATCAGTGGAGGCCAAATTGTTTGGAAATCCTTTTTTTATTCAGTTTCATTTCTTACGAGTTTAAAACACTGTTTTTCATGTCCACTAAAATCTATTTTACATTGCAAAATTGCACTTGATATGGGATATATTGTTGTGAATAACAAGTAGTCCAGTTTATTCTTTACACAATGCATATTATCCCAAAGCAACTTTACAAAAAACAGTCCCTTACACTCCCACTGATCAAGCCGAAGGCGACAGTGGCAAGGAAAAACTCCCTGATGTTTACATTGATGACAAACCTAGGGAACCAAGACTCCGCTGAGGAAGTCCAACTCCTCAGGCTAACACATTTTTTAATACCAATGGAAGCATACATAAATATTTTGATTACACCCAGACACACAGAATTAATTATAATATAGACTAATTTGCTGTTTAATTAAATAAAATGGTTATAATGATTTCAACTGGCTATTCACAGTTTTTATTTAAACAGTACTGTTTAAACCCACACAATTGACTGAACTACCTGATTATGTTTAGCCACCAGGTCAATATCCTAGTTGCTTTTCCATCAATAACCTTGATTACTTAACCTTTCTGTGCACAGCACGTTAAATATTTACTTTGTGAATTTTATCTTGTTTATTATTATTTCTTAGGCCTGACTTGAAATAAAGGGCATCTTATAGTTCAGGTTAATAAAAAATGGCAGGAAAGCCCACAGTAGTACAATAGTATTTCTTAAAGTACTGTACCATACAAGGTATTTAGGATGCCCATCAAGACCTTTACTGAACTGTTAAATAAATAAACTTTTGCTGAGCCTAATTCCTTGACTAACAACTGCATTAGCACTTTAATTGGAGCTCCACAATATTAAGTTTATCTTAATCCTTAACCTGTATTTATTACTGGAATTTATGGGTTACCTGTGATGGACTGTCCTAAGAGGCTGGAATAGGCTTCAGCAGAGCAACGGCTCTATGTAGGACAGGCCCATTGGAAAATGGATGGATGGATGAATCTATGGTTACTCTCTGTAATATACTTTCGTGCTCCAGTTGTAACATGCCGTTAACTCTTACTCATTAGTCTGAGTGGTCTAGTTGAATCTGCCAACAAAGACGTGGTATTTAAATACCACCGTCAAGACAGAATGACGAGATCTATGCGTGACTTAGGTTTATTAGTCATTCACATATAGAAATAGAACCTTACTATTAGTTTCACTCGTTTTTAGACTTGCATAGATGTCATAGCTGAACAACCAGCCACAAAAATATGCTTCGAGTATTTAGCCTGCTTGTTTCAAAACTTTAAACGCTTGCTGGGCTGTAAATATCTATATAAATACATCAGAATGTATATATTGGGAATGTATCAGCCTGTTATACAATGTAAGACACACAAATAATTGAGTGTCATCAAAGAGTAATATTTTACTACTGTTGTGCCCTCTGCTGTGCAAAAGAGAGAACGGCCACAATTTCACATAACTTACTAATGGTTATGTTAAAATGATTATCCACTAAAATAAGCCTTTTACATTGGTCTCATTAACGTACATGTAAGTGAAAGGAGAAGCACTGCAAGAGAATTCACTATTTAAATAAAACCAAAATGTTCCTCACAAACTTACATATTGAAAAAAATAATAATTCCCCATGTCCCTTTAAAATACCTTAAAACATTAATCAAACATTTTCTTCATTGCTCAAGAATCTCTTCTAGCCACCTTTTTCTTCCCACGGGCGCGGTCATTTGAAAATTGTATGGGTTTGGCTTCCGGTCTCATCTGCATCTAGCTATTTTTAGCTACACAAAACAGCTGGTTTTGCTGCTTGACATTGCAAATTGGTGTTTTACGTTATTTTAAATCTTAATTATAAACACATCGGCTTGTAGTGCAAAATTTTATCGTTTACTGCACGTTATTGTTCTCATTATTTCCCTAGACCAGAAGTCTCACCCATAGGCTAACTTTGCCATTGAAGCAAAATGTGGATAGTTTAATGTGAGTAATCGGCAACATAAATATCCAAAATGGCACAATGCATTTTACGTAAGTCTTTTGTTCACATTAAAAATGTGATCCACATATTCACCTAAAATTAATCATTCAGCAAGCTTACCAGCAATTCGAAACATGTTGTCTCACTTTTTCTTCATGTTATGACTTGTCTTCTGGCTTATGCACTTCTGAGCTTGTTCTATAACATATCTATAACAAGTTCTCTTTGTGTTATACAAGTATCACATATAAACAAATTAAAATAATAGATTCAAGTGAAAAGCACAGATAAAAAGATTAAAAAAAAAAAAACAAACAAACAAACAATGCTTACAAGTACAACCACATTAATTGAAATTCATTACCATGTCCCTGGCCTTTACAATCAAAGCAAGCACTGCGTTACACAATTTCTATTATTTAAGAAATTAGAACATGGAAAGTATGGGATATTGTTTATTCCAGACCAAAAACAAAATATGGTATTACAAGTTTAGAAAATTGAAATTATGCATATTGTGAAAAACAAGGGTAAAAAAGGCAGTTAGAGATGCATAATGACACAAGATGGGGTTGCCGTGCTTTGTGCACAAGCGGCACACCAATGTAACCCTGAAGCAGGCTGGCCCACATCAGAACTAAAAAAAAATGCAGAATCTGTATGGTGGTATTTAAATATGAACCAAGAAATCAATACAATAACCGCCCCATCCACACCCCGCCCGTCAACTTAAAGATTGTGCAAAACGTGGCATCTGAAGGTTTTATTGAAACACCTTATACAAAACAAAGAGAAAAAGTTACATGGAATTTGTGCTCGAGAGCAGCACAAGATAAACTAAAAAATAAGGACTAAAGGAGGGGGACAAGGAACAAAAATCATTTATCCCACATTATTTGCCTTGTCGTCTGTCCATGCTTGAACAGGACTGGTCGTTTTGATAAGGGTGTCATACTAAAAAGTCTCAAATCAGAGGTATTCATTTTCAGCTTTTTTTTTCCTTGAGGGAGAGGGGAGGCTGCTGGGGGAAAACAGCAGCACAACAACAGGGTAGGTTGGGTTAAGAGTCGGGGGGAGGGAGGGGTCAGTTCACATCAGCTTCTAGAACCCGTGGACTTTGAGCTGCTCCTCTTTGGCCAGTTCAATCTGTAAAATAAAGGGAAATGGATCGATTAAACCAGCCGCTATCCACAGCCCAACCGCTTATATGCCAGAAGCCATCGAGTTCATACTTACATCAGTGAGAAACTGGCAAATGTTCTTGCGCTGATCACCTTGCAGCTGAATTACTTCACCATACTCAGGGTGCTCAATCACAGTCCCATTGCAGGCAAATTTCTGAAGACGTAAATAAGGGAATGTTAAAAACGCTCCACCCACGTAACTGTAAACCAATTAAATGTGCATCTAATATAACAACCTTCTTGAAGGCCTTGACTAGCTTCTTTTTATCATAGTCATCGGCTATGCCCTGAACCGTGGTCAGAGTCTTCCGCCCGTTCCGCTGTTGAATTCTTATGTGGATGTAGTCCTCAGTCCCAGCTGGGAGCCGATCATCACCCTTAGTTGCATCAGCAAAGGGGTCTTCGGAAAGATAAACAACAAGCGTTAGCAATGTTGGCAGCATCAGATTTCCTTGAAGCAGGTCAAAGTTAATCTTTCAACTAGGTCACTTTAAGTGCTTTGCAATTAAGCACAGCTAACCTATTTAGTAATATCACCTAATTTTTCACATGTAAAATCTGCTTATGTAGGCGCCTAACAAGAACATGTTGGAACAAAGCAAACCATCTCCTTTAACAACAGGGTAGAGTTCAGTTCTGGTGGTTAATTAACCGTTTATGTACCGGATCCGTTCAATATATCAGAAGACGTGATCTATTATTGTCTAAAATAAACGATTTCGGTTTCACATGTTTGTTGTCTTCAATCTTGACATGAATCCAATCGCAGAAGGCTCGAGATGTTTCTCGGAGATCGCGCTAAGTCTAAAAATAAGCCGTCATCGACTGGCGTCTTCCATTTTGTATCTCGTCCAGAAAAACAAGCTGGCGATCAAAATGGTTATGTTGCTTGTCGAGGCAGCGCACAACCTCGATATAATTCGAGATTAGAAACACAAACTCGACGTTAACCAACTAATAGAGTGTTAAAAGCTCATTTAGGATGGATATGGCGTTTTAAATAGACGGATAATCGATATTAGGAGCGAACCAAACAAGAATAAAAACTGAGGCCTAACGCTGGTTGCGTTTTCTGACTCCCGAATTTCGACGACAAAACGTTCTCTCAAAAACGACACTACTTATAAATAATCGATAAACGTATTTGTGGTAAACACATCGTATTATTTTAAACGTCAATGTTATATTTACTCGCTAAACATCAACGTAACGCCATCGTTTTCTGTCGCCCTTCCCCCCACACAATAAAATTATACGTTTCTCAAGTCTTACCAAAAGTTTGGAGGTTCTGGATAGCGGACATACGATAAGATTCCCTTTCCTTTCGGACGACAACGGGTGGTCTCGCGGTTTTGGTTTCTCTGGAATCTGGCCTGATTATTGAGGGGGTTTCTTCTCACTCGGTGCTCCCTAGTGTTTGCCGAGCTTACAAAATGGCGACTATCGATTTGAAGCACTTGAAAACAGCTCTGCTTAGCTCCGCCTACGAACGGAGGGCATGACGTCACCCAAACGCAATACTTCTTCTGCTGTCTAACGTAACAGTTACGGGAAATATATATCGACATTGTTAGGTCAAATATGGACATTTATCACGTTTATATTAAAATATGACTTTCTGGTTAAAAAAAAAAGGAGATCTGGATTGTTTACAGTAATCACGTAACATAAAAACGGTGAATGTGATACTTTGGCATTTTTTAGGGAGTGTGGTAAGATGATTATCTACGAATATAAACATTTTATAACATAAAAAAAGAAAATCCGAGGAACTCAAAATAGTTAAGGGTAGACAACATCATGATCTTTATGAGAATTAAAACAAGGGTACGTTCAGCAACTGCTCCTTCCTTTCCCAAAAGGCTCCCATTCAATTATGCTACAATACGTTGTGTTATAAATAAGCTCCTATCTTATTTTAACAACACGTTTTCTTTTTTTTCCTTTTTTTAAAGGGTTTTTAATGATAAATGTATATACACTACCGCTCAAAAGTTTAGGATCAGTAAGACTTTTTAATGTAATGTTTTTAAACAAGTCTCTTATGCTCATCAAGACTGTATTTATTTGTTAAAAAAAAATAAAAATAAAAAATACAGGGGAAAAAAACAATAATTCTGCAAAATGTTATTACAATATAAAATATATATATTTTTATTTTTATATACTTATTCCTGTGATGCAAAGCTGAATTTTCATTAGCTGTTACTCCAGTCTTAAGTGTCACATGATCCTTCAGAAATCATTCTAATATGCTGATTTATTATTACAATTCTCAATGTTAATTATCAATGAAACAGTTGTGCTGATAATGTGATATTTTTTCAGAATTCTTTGATGAATAACAAGCTTTAAAAAAAGCATTTATTCAAAATATAAATCTTTAAATATAAATTAAAAATAAATAAATAAAATTATAAATCATCATATCACTTTTTATTAATTTAACACACCCTTGGTGAATAAAAGAATTAATTTCTTTAAAAAAAAAAAAGAAAGAATAAAAATGTACTGACCCCAAACTTTTGAACAGTAGTGTATATTGTTAGAAACTATTTCTATTTTTAATTACTGGCGTTCTTTTTAACTTTTCATTCATCAAATCCTAAAAAAATATCACAGGTTCCAAAAAAATATTAAGCAACACAACTGTTATATAATAACAGTATATAATAAATCAGTATATTAGAATGATTTCTGAAGGATCATGTGACAATGAATAAATACTGGATTAATGATGTTGAAAAATACAGCTTTGATCACAGAAATAAATTAAAATTTTAATGTATATTAAAATAGAAGAACATTGTTTTACATCGTAATAATATTTCACAATCTAACATTTTTTTCTGTATTTTTGATCAAATAAACACAGCCTTGCCGATTAGAAACTTATCAAAAATACATTAAAAATCGTACTGATCCCAAACTTTTGAGCTGTAGTGTATATATACATATATATAAAAAAGAAAATATAAAACTTAATATGTTGATATGGAGTGAATGAATCTTGAGATAGTCGTATCAAACTACGTGATACAATTCGGTTTACAGCGATAAGCAGACGTTCAATTTAATATACAGTGGTGGCCAAAATTATTAGAACACTACTATTTTTAGCAGCTAAAATGGTTTTAAGTCAGTTATTTCTATCTTTTGCTGTAGTGTGTCAGTGTGACATCAGCCAGTGCTCCACACAGAGATCTGAACTCATCATCATCCAGTCTGTGTGGAATGACATGAGGAAACAGAACGAACTGAGACCAACTCCAGAAGAACAGTGCAAGTACTGCTCACTGCAGAGCCGAATGGCCTCCAGCTCCCCCTCTCTGGAGGTCCAGCTCCACCTCTGTGTGAACTAATGAGTGGAGTTAGGGTTAGGATAGGGTAATGGGGTAGGGTTAGGGTGTGATTAGGTGTCTATCTCCACCCATTACCTCCAGCGAGGGGGAGCTAGAGCTCCAGGTCCTCCCATTTGGCTCTGCAGCGAGCACCCTCAGTGGCAACATCCCCAAGATGCTTCAAGAAACCCACTAGGGTTGCCACCCGTCCTTTAAAATACGGAATCGTCCCGTATTTGAGAATGAAATTGCGCGTCCCGTTTTGAATCAATACGGGACGAGTTTTGTCCCGTATTTTTTATCATTTTTTTAAAGCAGCGTCTCATGCAAATCATCCCACACGCATTTTATGAAGATGCCTCCTTTCCTACTTTTGATTGGGTAATACTTGATGTCATCGTTAGTTTGATTGGTCTTTTTAACTGTCGAGTGAGGAGGGCGGGTCTTTTAAGCAGAGTCTGCAAAGTGTTGGCAGAGAGTAATATTAAAAAAATGGCAGATGCTTCTCCATGTAACCCCCCGCGTCTTAAAGTTTCAGAGCTTAAACGCAAGCGGCTGCAAAAATACCGCAGAGAGTGGGAGGAAACAAATACTTGGCTGCAGAGTGTTAGCGGAAATTGTAATCAAGCCAACTGCACAATTTGTCGGAGAGCGTTCTCTGTGGCTCATGGTGGTCTGTCAGACGTGCGACAACATGCCTCCGGAGAGCAGCATTCCCGCAATGACAGAGCTCACAAAAATCAAAGCACAGTCAGACAGTTCTTCGTACCCCAAGTCTCTCCCGAAGCAGACATGGTAATGACAGTGTAATTATTATCAACAATAATAATTAATTAATTAATTGCTAAATAATGTTAAAAATGTGACCCAGTCTGTGAAAACCTAGCTGGAGTCATTTTTTTTTTTGTAATTTACTGTTTTCTACATGAAATAAAGAACAGTCTGTGAAAATAATAAAAATATATGTATTTAATATTAACTGAGTAAAACCATGTCAACAACTGAAATCACAGTGAAATTAATGGCTAAAATCAAACTTTATCTCAGAATTAGATTTGGCCTGGTTTTCACACACTGGGTCACAAATCGAATTTGTAAAAATTCTGTAAATACAATGTAAGTGGATCACATTCCAATGTAATATTATGATTTGTTTGTTAAGGTTAAGTCAGACACATAAGCATTAATTTATTACATGAAACATTACATTTAATACATTAATAAACAACATAATGCCCATGTAAAGAAAATAAACTAGTAAATTGCAACTTTCCATATTTTAAAATTAGAAATAGGCTATATAAAAACTTTACTAGCTAATGTTTGTAGCTAGTTTATGTATGTGCTGTTTCCATGTTTGGATAGGTATTACTGCAAATAATGACAAATAGTTTAGCCAAAATCTGTTATCAATACCACCCTTTAAAATTAGGTTCATTAGTATTTTTGGATGTGGCCCCCGCTGCAGTATGCGTCCCTTATTTTTTTGTATTAAAAGTGGTAACCCTAAAACCCACCTGCATAGCTACAGTACTGTTAAAAGCTTTAGGCACTTGTGTAAAAATGCTGTAAAAATGAGGATGTTGTCAAAAATGATGTCATAAACAGATTTATTAATTAACTTCTAAAATTAAATCAACATTTGGTGTGACCATCCTTTGCGTTTAAAGCAGCTTTTGCCCTAGGTGCACTTAGTGCATAGTTTTTCAGGTAGCTTTGCAGATAGGTTACATGAAGCATCTTGGAGATGTTGTCACAGGTCTTCTGGATTTTGTCAGTCTCAGTTTGTTGTCAGGGGCGCAGATGGGATTTAAAAACTTGGGGGTTACAGTTGTGCGTAATTTGGACTTTAACTAATGCTCAAGTAGTTACATTGCATCATTTGGGCTAATGGTTTACACTAAAAAAAACTATTGAGGGATTCTTATTTGAAATCATGGATAAACAACAATTAACAAAGGCCTGCCTGATCAACACTAGCAATGCATGATCAAACTGTTAATTGTCTAGTATGCCAATCACCCACCAAACTTCATGCCTTATGCAAAATATGTTTTATTTAGCTAAAATTTAACGTGGTCGCATTTGGGCGAGTGCATGGTCTGCACTGCTCCAAAAGCTTTGCTCTATAAAGCGCAGGGGTTTGGGGAGGGTCATTTCCCCCCGTCCCTAGTGCCATCTGCGCGCCTGCTTGTTCTGCTTCTTCATGTCATTCCAGACAGACTGGATGATGATGAGATCAGATCTCTGTGTGGAGCACTGGCTGACCTAAAATCATTTTTAGCTGCTGAAAACACTAGTGTTCTAATCATTTTGGCCACCACTGTAAAATATGCGAAACTGAATTAAAATAATTAGTTTAATGTAATGAGTAATTCCTTCACTTCCACTTCATGTGAAAAATACAGTCAAAAGAAAAATGGCATGCATGTGGTCCAGGGATAAATGTCTTGTTTCTTTGTTTTAGCCACGAGGTGGAGTACTTTGCACATGGGACACAATACAAATAGTCACAAAATTGTCCTTAGATATTTTGTGTGGTTTTCCATTCATTGAGTATTCAACTTTTAAAAACTGCATCAATTTTTGCTTCATATAAAAATTGGCAATATTTATTTATTGCCTTTACTGCATTTATTGTTCATCTATTTGTAAATCTCTGATTATAGTTACTAGCAACCTGTATATTATGCTCACAGTATATCCATCTGTAAATATTACCCATAGTTTCTCCCTGCACATATCCCCTATAAGTGCACTTATAACTTATACCTTTATCCTGCACTTACTGCTTATTGCACTCCTGGTTAGACCTAAACTGCATTTCGTTGCCTTGTACTTGTACATGTGTAATGACAATAAAGTTGAATCTAATCTAATCTAATTTGACCTATTTATGGTAACCTTGTGATTTTTCACTTGCCAGTGAATAGCTAAAATCATGAAGCACAAAAAATGTCAATAAAAAATCTCCATATTGATTTTGCATTGCATTTAATTGTCTTTTAGGGTTAAAGGAAATGTCTGCAAACTCCAGGATAATATCCTGGCAGAAAATTACCAGTACTTTTTCAATTTCCTTCTTACAGTGCAAATAGACATCATTGTAAACAAGCATTAATTAGAGAAATAAATAGGTAAATAAATTATTTAAGGGTGTGTAACACTGTTCTAATCATCATCGTTTCTCATTGGTGTTTATTTGAGATGTCTCAATAATCTGACACACCCAGTTCAGGTCATGGAGCAGCACATTACTAATGAACTAATGAGGTCAATCAGAACTTAGATAAGAGAGACATTAAAAAAGAAGCAGGATTGAGAAATACTGTTATCAAGCAACAGCACCCACTGGGACAATAATCAGCAAGAGGAAGCTGTATCGAATCAGACACTCCTTTGAAATGCCTGACTTGTGAAAGAGGTCAGTTGTTTAAAGGAGTTAGGGAGAGAAAGCATGAATATAGCTCACACAAAAAGATTTCTTTAAAGTAGCCTATGTCTGGCTACTGGCTATTTTGACATCTTTGAAATCTTTTACAACATTCAATTCAGCAAGACAGGGAATAGATTTTGAAGCAAAAGTCCTTATGCGGTGGAGCTGTTTTCACCAGAAAGCGAAATCAGGACAGGAAATCTTAAAATACAAGAGCGGATGCTGGAAAATGTTGCTCAGGTTTTTGACTGCTAAAATATACACCCATCAGGAAAGAGACCTAAAAAAAAAGACAAGGACAGATTTTCATTGGAACGGCTCCAGATCAAAAGGTTCATGTCCTACAATGGCCATGTGAAGGCACTGATCCAGAAGACACTCTCTATTTAATATAAACAGTTACAGTTTGGTTCTTAGCAAAGCTAAAACAATTGCAAATCAGTTTAAAAGAATATAACCACTTTGGCACAGCATTCACATGCGAAGCTAAAGCACTTTTCTTAAATCACCCAGGCTGCCAAATATAATTAATGTGAGTATAATATTTTAGTTGTGCTTCTTTCTTTGCCAGGAGTGTTTTCCTGTCCAGAGTCACTTTTGGCTTGTTTACTGAGGTTTTAAAGTCATTAAGGCTTGTTTAAAGTTGCTTTGAAACAACATGGATTGTACAAAGTGCTATACAAATAAAATGACCTGCCTTCACTTAATGAATTCATTCATCATGCTCTTATGTTGGACAATGTTTGCACTAGCAGGGCTTGGTCTTGGACTCCCATATACATTTGATGAGATGACTTTTAATGCATACTGAAGAAGCATGCTGTGCTTTCTATAATGTTGCCTCAACAGTGCTTCATGCATCCAACACAAATGCCTTAAAAACTGCCTTGTCACATTCACAAGAGCTTTATGAGTAATGCATATAACACACCTCACACCAACAACTTTCTTATTTGTATATGCACTCTTTGTGAGAGAAGGTAAAGGGATGGTTATTAAGATTTTTCTTTTAACTGTTCTTTTTGTGCATATACAGTGCAAGTCAATGGGTCTCATTCATGAAACTTGCGTAAATATATGAGTAAATTTTGAGTAATTTGCGCGTAAAACAGACCTCTCCTCCGGATTTACAAACGCTTCTTAAACGTCCGATTTGATGTTAAACTTGTGTATGTTAATGAATTCCAATCATTCGTAAATAAGAGCGCTCGTGCACGCTCATTCACAATTACCATAAGCCCCGCCTATGAATTACAGCTACGCAAATTGCGTGCCCAGGAACGTAGTGGAATATTCTGGTCTATTTTCTCAGGTTTGACTCCAGTGTATTGCATAAATGCAAAAAAGACTAATAGGCCATATGCCTAACAATAAATATTCAATAACATGTCCACCAAGGAGTTTTTAGCCAGTTGAAAAAATGTCAGGCGTCATGTGGCGTTTGAAAACGCTTTGGCGTTCTTCCACCTGAGACGGTTATGATTTGGATTAGGCTATCCACGGCGGCAACGTATCAGTAGCATCCATAGACTGTAAAAAATATGGACGTAGTGTCCCTGACGTCACCCGTAGGTTTCTGAAGAGCATTTTTGAAGCTCTTAGTGGGCGGGAATCGGCCGTCGCCATCTTGGAATCGCTTCACTGCACGTCACTCCCGGATAATCGAAAATGGGCAAATAGGTGGGACGTGGGTGGAGCTGGTTTCTGAAACCACGCCCGCCTAGCGCGACGGTGGTGACAGCAGCGGCAATCCACCTGTCACTCAAGTGGCCACGCCCTAAATTATGCAGAACTCTAAGGCTTAATATAAATTGAACGAATGAGTTATAAATAAATTCACCCCCCTCACAGTTGACATGAAGGGCAAAAATAGCTATATAGACCAAAACCACTTTTTGAACCAGGCTGTAAACGTCTTTTTCTGCTGTGAAGTTGGGCATTTTAACATCAGGAGACTATGGGATTGATTCCCTTTTGCAGCCAGTCTCTAGCGGCCAGTCGATGAATTGCAGTTTTAGTCACTTCCGTGTTGGCTTCAAGAGCGAGACCCGGAGGTTGCCGTTTTAAAGAATTTTACTTGATATAACAAAAAGCAGTAACCAGTAATATTTGCTTTTTTATTGTTGTAGGCAGTCGTTGTACAAGTAGGATGGTTGGTCGGTATTTGTCCTGCCCCTGCTCTATACGGGTATATGGGTAAATTTTAAAGTTATCAACACAGCAACGAAAAAAATAAAAATAAAAAATAAACATCCAAAAGAGGGCAAGGGCAAATGAACGTGTAATTATTATGGTAGTGCATCAAAATTCAGTGTCACCAGTTTGCCAAAAAAAAACGTTTTACGCACCATTTACTCGTGGTAGGGAGCAGGTGTACATTTCTTTCGTGCCAGCTAACATTTTGAAAATACGAACATTTTCATGAATTCGAAAATTTACGTCAGAACAGCTATACGAACAATTTACACAAAAATTCGTTCTGCTCATGTTTCATGAATGAGGCCCAATGTTATTTTGGACCTCAGTTACTAAGTTGAAACAAAATATCTCCTATTGAGTTTGCAACAGCTGAGTTTGAATACATAAAATCATTTTCAGTTTTGCAAAGCTTTGTCTCTTTAAAAGCATGCAGTGTTTGGTCAAAGCACTGCAATGAGGAAATGTGACCTTATGAAAACAAACTGCACAGTGTCAGGGTGGGCTATGACGCATGCTAAAAAAAAAAAGTGTTTTTTGTCTTTTCCATGACAACATTATGATTACAGGATTACAGGTGTGGTTTGAACATTAGGTATTTGCGTTCTCTTGCATTTCTTTTTTGATGAGTGACAAAGGTTTGGTATGATTTGTACATATAGTCTCTCTTTAAACACCCTCTCCAAGAAATGCAAACTGGGAGGAGGGCGAATGAATGGACAGTACATGTAACGGGTAGAACTGGTCGGAGCAGATGCAAGTGTGTTTGCTTGCGAGTTTCAATGAAAGCGAAGTTATTTACACAGCAAGACAACATCTGCATGTTGGCAGCCTGTTATTGTGAAGATATTTGCATGAAGATCACATACTGCCACTTTCATTCACATATTCTCTAGCATTGCTGTTAATTTCAGGTGGATGTTGACAGATTAATTGCATCTATGAATTGGAATTTGGCATGAAAATGTAGTACGAAACTGTCATCGCCTTAGGTGTGCTGGTTATCCTTTGAGATTTGTCTTCAAAGAAATGGAAACTCAGATCATTTGGGATAACATTTAAATCAGTGGGGCTTAGTTGTGTTAACCAGACAGAAAACGTCCTGTGTTATGTATTTGGCATGTAAAGGTCACAATAAGTTTCTGCCTCATTAACAAATCAATAGCAATTGTTTAGGAAAGATAAGAAAGATCACAGGATCGCTGATACTGGTCATTGCAGAAACACTGAGGACTATTGTGCTTGAATCAGGAGGATTCGAATTGAAAGAATAGTTCAGTAAAAAAGGAATATTTGCTGAAACTTTATTCACACTCATGCCAAGATGTAGGTTAATTTGTTTCTGTATCAGAACACTGTAAAAAGTTTCATCTTAAAAAAAAAAAAAAAGTTCAGCAGCTGCCTTAAAATTTTAAATCAACTTAAAAGTACAAGTCATTTCAACTCACTACAATAAAATAAGTTTAAATGACTTGTACTTTTAAGAGGATTTAAGTTAAAATTTTAAGGCAACTGCTAAACTTAAGTTTTTAAGTTGAAACTGGTAAAAACTTTTCACAGTGAACAGACTTGGAGAAGTTTAGCATTACATCTCTTGCTCACCAATGGATCATCTGCAGTCTGATAAAAACATCACAATAATCCACAAGTAATCCACACCACTTCAGTCTATTAATGTCTTGTAAAGTGAAAAGCTGTGTGTTTCCAAAAAAACTGATCCATCATTAAGATGTTTTTAGCCTCAAACCCTTACTTCTGGCCACAGTATGACTCCTTGATCCATAATTGCTTTGAAAAGTCATCTTGTATGAATCAGGAAAGAAATATGCACAGATCAAGCACAGTTTACATGTCAAAACCAGTTTAAAACAAATACAGTGCTGCCTAAAATTTTGTGAACCCTTTAGAATTTTCTAGATTTATGCATAAATATGACCAAAAAGTTAATCAGATTTTCACACAAGTTCTGAAAGTTGACAAAGAGAACCTGATCAAACAAATGAGATGAAAATATATAGTTTGTCATTTATTTATTGAGAAAAATAGTCCAGTGTTAAATATTTGTGACTTGCAAAAGTATGTGAATCTCTAGGATTAGCAGTTAATTTAAATGTGAAATTAGAGTCCATTTGTTCAGATGAGTTATCAATTAATAGGATGACTATCAGGTGTCAGTGCATGCCCTGTTTTAATTAAAGAACAGGAATCTATCAAAGTCTGATCATGTTTGTGAAAGTGAATCATGCCATGAACAAAGTAGATCTCTGAGAACCTCAGAAAAAAAAGTTGTTGCTCCTCCGGCTAGAAAAGGTTACAAAACCATCTCTAAATAGTTTGGACTCCACAAATCCACAGTCAGATTGTTTACAAATGGAGGAAATTCAAGTCCACTATTACCCTCCCTAGGATTAACAAAGATCACTCCAAAGCAAGGCTTGTAATAGTCCTCAGGGTAACTTTTAAGCACATAAAGGCCTTTCTCACATTGGTTAATATTAATGTTCATGAGTCCATCATCAGGAGAACACTGAATAAACCATGTATGAACTGCAAGTGAGTTGCAAGGAGAAAGCCACAAATCTCCAAAAACAAAATACAAAAAAAAATAAAATAAAAATAAACACTGCTGTCGGTGTGCAGTTAGCTAAAGATCATATGGACAAGTCAGAGGGCTATTGGAGAAATGTTCTGTGGATGGATGACACCAAAATAAAACTTTTTGGGTTTAAATGAGAAGTATGTTTGGAAAAAGAAAAACACTTCATTCCAGCATAAGAGCCTTATTCCATCTGTGAAACATGGTGGTAGTATCAGGGTTTGGGCCTACTTTGCTGCATCTTGGCCAGAATGTCTCGCCATCATTAATGGAACAATGAATTCTGAATTATACCAGCAAATTCTAAAGGAAAATGTCAGGACATCTGTCCGAGAACTGAATCTTAGAAGAAAGTGGGTCATGCAGCAAGACAACGACCACAAGCGCACAAGTCATTATACCAAAAAAATGGTTAAAGAAGAACAAGGTTAATGATTTGGAATGCCTGAGTCAAAGTCCAGACCTTAATGCAACTGAAATGTTGTGGAAGCACCTAAAGCAAGCAGTTCATAGGAGGAAACCCACCAATATCACAGGATTCAAGTGCTTCTGTACAGAAGAATGGGCTAAAATTCCTACAAGCTGTTGTGCAGGACTGATCAGCGGTTACAAAATACATTAGTTGCGGTTATTGCTTCAAAAAGGGGTCACAACTGATACTGAAAGCAACATAGCACATACTTTTGCAAATATTTAACAATGGATCATGTTTCTCAGTAAATAAATGACAAAGTATATTTTTGGTCTCATTTGTTTGATTGGGTTCTCTTTGTCAACTCTCAGGACTTGTGAAAATCTGACAAAAATGTAGAAAATTCTAAAGCAGGGCTTCTCAAAGTCTACATTCAAAGGTCCAAATCTGAATTGTCATCAATGACAAAGGTCCGGAACTATTGGTAATTACAAAACTTGTTTTTAATAAACATGTATAACAAATCAACATTCATTTTATGAAAAAATAAGGTGCCTTTTGCATTCAAAATACATGAATAACAAGTGCAAAAGTGGCAAAATAATTAAAGTGTCTGGATTTTTCTTAACAAAACACCACAAAAGTAACATGGTGCAAAATACAGAGCAGTCTAATGTGAGAAATGGCACTGTCTGTCTCCCATCAGCTGCCGAAACCGTGGCACAAAAGGTGTGGTTGCTAGACGGAGACACTGGCCTAAATGTTCATTAGTCAAGCTGCTGCGGTGTGAGTTCTTTACAGCATTCATTGCTGAGAATGCAGACTCACACCGATAGGTTGACCCAAACATGGTAAGAACACAGCCTACTTTCTGTAGATTGGGGAAATTTTCAGCTGTGACCATTTTAGTCCAAAAGGTAACAGTGTCACAGTCCACTTCCTCAAATCAAACAGAATGATTGGGGCAAAATGAACGCATACCTCTCTGTCCAATCATCTTTGAAAACTCTATTTTCTTCGTCAACTTTTCTTTTCCTGGACAATGACATCCTCCACACCCATTCAAACGCTTACTGCGGTGAAGTGTCGCGTTTCGCGGCTCGCGCCCGATTACGTCAAAAGTATACACCCACTGGATGTCATGGCAACTGAATCACGGAGGGCTTTAATTTCGGACCATCTTCAAAAAAGACATAAAACACTAAACAAATGATTCTGACAACATATTTTATTACATAGTTTATACATAGAAAAAAACTTGAATTTTCGATTCATCAAAATATCCACCATTAGCAGCTATTACAGCTCTGCATAATCTGGGCCTAAATTCACTGTATTCTAAACTTAATTGGCAATCAATTGTTGAAGCTATTAAGGTGTGCTGACCCAAAAAAATCTTTTAAAAACCTGGGCCAAGTTTAAACCAGTAACCAGGCATCACAGCTGGCAAAGGGGCATGTCTGACTTTGACATGTATATATTGCCATTATTATGTAATCAAAATGAAAATTATTATTGCTGGTTTTCAATGATAATGTCAAGTTACTTTAATGTATTTGCACCCAAAAATGATAAGGATTTATGCTGATATCGTCCAAAACCACACTTTGCCAGGGGTGTTTCCAAACTTTTGGAGGGCAGTGTATTGTAGCCAGAAGCAATGGTTTTAATTTAAAATGCCTTAATGATGAATTTGTTTCTTACAAACCACAGCTTTTTTACTTCACAAGATGGACTGTTGGGTTACTTGTGGATCATTGTGATCTTTTTATCAGCTGTTTAGACTCTCATTCTGACGGCACCCATTCACTGCAGAGGATCCATTGGTGAGCAAGTGATACATTTCTCCAAATCTTTTCTGATGTAGTAACAAACTCATCTAAATCTTGGACGGCCTGAGAGTGAGCACATTTTCAGCCAGTTTTCATTTTGGGGTGATCTAAACTGAAAATTTTCCACCCCAAAACAGTAAAATACGAAATGCAACACAATAAAATATGGAATGCAAAAACACATTTACCACCTATGCAGACAAAAATGCTTAGGTGATGCATTTTTAACAAACAAGATAATCTCTCAGACCACAGAGTAAAATATTCATGTTTGGTGTTGGTAGAAATGCTGTTGTGTATGTTTCTGGATGGGTGACCTAGCCTGTGGCAACACTCCCAGTTGCACCAGCATTTGTTTTACAAATGAGATGCTTGTAAGGGTTATCTGAGAGAAACAACACATTGTTTGCCATTAAAGAAACTACATTCATGTCTTAAAAAGCCAACTGAAGGGAAACTGAGCTTGGAGTACTTGAAGATAATTAGGGAGTGGAAAGGAAAATTATAAGAAAGACATATTGCACTCAAATTCTGGAAAAACCCATTGACTTTATATGTGAAAACAAGCCATAAACTGAAAACTTAATTACTGTAAAATCAAAGTGATGCCAAAGTTGCACTGCAGTGACACGTTCATTGCACGTTAAATTTAATTACACTAAAGGCTCCAAAATCAGTTTTTCACAGCAATGCCAGAGGAGAACCTTTCAGTGAAGTTATCTTTGTATGAAAGCACCTTTTCCACTATAAAGAACCTTTTGTGAAATGGAAACGTCAATGGATGTCAAGTGTTCTTCGTGCAACCATCAATGCCAATAAAGAACCTTTATTTTTAACAGTGTACAGATGAAGAAAATAGTCTTTTACAAGACAGTGATGCATGCTTGTTCTTGTGGAAATTGTTTTAAATTCATTCAAGGATGATTCAGCAGGAACGCCTCACTGTAATCTTCTATAAGAAAGCACATGCTCGGCTGACGCTCAGACTGTGCTTACAGCATCTCAAATGCGAGCCAGCTGGAGCACAGATTTCACTGGCAAAATTGTGCAATAAAGCATCTGCAACGTATTTCAAGTCAGTGATGAGGAATTATTTGACGATATGCACCAAAGACTAGAATAACCCCTCATAAGCTCCTCTGTGTTTGTACTGGAGCTGCTGGAGTGTTTTATTCTGTTAGAAGAGAATGTGTTTTTGCAGACAGTTCAGAGTTGTGTCTGAACAAGCACTGTGTATATTACTTTATATTCAAATCACCACAGTGCAACATTTACTCACACACGTCTATTCACAATGTTGCTTCAGGGCAACAAACTCATTTTTTTGCATATAACGTGATGCATAATATACCTTTTTAGTATTTATGTGACGTTCAAGTCAAATTTAAATAGAAAGTGAACCTAGAAGCAAGTTCTTTTAGATTCTGTCATACTGCATTAAGATAATATTCTGACGTAAGCAAAGTATTTGACTCATTTTCCTTTTTTATAGTACACAGTGGATTATGAACACTGAATCAAACTCATTGTTTCAGTTTATTTTCTAAGCATATGCATGCAATAGAGGGTTTAACGTTTGTTTTTTTTGGTTTAATCTCTATCTTGCTAAGCCTTTGCTTGGTTCACAGCATTCTCTGCCTTTGGCACTTCACATCAAGTGTGCTGTGACAAGGGCAGGTTTCTGTAACTCTGAGATCACTACAACACCTTATAGGGCAATACTCATGAGCGTTCCTCTAAACCACCAATGATGGGAACCAAAACTACAGATGTTACAGGGAAGACAAAATATATTTGCATATAGTCTTCAGTAAGACTTTTCTAAGAAATTAATACTTCATTCAGCAAGGATGCATTAAACTGATCAAAAGTGACAGTGATAGTTTCAAATATATGCTGTTCTTTTGAACTTTCTATTCATTTTATTTCTCAGGATTGCTCATAGAATGGTTTCTACTGTTTGCATTGCATTTGTGATTAAATAAATGCAGCCTTGTTGAGCATAAGAGACTTCTTTCAAAACTTACTTGGGCTATAGTACATATAGTAGTCATTTCTTAATTTAATGGCAACAGACAAATGCAACAATGCTTGCCTGCAAGCTCACACGATTCACACTTACACAATAAAAATCAGTTCATGCTTGGAAAGTGTTCGTAACTGTTCCTTTCCCTTCCTGCACACAGCAGTGGAAAAGTCACGTCTTATATTCCACAGTTCATTCTAATTAACTGGAAGCCCAACAACAGTATGCAGCTGGAAGGTCTATGGTGAAAAATATTGGACACATGTGTGAGATATTGGCTTGAGTTCCTCTGTTGGACTCCACTTGCAGAACGGTTCCAACAACAGACCGTAAAAGGGCAACTAACTCTCTAGACAAGCTGAGACAAGCTCTAAGAATATTACTTCCGTATATTTTAGGATATCGGACTAATCTGAGGAGCAAGACATGAACGTACACCAGTTTTGGAATGATTTTAGTATTGCATCGAAACGCTGATAAAACGATGTGCACACATTTATGCACTCTTAAGAATAAAGGTTCCAAAAGGGGGTTTTTGCAATGATGTAATAGAACTTTTCAGTGAAAAGTTCTTAAAAGAACTATTATATTCTTAGAACATCTAAAGAATTTTTTAATCACTGTGAAGAACCTTTTGTGCAGTGAAAATGTTCCATGGATGTTAAAGGTCATTCATGGAGCCAATAAAGAATGTGTTTATTGAGTGTGACAAGCACAAAACAGAAATGGCAAAAGCGGTAATTGCGGAAATCAGCAATGGGCCATTCTACAGAATTGGTCCGAAGTGTGAGTTGGAAATGTCTTGAAATGGTTTTTTTTTTTTTTTCCAAACAATTTGTATGTGTGCAAATTGTATAATATTCAATAAACACATTTCTAGTAATTGTTCAGTTAATTCTCATTGTATTTTCAGAAAGTTTTGGAATTTTTGTCCTCTCCTCAAATTTGTCGCTACCAAAACACAGAAAAAATGATTTAATTGGAAGAGTTATGTTGACCTATTAAGATTTTGCTTACATCTACATTGTAAATATATATTTTTGCCATTTTATAAAATTTTAATAATTAAAATAACATTTTTAACATTTCAAGTGTAATTTTAGTGTAATTTGCATTTTTAATCCAATTTTTCTTAGACAAGGTTTTAAAAACTTTTACTTGAAAAGATATTGCTTTTTCCCAGATAGCACACGTACATCTGCAACATGGTTAGCTAGTACAGTTCTGAACAGTTGTACACATACAAAAAATAATGGAATAACGCCCCAAAAAGACGGGAAGTACGAGATGTACGTGTGCTATTACCTTTTCCCTCCTTTATTCTTTATAACCTGAGAATGTGGTGACACATACCTGGGGTTACGCTGAAATGCAACGGAAACATGATGAGCAAACATCATAAAGTGATGACAGTTCTCTTTGTTTTAGCGAGAGGTGGTGTTTCACTGACGATGGATAAAAGAGAGACTGGCTTGTATTTGATACTGTACGCCTGTTTCACACATACTCAGTTTACCGTGCATATACGGTGCGTATTTTTAACAGATTTGAGCGTTCACACTCCACACGGTTGCGGTCTGGCAGCGCGTACCAGGCATGGTGCGTATGCAGCAGTACAGCGATTGTTTCCGCACCGAGTCTATTTTGCAGTGCTGGATGAGCTGAATTAAAGTGACAGTTCACTGTTTGCGCTATATGAACATATATTGATGTAATAATTACACCATAAATGCATATAATTAAAGTAACTGCCTGTTTTTGCAAAAATAGTTTCATGGCCGGTAAAAAAAATTTTGGCTGGTAAATTTTCTCATGTCACCAGCCATTGGCAGGTGTGGCAAAAAGTTAGTTTTAGGCCCTGTGTATATATATATATATATACACACACACATCTAAGATTACTTTACTTTAATGCTTTAAAACATTTTTTTTTTTGGTTGTGGGAAAGCAGTTTGCACCATTTCTGTAGAATGGCCCATATACAAAACCTTAATAACCTGAAAAACTTTAATTTAACCACAAAAACAAAAAATTCGCAAGAATATCTGACAGCCGAGTGTGTGAATGAACTGGGGAGTGATTGATGGGAGGGCGTAGGTCACTGATAGCAGTTTTTCTGCTGTTGTGCCTGTGTTTACTTGCCAAACCCTGAGGGAGAAGGAATGAAAGAATCTGTCCCCTAGTCTCTGGATGTTACCCAACCTGCGCTTCGAATCAATCCGACACACCCAGTCCTCAAACGCTCACCTAAGCTTCACGGACACAAACAGAGGGACAATGTAAGCATTCAACAAATGAAAAACACAAAATGCAATAATTGGCACCTATTTATATTCCGTCTACTGCACGGTTTGACAAAAAGCTAGGATGTGCCGAGATTCACAAACGTTATCGCTTGTACAAACAGACACTTTGTTTCAACATAACCCTATACAGTAAACAAATGACTCAGGTATGAGTCACAATGCTCTGCAGGATAAAAGAGTCACTTTATGAACAAATGCCATGGACAGGTTCTCACGGGTGTCTTTTTAAAATCATCTTTTCAGATTCATTCTGAATAGTATTCACTGCAATTGCACTCTTTAGAATATTGTGTAGGCGTCCTATTATTATTATTAACAGTGCTACAGTTATGTTGTTGTAATGTAATTACAGCCAATTCAGGTATGATATAACAGCCGATGAATATCTGGCATAGCAATTTTGTCCTTTTAATTACTGATGTCCTCTAAAACAAACCTAAAATTGCTCTAGGAAACTGGAGAACTGCTAAACTAATCTTTACCATCCTGTTTAATAACATGATAAACTAGGTAATTTGGTTCTAAATGGCTAATTTAACCCTGTATTCAACCAGCAAAGGGTCACAACCTTAGTCATTATCAGTTTTCTTGTTTATAGTAACCAAGTCTATGTAAAACATCAATACTCTTGAGGAGGAAGCATGCAGCGAGGGTTAAACTGCAGATTTGGGCCTGTACGCTTCAGTAATGTGAGCTTTAATGGGTGGAGTGGGGTGGGGACTGGGTGGTCCAATAAAATGAAAGCAAACTGAAACCTCTGTTCAAAACGCCCCGTACTCTTAATGCTTTAGGACTTACGTAATAGGTTACAGATGGAAACTCTTCAAACTTAAGAATAGAAAAACAAGCAGTTCAGTGTTTTTTTTTTTTTTTTCCTAAACTCAGACGTCAAAGACAGAAAACATCTAAATGCTTGATGACAAATTCTTGCAAACTTTACGTGAGCAGGACTTATTTAAGATTATTGTTATTAGAAGGCACACTTTGGTCTTTGCAACACACCTAAACCTCCTCTTCACTTAATGATATGGTGGTTTCATGCAAGCGCGAGTGTTAATAAACCTCCTGACAAGCATATACCTTTTCCTATTCATTGGTGCCATAAATCTCTGAAAACCACATAACAACAAACTCTTTGAAATTCTCAGTGCGGTTAGGAGGATCAGGTGAAAAGGGAAGATCCTTATTGGTAGAGAGCTAGCAGCAACTACATGACGCGCCTGTACAAGCCTTTGTTTGCACATTCCTTCAGTACCTTATAGTTAAGACACAGTGACATACTAGAGAAGTAACGCCAAAACTAATGTTTCAACAAGGATTTTAAACTAGAATGTGCAAGGAAAATGTAGTTAAAGTGGCTTATCACAAATTCCTTTTGAAGTTGTTTACAGTTTTACATCACCCTTGGGCCTTTGATATTCCTAAGTACACTCAAAAAAAAAAAAAAAAACTAGTGCAGAAATTGCTAATAAAAACAACTACAAAGAAAAGGCGAGTAACTCATTGACATACATTTTGAAGCAGAAAAACAAAAATAGTACTTTCTTGTAAAACATACTCCAATAATCCAATAATATTAACAAAACCAGTTTTTGCAGTCTGTATTCCACTTAGTCTCTTAGTTTGTGTAAGCTAGTAAACCTGCATGTATAATACCTTTACAAAAGCTGATTACATGTCAAATAAACCACAAAGTCCTATTAAGTAAATCTTTTGTAGATGTCTATCTATGTCTGCACATATGCCTTAAACATACAAAAACATTCATTTTAGGCTAAAATATATAATGAAAATGTATTATTAAGTTAAGGTGGCTCATCACAAATTCCTTTTTAAGTATTTTACAATTTTGGCCTTTCATATTCCTAAATACATTAAAAAAATTGCTAGTAAATTTTGCAAACAATTACAAAGAAATGGCAAATAACATTGAATTAAACAGTATATTCTGAAGTAAAAAAAAACAAAACAGTTTTTTCTTGTAAAATGTACTTCATTTTATTTGCAACTTTGAAAAACCATTTTTACAGTCTATATTCCATGTAGTCTCTGGATTTATGCGAGCTGCTTAAACCTGCATGTACAATAACTTTACAAAAGTGGGTTACAAGAGTTTAGCATGTCAAATAAATCACAGGATTTCAATAAAGAAGTATGGAAGCCCGTTTCTGCCACTGAATAAAAAAAAAAAAGGTAATTGCAACTTTTTATCTCACAACTGCGCGTTTGTGTGACAATTCTGAGAAAAAAAGTTGCGAGAAAGAAGTCAGAATTACGAGATATAAACTCGCATTTGCAAGAAAAAAAGAATTGTGACTTTCAAAATTCTCAAAATTGCGAGAAAAGTCAGAATTACGAGAAATAAATTTGCATTTGCAAGAAAAAGTTAAGAATTGCCAGATATAAACTCACAATTCTGAGAAATAAAATCAGAATTGCAAGATATGAACTCACAGTTCTGACTGTTTTTTCTAAGAAATGCAAGTTTATATCTCGCAATTGTGACTTTTTTCTCAGAATTGCCAGTTTATCTCACAGTTCTGACTTTATGACACGCAATTGCGAGTTAAGTCAGAATTGTAAGATACAAACTCGCAATTCAGAGAACATACAAGTCTCCCCCCCCCCAAAACTCACATTTGCATACCTCACCATTCTAAGAAAAAAGTTGTGAGAAAAAAAGTCAGAATTACAAGATGTAAACTCGCAATTGCAAGAGAAAAAAAATCTGAATTGCGAGATACAAACCTGCATTTGTGAGAAAAAAGAATTGCAATTTTCAAAATTCTCAAAATTGAGAGAAAAAAAAATCTCAGAATTATGAGATAAACTCGTAATTGCGAGAAGAGTTTTGCGAGATATACTCGCAAATTCTGAGAAAAAAAGGAATTTCATATCTCACAATTTTAACTTTATTTATATCACACAATTCTGAGAAAACTGTCAGACCTGTGAGTTTATATATCACAATTAACTGACTTTATAACTCACAATTGTCAGTTTGTATCTCACAATTCTGACTTTATTTCCACAATTTTGAGTTTATAGCACACAATTCTTTGAAAGTCAGAATTGAGTTTATCTCTCGCAATTCTGTCTTTATAACTCTCAATTGCGAGTTTTTATCCCGCAGTTCTGACTTTACTTCTCACAATTGTGTTTATACCACTCAATTTTGAGAAAAAGTCAGAATTGTAAGTTTACATCTCATAATTCTGACTTTATTTTTTGCAATTGTGAGTTTATATCAAGCAATTCTGTGAAAAAGGTTGGAACTTTGAGTTCATATCTCACAATTCTGACTTTATTTCTTGCAATATCACACAATTCTAAGAAAAAAGAATTCTCAGAATTGTGAGATGTAAACTCTGCAATTCTGAGAGAAAAAATTCAGAATTGTAAGATAAAAAGTTGCAATAACCTTTTTTTATTTTGTATTCAGTGGCTGGAATGGGGTCCCTTAAAGAAGTCTTTTACAGATCTCTATCCAGGTCTGCACATGAATATGTATACTAATCTAGTAAAACTATATCTTAAACATAAAAAAAAAACCTTGTTATAAATGTTATAGAAACTAATAAAACTGACAGCAGATACTTGAAGCAAAGATCAGCACTTTTCAAATACACAGTTGAAACACATGTGCTCTTACAAAACTACTCCTAAATTATCATATAATTGCAATCTTAAGTTGAACAAAAAGAATTGCTCAATTATTTTTTTTAAAAGGATCAGGAGTGATTGACAGGAGGGCGGAGGGCGGAGGGCACCGCTAGCACAGTTTCCCTCGTACTTGCATATACTTGTCAAACCCTGAGGGAGAAAAATGAAGGAATCTGTCCTCTTGTTAGTCTCTAGATGTTACCTAACCTGCGCTTTGTATTGATCTGACACACCCTTTGTCTTCAACTGCTTACCTGGTTCAGGCTCACAAAGGGTCACATTCACGGTAAGGCTCGGCACAATAGCGCCGCAATGAAAATCTAAACAGAAGGCAAAGAAAGACACATTGATTGAAACGCATTCGAAATGCATGCTTTTGTTCAGAAGAAAAAAGAAAAACAAATGGCGCACAGAGAGAGATATAAAAACAAATTACATTTGCTACAAAACTATAAACATTTCTTTGTCGTTTGGCTGAGAGTCTTATTTGGATTAATTAATGCAATACAAGAACATTCTTAATATTATAACAATTCAAATATGACTCCAAGTGCAATATATTAGTCATAACATCAATTTGCAAACACAAGAGTTAATGCATACAATTTCACAAGAGTTCGTGCATTATGGTTATTATAACTTATGTTTACATAAATTTTTAATTGTACAGAGCAACTACAAAGAGACGAGCCCTATCTACCAGCTGCACATAACCAGTTTTTAATAATTCAAAGAGGACTGACAAATTACTAACATGTTATTTTGCACATAATTACTATTTTGCACTTAATAGGGAGCAGGCGTTAGACTTCAGAGTTTTTCTCAGTTCAGGTGTTTCTATCACACTCCCATTTGTCATGCCAGAGTTGTGTAAATTGTGCAAGGGTTCCATAAAACTATATTTCATCAAATGTTTGACTTTTTCCTCTGACACTTCCCTGTACTTTATTTACACTAAGCAGCTACAACTTGAAAAAGAGAACCACCCTTTTTGACAACTTACACTTACTATCGAGTTCAACGCAAGTTCATACAAGAGAGTCTCTTCATGCACATTTCACGCTGTGCATGTAGAGCCATACATACGAATTCTACACCTTCACAAGCTTGGTCAAAACCACTTTGCTTGTTTACAGTAAGTGAGTCTTTGAAAAATATAAATACTCCTGCAGCGAAATGTGAAACTGTGGTCTCTGGCATGTAAGCAGAAATAATGTGAACCTGAATGGGTGGAGCTGAAGTTTAGGAGCGAAAAGCTGTGTGGACCAACTTAGGCAATGCACTTTAAGACCTCTCACCCTCATTTCAAAACCTATTCGCAAAGCAACCAAATTAGACAAGATCCAACTGCTTAGAGCAATTCAGCATTTTGTTTAGGAACAAACAGCATTGTTATTCATGCATCGAGTTCTGATTCTGCTCACTCACAGTCTCCTGCTCTGTTTTTATGGCACAAGGCGTTTCATTTCTTCACTATAAAACACTCCTTGCTGCTATCAGCTGAAGCTTAATTATTAAAGAGCTTTCTTGTTCTCATATCAGGCAATCAAAATTTACTGTTTTAACGATTGCGCTGAAAGTTTTTCCTTTTGTTCTGGTTCCTACTTATTTGTTTTTGTACTTTGTTCTCGTCGCCATGGCAATCACACTAAGGCTTGTCTTTACGCTATAGACAAACATACTGTAAAGAATGATTTAATCCAAACAAAATGCATCGCTTCCCTAGTAAAAAAGTAATGGATTTAAAATAAGGTTTAAAGATTAACAATTACTAACATATCAGTCAGAAAACGTACTGATATAAAAATTGTAATTAAACTTAATTTGGAGTACTACTTGTGCACAATGCACATTTCTTAATATTAAGTCTAAAACATGTTTTAATGTCACTATTGATGAGGATTGTTTAATCTTTAAATGTTGTTTAAATGCAAAATATTGAAAGTGCACCTCAAGTATACTTGCAATAGTTTCACCTTAGCACAATCAAATATACTTACGTATATCTTTAGTTGGACTTCAGATGCACAATTAAAGTTCATTAAGTACATAATTAGTTCCAATTTAAATTAATATAAATATACCAATTTTATAAAATTTTATAACTTTAAATATACCAATTTAGCATACTAAAAATACAACTGGAGAGTATTTTTATTAAGTGCATAATATGTAAGTGTATTTGTAGTATACTTAGCATGAAACAAATAAATAGATATGAAATGTTCTATTCTATATTCTTTTATGTATATAACTGACACAGTAACCGCAGCTTAGCTGCAGCTTGTTTTCTGGGTGTGTCTCACTATATGGCAACCTGAGGGCAAAAACTCTCACTTTTCTAGTTCTTATATTTACAGCACTGTTTTCCCCCCAGGTTCAAAAAGTTAATCTTGAATTATGTGATTTTCTATAAAAAAAAAAAAAAATACAAATTTGTGATATACTTATGATGTACTATGTTCTCTCTCTCTGTGTATATATGTTTTTGAAAAGCACTTACAATAAAGACCACTACATGATAATTCCTAATGTATAATATTAATTTTATATGTGCACACTATATGCTCTCTCTTTCTCTCTCATCTATATATATATATATATATATATATAGTTTATACAACTTATATATTTATATTATATATTTACATTTCCTTTCAAAACCACTACTTCAAAAAAGTGGAATGTGAGTGCACAAAGGTTTCTCAAAAAAAACCTGATCTTAATATTTAACATATTCAACACATACAGTTTGCTGAATACTGTGTGAGTGTGTGTGACCGTGCATGTTTTTGGAGAACAAGGCGGTGGTTTCTCACTCCTCCTCCCTGGATAACCCACTACGCCTATTCATCGTTCCCTCCCTCGATTATCCAAATAAAAGGATCACGGGTCATCTGTTCCTCACTTCTCACTCTCTCCAGTCAGAGAACAGAGCAGCAAGCCACAGCTACAACCATGTCTTTTCAAATGTCACGCAGTTCTATGACCTCTGGAGGATCCACTGGAGGATCCCGCTTTTCCATGTCCGGTGGTGGAGGTGGAGGTCGTGCCATGTATGCGGGCAGCATGCATGGTGGAGCTGGAGGATATGGGACACGTATCTCAAGCGCCTCTGCTTCTCGTTCCTTCTCTGCTGGAGGTGGTGGTGGCTTCGGAGGCGGTTTCGGTGGCGGTTTCGGTGGCGGTGCCGGTGGCGGTTTCGGTGGCGGTGCTGGTGGCGGTTTCGGTGGCGGTTTTGGCGGTGGCACTGATAGCTTTGATGTGTCTGCAAATGAGAAAGCCACCATGCAAAACCTCAATGACCGTCTGGCCTCCTACCTGGAGAAGGTGCGCTCCCTTGAGAAGGCCAATGCTGAACTTGAGCTGAAGATTCGCCAGTTCCTGGAGGGCAAGACGGCCCCCTCTGCCCGTGACTACAGTGCCTATTACGCTACGATCAGTGACCTCCAAAACAAAGTATGTGGTATTGTCAGACATAAATATTGAAACAGTAATTGTAACTACTGATATATCTTTTTGGAAACTTATGTTTAGTAGAATGAACACCACTGTATAAACCTTTGACATATGGAGATAGATGTTTTTAGGACAAATAAGATATTTGACCACTATAACTCAATTCCAAAGAGACATCTAAATTTGTCCATATTCTTGTCTCCTGAAGATCCAGGATGCCACGCGTGTTAATGGAGGCATCTACCTCAGCATTGACAATGCCAAGCTGGCCGCAGATGACTTCAGAGTCAAGTAAGTCCACACTAAGCTAAGAGAAAAGCTGACTAAACATCTCAAATCAGCCTAGGTGTTTACTTAAGGATTTGATTTCTGTGCAGATATGAGAATGAGCTGGGCATGAGACAATCCGTAGAGGCAGACATTGCTGGCCTGAGGAAGGTGCTGGATGAACTGACAATGGCCAGATCTGACCTGGAGATGCAGATTGAGGGTCTAAAAGAAGAGCTGATCTTCCTCAAGAAAAACCACGAGGAGGTAAGTTGGTGCTTGATTGACAGTCTTCAATAAACCCATTACTCTTTCTGATAAGACAAATGCTCAATGGTTTGCAACTGCATCTTCAGGAACTATTGGCGGCACGCACACAGATGAGCGGACAAGTCAACGTAGAGGTAGACGCAGCACCACAGGAGGACCTGACAAAGATCATGGCTGAAATCCGTGACCAATACGAGGCAGTTGCTGCCAAGAACCGCAGAGAACTCGAGGCCTGGTTCCAGGCTAAGGTAAAATCACATTGGTTTGTCATAAGAAACCAAAAGCGGTTAAAACTGAACAACTTATCTGACTGCTTTGTCTCTCACAGAGCGAAACCCTCAACAAAGAAGTCGCCGTAAGCACAGAAACCCTTCAAACGTCCAAATCAGAAATCACAGAGCTTAAACGTACACTCCAGGGTCTTGAAATCGAACTACAGTCGCAACTCAGTATGGTAAGCAGGTGACTTATTCAATCTTGAAATTGGCTCTTCTGATACATCTCACAGCCTTTAGAATAATGACTTTCCCCTCAACAGAAAGCGTCGCTGGAAGGCACTTTGGCAGACACACAGGCCCGCTATTCTGCCATGTTAAACGGCTTCCAAATGCAGGTGACTAGCCTGGAACAGCAGCTGGTGCAGCTTCGTGGCGACCTGGAGCGTCAAGGGCAAGAGTACCAGGTTCTTCTTGACATCAAGACCAGACTGGAGATGGAGATTGCAGAGTACAGAAGACTTCTGGATGGAGAGGGTGCTGGGTGAGGCATTAACATTCAGATATAAATGTCCTGATTTGTGAGATTAAGATTCTGAGTAGTCTGTAACTTTATGTTTTCCCCCCAACCTCAGAAGTTCTCAAACCACACAATCCTCAACCAAAACCGGATCCACATCCTCATCCACTACACGCACAGTGGTCACCATTGTAGAGGAGGTGAAGGATGGCAAAGTGATCTCCTCCACTCAGTCTGTGGCCCCAGGAAAGTGAGATCTCAAACAAGAACCAGCGCAAGAACTCCTGAGATAAAACAACCCAACTCAGAGTGATGAACAAAACATCAATAAACTGGTTTAAATGTGCTTTTGTGTCATTTTGTCTTATTTTGCTCTCAGATTTTTTTAAGATGAAAGAAATTAATTATATGAATTATCAGAAATGTTATTTGCCTCATGCAAGGAATAAGCTTCGCCAGGAATGTTGGGAAATATTGGCTTTCTTTTAACGTTACGTTAAAGAAATAAAAAGAGGTTTACCTTTGTTGTACCCTGCTAAGCAACATCCTGGGAAAGCTGTCTGATTCTTCAATTCGAATATGGTTTTTGTCGAGTTTGATGCAGGGTTCAGTGAGATGATTACAGCTGTACAACTCCCTCAGAATCCACAATGCGTGCTCATCATACTCGTCAACGGCCAACATATTAAAAATATGAAATTAAAACAGCGCCAGTAGGTACTTACCTCTGTGTAGGAACTGCACCCTGGATGCAAACCATAATGAGTATTCTCCTCTGCCACAGTGTAGTCTAGTCTCTTTCCTCCAGTTTTGTTTATTCCACTCTTTCCCATTTGTTGCACATGCTTGTAATAGCTACAGAAGAAGAAAAAATGAGTACTTTGAATGATATTTAGGGGCCAAGCACTGAAGGTGCGAAGGCACCTGCAGAACCTGATTTTACCAAGTACAACATGTTCCTGGATCAACATCTTTGTTGACCCTGGAACAACATTGTGATTAACCAATCAGATTGGAAAAAACGGTTTATAATTTTTGTGAAGTTTAGGCTTACAATCAGTGTTTGGTACTTGTACATCAGTGTCATTCATCTATTATTTCCTCTTATTTTAGGGATTACTCATAGGTAAGGTTAGGTTTAGGTGTAGGGATATGGTCAAGATTAAATTTTTGGATTAAAAACTTGTTCCAGGGTCAACAAAATATGTTGACCCAGGAACACATCTAACTCAACAAAATCAGGACGTGCGAAGGCACCTATTGTATCCGTTGGCGTTCTTATTATTATTCTTCCTTCTTCTTCTTCCGTTTCTTCCGCTCGAGTCTATGGCAGCCCAGAGAACCGCTTGCGGGAAAGCTGGTAATTGAAATTTGGTATACTAATAAAGGATAGTCCCATCATTAACCATACCAAATTTGGAGTCTCTAACTCAAATTCTCTAGCGCCACCACTTGTCCAAAGTTTCACTCATGTTTATGCTAATAACTTTTGAACCGTAAGGCACAGAATGAAATCTGAATCCTTGGCTCATGGCGAGTCGAATTAAGTCCAAAAACTGCAAGGTTTATTTTTTTTCTATAAATTTTTGTTCGTAAAACCTACTTTTTTGAACTCATCCTAAACGGTTTGTCTGATTTTCACCAAAATTGGCTCAGATCATCTTCAGACCATGCTGGCAAAAAGTTATGTAATTCAAGTTGATTAGTCAAACCGTTCTCGTACAACGTGCAAATGAATTCTACGACAAGCATGCAAAAACGGTTGTGAGGCTGTATCTCCGCAATGGTTTGGCCTATTGAGACCAAACTTGGTGTGTGTCATAACAAGCATGACCTGAAGCTACCTGCAGTGTTTCAGCACAGTGCCACCTAGTGGTCAGGAGATATGAAAAATGGCTATTTTTGTTTATAACTTCTGAATAGTTTGGCCAAAATTCACAAAACTGGTCTTTTTAAATTCGGTGCATCATGTCCAACCATACCCATTTTTCTTATGTCAGCCATTTTGGGTGTCAGCCATATTGAGTTTTGTCCAAAAATGCTATATTTTGCGAATACATTGATATATCGTTACAAAACTCGGTATGTGTCCTCGGCACCATCCCCTGACAGTACTCAAAAAAATCGAGGGCAGCGCCACCTTGTGGTCAATAGTTATAAAGAAATTTACAAAAATGCTAATAACTTCTGCTTACAGTAGCCTTTTGTAATGAAAGTGATCTCAATAGATTCCTTGGGCAAGCCGAAAACATTGATACCCATTATGCTGATATTGGCCAAACATCCTGTCCGCCATTTTGATTAATGTTGAAAACCTACTTTTTCGAACTCCTCCTAGACAGTTAGTCCGATCTTCACCAAATTTGACTCAGATCATCTTCAGACCTTGCTGACAAAAAGTTATGGATTTCGTGTCGATATACAAAATGGTTTCCGTTTAACACATCAACAAATTTGCTGGAAAGATGCCAAACTACATCTGAGGCTGCATCTCTGCAAAACCTTGACATATTGACACTAAATTTTATATGTGCCATTGTCAGCTCACACTGACCACGCCACATCAATTTGGTAACGGTGCCACCTATTGGTCAGAAGTAATACACCATTCATTAAACATTAATAATGAAATTTCCAAAAATGCTAATAACTTCTGATTGCATTAGCCTATTGTACTAAAACTGGTCTCAAAATATTCCTTGGGTCATGCTGACAACATACATACCAATCATACCACAGTTGGCCAAACTTCCTTTCCACCATTTTGATTAATGTACAAAAGCTACTTTTTCGAACTCCTCCTAGACCGTTGGTCCGATTTTCACCAAATTTGACTCAAATCATCTTCAGACTGTGCTGACTCAAAGTTATGGATTTCGTGTCGATAGACAAAACCGTTTTCGTACAGCGCCACTACATATTTGAGGCATGATGCCAAAATAACTCTGAGGCTGTATCTCTGTAAAGCCTCGACATAATGACACCAAACTTTGTGTGGGTCATTGTCACTTCACACAGAACACATCACATCAATCTGAAAACAGCACCACCTGTTGGTCAAAAGTGATAAGCCATTAAATTGTATTACTATTGATTGCATTTATGATTTTTTCAGCCATTTCAACTGATATTGTCCTAAAATGGCTTAAATTACTCGTTGTTGAGGTCGGTCTGTTGCTCCTTGTCGTGCTTAGCTCCTCATTCTGCCTCTTTAGTGCTTGGTCCCACAATTACTGCTTGCAGCTATATTTTTGGATATTATATTCTTTGCCTGTTGTTATTTCTTGGCGCTGGCCTTACATCTTACAACAATGAAAACCTTGCTTAGTCTACAAACCTACAAAAGCTTGTTGGGACTAATGCATTACACATGAGAAGTTACATTTTACAACTACATTTGGCTTTTAAGTGACCACAACAACCCATAATTGTCAGCGAAAATCACATCAATCAGACAAAGCCAATGGCGTTTTCACCTCGCATTGGCAGCGTCCGGACCAAAAAGCTTGAACACTAACATGTGCGTTGTGTGCCTGCGTGAGAGGAATTAACTGTCCATATCAGCAGCTATTAATAGTATATATTTGTCATTCAAAAGAAAAAAACAAAACAAGGATATACAAGATATAAGCAGATATACGAAATGAAAACAAAGCAGCACTTAAGCAGCAAATGTTGTTATGCAAATATTCAAATATTGGAATTTGTGGAGTAAGATCACGTAACATTAGAACAGCCTTCTGTCTGCCTTAATTTATGTTCTCATTTTTATCATTTCCACTTTAATTCTCATTCACTGACTCGTTCGCTAAACTGAACATCCAATCAGAGTTGTCATTCTCCCATGCTGAATCGGGCAAACTGCTGTTGATGTTAGCCCGACAAGTGGAACACATCAAACAAACTAGCCAGACAGACGCTTGCCGACAACCTGCCGTTGGCCAGTGAGCGACCGCCGGCTTGGTGTGTCCTAGCCTTAAAGGACACTGAATCCTCAGTAATCTTATTGATATGACTGCACTGACATTAGTAGATGAGAACAAAATTTAAACTGAATTAAGCTAGATGATGGCACTATTGTCTTACGTAGATCTACTTTAAACATTTAGACAGTTTATCTGCTTTAACATTATACACCTGAATTGAAGCACCATTAAACTTGAGCTGAATAACACCATTGCTGACTGCTGAATAGAACTTAAAACTGATGAACTTTATATTATTCAACTAATCTGAACCAACACAACTGACAGGAGCCCAACAGTCACACTAGTGTCTTTACAGCTGCTTTACAGCAGAACCAACACACCTGTCTGCCTGCAGGCAATTTTTTGAGACCATGCATACAACAGTGTATGCGCAAGAAAAAGGAAGCAGAGATGCAAACAATTGTACTGTGCATGTGTTGAACTCGGCAATACACACTCATCTGCGGATGAGTATGTTTTAATAGCTGTGTGGACTGCATGCACGCAAGACACGTCCACAAGACACTTCCAAATGCGTGCACGCAAGACTGCATGTAAGACATGTCCAAATGTGAAACATGAAGTACACCTTTAGACACTGTAAGTGCTGAAAATATATGTCTTTTATTTTGTATTGTGATTTTTGTATTTCCAGAGTGTTTGGTCACATGGGTGATGCAGGTGGATATTCACCGGATTGTGTTTCCTGTTTGATAATGGAGTGGAGAGGGTGTGAGCAGCAGGAGCGCTCACTTCTGCTGACCGTTCGGCATGTTTTTAATTGTTTTAATCATGCATTTGTTTGCTACATCGTGTTAATAAATTCTAAAAGACAAATGCAAATGACTGGGAACACATCACAGAGGTAACTATAGCCTGTTGCAACACCACTGTTTTAGGTTCCCCAGGTTTGCCCCAGGACTCTTATGTTGAAGTGTTTCCTGTGCCATGTTTGTAGTCAGTCTGTAGTTTTTTCACTGGATTAGTCTTCCCAGGTCTTGTTAAGGTTGTTATCCCTTGTGTATATGGCTGTGTCCGAAAGGTCAAAAATGCTGAGATACCTCATCTGATCGATTTTTGAAGGCAGCATACATGTATCCTTTGCTGCCATTGATTTCCCACAAGCCTGTGTGTTCTATTTCATGACAGTTGTGCTAAAAAAAATAAAGATGGCAGTTGGTGGTCATTTTGGAACTTTTTTACACTTTTGATGTTATTTCTATCAGGAAATTACTATCATAGTAAAATTTGCTTACCAAAGCTTGCTCTCTTCTGTTGTAAATCATTTAAACCATTACGCTGCCTGGGAAGCTTGTCCGAAGTCAGTTTCAAGAGGTGCCGCCTTGCACAAATGTTGTTGTCTGATAAGGCTGGCCACACACTAGACGACTTTCAAATCTTAACCGATTTTAATACCATGGTAGACCACAGACATTAAAACAGTTTCAATCGATTTTTAGCCTTATAATCCTCTGAATGCGCCTCATGTTAAATGACCATTCGTCCAGAACGCAAGTTCACACACTTGTTAACAGTACGAACAATTTCACAATGTGATGTGATCTCACAGAGACTTGCGAGATCAAACGTGACTAGAGAAGAAAAACAAATGGAGAACAATCAACATTGTCAGCTGGCTTTCCTGGCATGGGTTCTGTTTCTGCTTCTAGTGTGCGGCCAGGCTTCGGCAGCGAGACAAGTTAGTAGCCTGAATTTTCAGCCTACATAGTCCTTGTGTTGCCTTTGCTCATTGTATGGTGTTTGTTTCTTGTGCCTGTTCTCCTCGTTTCTGCTTGTTGTTTCATTTGGACTATTATGGCTCATTTCCACCGAGCGGTACGGGTCAGTACAGTATAGTATGGTACGATTCGGGACCGAACATGTTGATCCAGCTTGCGTTTCCACCACCCCTTACGTGATAGGTGTGGTGTATGCCGTAACGTAGCGATCAACATAAAGTGCGACAATAAGCACAACTCTTTTTGTTAAATATCAGTATTAATGAACAATAGCAGCCATTACAAAAGTATAAGTACAAAGTATAAGAGGCTTATATAAGAGGAAATAAAGACAAAAGAAAACAATTCAGTCAAACGTATCCTACAAAGTCAGCGCTGTACTATGGTAAAGTTCAAAATAAATACATAAAGTTAAATATAACTTTGTGCTCAGTCAGAACGATATGACATCAAAGCCAGCGGCAAATGTCAGACAGACTAGCCAAGCTACGGCTGCTCTTGGCGGATACATGAGCACTGAGCGCCCGGTGATCGCCTGGAGCTCGCGTCTCCGAAATCGGCATAGCAAATTTTCAAATAGGTGCTATCTTTATAAAGACACCACAGATTTGAGTTTTAAACAACTACATTCTTGCTTGAAAAACAATGACGTTTCACAAGAACAAACATGAGCGCATACTGAGAAATGGCTATTGTCTGTTTGAAAATATAAAATGATAAAACACAGTTATATTGTTTTGTGTTTGCGGACTGATGTAAATAAGCCCAGCAAGCATGAACAGCATGGATGAACGCGTGAAGGAGATGCTTTATCCCCCTGTACCACACACAAGTGACGATTCTAGTCAACCAATCAACGTTCTGCAGTGAGTATAGCTCCACCCTTTTGGTACTGTTTGCTGTGCTAGGAACCCCAACAGAAGGGTACCAAAAAAGTGGTACAGTTCGCTATTTTGGTACCATTCACAACTTTTGACAATGGACATGTACATAATTACGTAACATACTGTATTGAACCGTACCGCTTGGTGGAAACAAGCCATTAATAAACGTCTTCGCACTTAGATCCTCTTTTACTCCTGCATTTCTTGTTTCCCAGATGACAACCACTAAGTTGGCAAAAAAATGTGTTTCTCCACTGAAGGTCATTTACTGTATGTAGGTAAAATAAATGTTTTTGCAAGCAACATATAAATTGGAAAAAAAATGGCCCAAAAACGTGGCCACGAGTGACCATGAAATGACGGCAGCTTCAAGTTGTGTACTTCTAGGGCTGCATGCACTGCCATTGCAATGAACAGGATGCTAACAGACAGCATTCTTCAGGTATTTTAGACCTCTTTTGTTTAATCCAACCTTTTTAGCACACAGTGGAAATAACCCTGTTGAAAAATCAAAACAGAATATGCTGGTTAGGTATGTTTTAAAGCATGACAGCTTCATTGGTCCTGAGCAGGTTATAAGCATTGCAACTCGTTTGTGCTGGTCCTTAGTTGGTCCTGAGCAGGAGCTATAGTTGCTTAGGACCAGCACATGACCAGCTCAGGACCAGCTTAAACCACCTCAAACTAGCTACCATGTTTTAAAACATACCTAACCAGCATATGTTTTTTTTTTTTCCAACAGGGAATAACATGAAAATGTGTTTCATTTTAAATAACGAATTCAGTAATAGGTGACTCCTGGCGGCAGAGCAGTCATATTGCAAGCTCGCTTTCTTAGTGTACTTACCACCACAGAAACAATGGCAAATAGTTTCTTGAAAAGAATGCTTAATAATTGATGACGGCACGTTGTGTTCTCCAGCAACCTAGTTGATCCTGCCTGTAAGACAATATAATTTGTCAGAGACACAACAGGCCACAGCTGAATACCAGTGTTAGCCAAGTTACTTCCAAAATGTAATACATTATATATTACTAGTTGGTCTTTTAAAAGTAATTAGTTACATTACAATATTACTGTCTCTAAATTGTAATCTGTTACACTACTTTTGAGTTACTTTCACCAAAATATCCACAGAAGTATGACTAGGCATTATAAAATAGCAAAATGTAGTTTATTGCTGCTCATTATACATATAATAAAATTATTATTACTAAATAAAGCGAAATGTTAAAAATGTACAAACAATACCTAGCCTATAGACTATTTTGAACGGTTTTCGGAACAAAACAAGAATGAAATGTATAAGTACTGTTGTTCTCATGCAGCCTACCTTTCTCATTCGGCATGAATCCAATTAAATGTGTCCATATTCGCCATGTATTTGAATGCTAAACTATTAGTAAACCAGGCTTCGTACTTTACGCACGTAAAAACACCCTCACATGAACCCTTATATGTTTGGCCCAACCTCAGGCTGAACGGCACGGATTGTACTACTCAGTACGCACTATTTTAATCAATCAGTGTATATGTTTGGTTGACTGTATTTTATTCTGATAATGAACTGGCTGCAACGTTTGCAATGCTATATGTGTGTGCTTGAGGCACCAGCGCGAATGAACAGCGGAAACAAACAACAAAAAATACTGCTGACTACTTGAGAGGAACAAAACTCTACAATCCTATGAGAGTTTGCTACATTGTACTGACTTGTAGTCTTTCATACCATTTGTGAACATCACACCTGGTTTTCTGTTGAAAATCTGTGTAGCTGCATGGCATTCTTCAGGTTTGGCAGCTGTAATCTGATGCCACAAGCATTTTTCCCTTTAGTAACTGACTGTTTTTAATCCTCTGCTACTCTACACTGACATCTCTACTCCAATTTTTCTGTCCATTGTCCACTCTTTCTGCAAAAGAACTTATTGAGAAATATTAATACAGCATTATAAATAAAGTTTAACATGCTATTTTAATGTCACTACAGACCAAGTAAATTCCAAGTGCTAAGAATTTGGCTATATTTCAGAATACATAATTCTAGCAATTCTCTGCCTGTTATAAATCACATCCAGAAGATTGAGAGCATTGATAAAGCGAGGGGGGGGGGGTGAATAGTAACAGTTAAAGTATGCAAACATCAAGCATTTAAAGTATGCAATATATGGGTAGCTTATCTAAATTAAATTAATTATGATTTAAGATTCACTGATTACCTTTGATGTTTCTTTCACAATCACCATAAATGTCTGCTTAATTTAAATGCTGCGAGTTACTTTACCTGCCTGTTCACTCTTAACCTAACAACCAACTCCAGTAAACTCCAACCACTACCTTGTCAGAGTTATTTGCCCAGTGGGTTTATAGGCTAAGGGGCAGGGTTCTTTTTTTTAAATACTTCATTCTTCTTAATCAAAGTTAGTCCAATCAATGCATAATGTAACTGAAAGAACAGAGATAAAAATTAGAGGCTGACAATGTAGTAAATCTAATTAACTTCACATAAACCATTCACGATTTACACTCAAACATGATTCAGTTTAAAAAACCGCCAGTTTGATGGCAGAACCTGACACATTCAGTTGATAAAACAGGTTTACCATGCCTGGGGCAGATTCTGCATGATCTGATAATAATCAAGTTTACTACAAAAACGGATTCATTTCAAGAGGCACAAGAGAAGTTTAGTTTTATGTGTGACAAATGCTGGATCTTTGTATGCATAGTTCTTAATTTAAGGCTGTAATTTGAATATAACTTTAATTTTAAATAAAGGTGCATCCAAACATTCTATGGCTTCTTTTTTGTCAGAATTTTAAGAAATACAAAGAATATCCACCTACAATGCAACTGAGTACCGATATCAGTGACTACTAAATGACTAAGTTACATTGTTGTAACATATTTTGCAGATACTAAAAGTAATGGACGATGCAAGCACAGAAGTGTTAAGACTGACAAAAACCAAGAGCTGAAACTCACATAAACCCCTGATTTATTTTTCTCTTGTGAAACTCTAAATGATAACATACCATTCAAATACCATACCACTCAGCCACGCCTACCGCATTGCCTTGGGGAACGAGGGAATAGTTTCACTCTCCATCACCTAAAGCAATCATTACAGTTCCTCCCCCATTCGTCCACATAAAAGGAACAGGGGTCGTCTTCTCCTCACTCATCCGCTCATTCCTTCTCCAGCCAGAGCAGACAACGGCAGCAAGCCTTCCTTCAAAACGATGGCGTCTTCTTCCATCCGCAGCTACATGTCCTCAGGAGGATCTTCTCGCGTCTCTGTCGCTGGTGGCGGAGCTGGTCGTATCACAGCCATGCGTGCCGGTAGTGTGCACGGAGGAGCAGGAGGATACGGGACACGTATCTCCAGTGCCTCTGCTTCTCGTTCCTTCTCTGCTGGAGGTGGTGCTGGTTTTGGAGGTGGATTCAACCTGTCTGATGCCATTGATGTGTCTGCAAGTGAGAAAGCCACCATGCAAAACCTCAATGACCGTCTTGCCTCCTACCTGGAGAAGGTGCGCTCCCTCGAGAAGGCCAATGCTGATCTTGAGCTGAAGATTCGCCAGTTTCTGGAGGGCAAGGCTACTCCTGCTGCTCGTGACTACAGCGCCTATTATGCTACGATCAGTGACCTCCAAGCCAAGGTATGTGACTCAAATAATGAATGTATTATTCAAGTCAAACACCAACCTACCTTTACGAAATATATGTAAAATACATTGCATTTCTCAAGTGTGCATGAAAGAGAGATCTAAAATATACCTTTCTTGCATCTGAAGATTCAGCATGCCACTGGTGTAAATGGAGGCATCATCTTGAGCATTGACAATGCCAAGCTGGCTGCAGATGACTTCAGGGTCAAGTAAGTCTGCTACTTAAAGTATACTTATACTATAAAAAACATTTTTATAAAGGATCCAAAACAATTACAATGGATTCATTTTTGTGCAGATATGAGAATGAGCTGGGCATGAGGCAGTCTGTAGAGGCAGACATTGCTGGCCTGAAGAGGGTGCTGGATGAGCTGACAATGACCAGATCTGATTTGGAGATGCAGATTGAGGGTCTAAAAGAAGAACTGATCTTCCTCAAGAAGAACCACGAGGAGGTAAGTTGGTGGTTGGTTCACACTTGATAGTTCCTCTTGAAAAGTATGCAAGGCAAATGCTCAGTGGTTTATTGCTGCATCTTTAGGAACTCTTGGCGGCCCGTGCTCAGGTGAGCGGACAAGTCAACGTAGAGGTAGATGCAGCACCACAGGAAGACCTGACAAAGATCATGGCTGAAATCCGTGAGCACTACGAGGCTGTTGCTAACAAGAACCGCAAGGATCTTGCGGCCTGGTTCCAGGCTAAGGTAAAATGAGACTTAGACTGTAAAATTTGTAAAGTAAGAGTGTAATCAAAAGCAACAAAAAAAACTGATTGCTTTCCGATGCATTTCCTTATAGAGCGAAGCCCTCAATAAAGAAGTCGTTGCAAGCACAGAAACTATCCAAACGTCCAGATCAGAAATCACAGAGCTTAAACGCACACTTCAGAGTCTTGAAATCGAGCTTCAATCACAGCTCAGTATGGTAAGCAAGTTCAGAAAAACAGATTAATCTTGTAAAGTGCTTTGTTGTTATCACAATGTGTACAATAATGACTCTCCCCTAAACAGAAAGCGTCGTTGGAAGGCACTTTGGCAGACACACAGGCCCGCTATTCTGCCATGTTGTCCAGCTACCAGTCGCAGGTGACTAGCCTTGAAGTGCAGCTGATGCAGCTTCGTGGCGATCTGGAACGTCAAGGGCAAGAGTACCAGATGCTTCTGGACATCAAGACCAGACTGGAGATGGAGATTGCAGAGTACAGAAGACTGTTGGATGGAGAGCTGCAAGCTACAAGGTGAGACACAAAATCTTTAGGAACACCATGTAGATTAAACATGAACTTCCTAATTTTTAAGTGAGCATTATTTAACTTTCTTTGTTTTCTACTTCTGCAGTGTCTCAACCACAAGCAAAAGCTTAACTACACGCAAAGTGGTAACCATTATGGAAGAGGTGGTGGATGGCAAAGTGGTCAGTTCAACCTCCCAGTCTACAAGCCAGACATCTTAAAACCACCTTTGAGCAAAAGCTTTTTGCAAAAGAGTGATGAAAAGCCAATAAACTGGTCTAACTGTGCATTTTGGTGTTTGTCTTGTTTTGATGTCATTAGTACCTTGCATAAAATCTGCTCCTATTTCTGCATTTCTATTTCTTATGAAAACCAATAATTAGCTGGCATACTAAAACTACTATCTTTGTTCATAAACAAGGTGGCATGACTTGCTCAAATATTGCAAGCACTGGTATAAACCATTTAAAACTGGGGCAGTCATGGCCTAATGGTTAGAGAGTTGGGCTCGTAACCCGAAGGCTGCTGGTTTGATTCCCACACCAGCAGGAATTGAAGATGGGGATTGTGAATAAATAGGACTCTTTCCACCTTCAATAACATGACTGAAGTGCCCTTGAGGAAGGCACTGAGCTCCCTGGGCACTGGCTGCCCACTGCTCCCCGTGTGTGTGTGTGCACTTGTGATGGGTTAAATGCAGAGGACCAATTTTGACTATGGGTCACCATAGTTGACAATACGTCGTCACTTTAAATATGGTGACCTCTTACTCGAAGTGTCAGTTACAGGCTTATCTTAGTATTTTTGTCTTGTTTCTAGTCAAATATCTAAAAATTCGTAAATTAAGGTGCATTTACTAGATAAGCAAAAATGACATAAGATATTTAGTTTCCAGGGAAAAACCTAAATTAAGAGCAGTTTGCTCAAAATAAGTAAAATTATCTGCCAGTGGAGTAAGTCTTGTTTTAAGCATATTTTACTTACCCCACTGGCAGATAATTGTACTTGTTTCCAAGGGGGGGAAAAACACAATTAAGTGCATTTTGCTTAAAACAAGATTAAATATTTTATGTAATTTCACTTATCTAGTAAATGCATCTTAATTTAAGAATTTTTAGATATTTTGACTAGAAACAAGACAAAAATATTAAGTAAGATAAGCCCTTTTTTGCAATATACACTGGAGGTATTTCATAGTTTGCGATTTTTCTAAATCAATGAATGATTTTAGTAGTTCTGAAAGTCACTGACTTATGGTTATTTTATTTAGATATTTTAGTAAGCAATTTCAACATGCCTCATCAACAGATTTTTTTATTCACTTTAAACTGTTTATTCTAAAGAACATCACTTTTCTTTTCTCTGATGTTTATCTTATAATGTATGGAAGCCCATTTCCGCCACTGAACAAAAAAAATGGTAATTTTTGTCTCACTTTATTCTGACTTTTTTCCCTTGCAATTGCACGCAACTGACTTTTTCCTCAAAATTGCATGATATAACCTCGCAATTGCGAGTTATAAAGTCAGAACTGTGAGACCAAGTCTTTTTCTCAGAATTGCAAGTTTATATCTTGCAATTCTGACTTTATAACACGTAATTGCGGGAAAAAGTCAGAATTGCGAGATAAACTAGCAATTGTGAGAAAAAAAAATCAGAATTGCGATATACAAACTGGCAATTGCAAGGAAAAAGTCAGTATTGCGCTACTGCAAATATCAATACTTCTGTATATCTCTATCCCATACTTAACATACCAGTCATCGCTCCTATGTAATAGTTTGTGATGTTCTTAACTGATTAATACTTCTGTATAAAAACATTAGCTAGATGAGTAAATATAAACTTCAACTACAAAACCTACCAAACAAATAATTGATTTTAATAACTTTTCAAGTAACAAATTTAATGACAAATGTCTTACAGGAAGTGAGACAGTATCACAGCAAAGATTTTAGGTAAAAAAACAACCTTGCATACCTCTTTGTCACCATGATAAGCATCTGAATCATGCTTTTGCTCTAATTAGATTCCCTAAATCAGGGGTCCCCAAACTTGATCCTGGAGGGCCGGTGTCCTGCAGAGTTTAGCTCCAACTTGACTCCAACACACCTGCCTGGAAGTTTCAAATATACCCATGAAGACCTTGATTAGCTGGTTCAGGTGTGTTTGATTAAGGTTGGAGATAAACTCTGTAGGACACCGGCCCTCCAGGAGCGAGTGTAGTGACCCCTGCCCTACAGCATGCAGAGTTCAATTATTACAATCTTTCTGCTGTCGATTACTGTACTTTCCATTGTCTATTTTGAACTTCATCAAAAAAAAAAAAAATTCTTTGTTACTCCTACTCTTAGATCTGAAAAACTTTAAATTGTAGTCCATTACTGATTACAGATTACATGATGAAAATTGTAGTTAGTTAAGACAATCTAGGTTACGAGATTGTTATATTAAATATTTTATAGTATATATTATAGTATTAGTAAATATTTTATGTATATTATACATTTATATTATAGTTATTTATATTATAGTTACAGTAAATATTTTATGTCAAAGGGATTTGGCTGACAAAAACTTTTGTGAATCCCTGCATTATATGAACAAACATTAATAAACAAGAAAACAGCAGTGACTTTACACACCTTAAGTCTTCCAGCTTTTAAATATTTTTGCTCAGCCCTCCAGAACCAACAATTACTAAAAGTCACTGGATATGATGAAGACATTTCACAGCTATACATTACCAGTGTTTAGTAACTTACACAATTATTTGTTTTATACATGGTTTAATTGCTTGAGGGATGGTCCCCTCCATTTCACGCATCATGCCTCCAAATTCAGAAGCATAGATCACAAAATGAGTTACGTATTAACATGGCCATTCCATATTGTGAATGTAGTCTAAGTTAAATGGTATGACACACAGTGAGATTTTTGAAAAGGAAACTTTAAAAGAGAAAAAAGAAGAATTAAGAACACTTATGAATAATTATGAATAATTTACTGTCATTTTATGAATAATATGTAATCATGTAATCCATAAAAAGTAACTGTAACTTTTGGAAAATGATTACGCAATCCAGATTACTTGTAATCATTTACTACAGAGGGCTGTTCTTCCTTCTAACTTTATCTTATCCTCGACAAATTAAGTCAGGTAATCAGAAGTGTATTTAAAACTGTTTGTCTATAAAAGCACCAAAGGTACGTCAGCAATACCTCTGAATTTGACACAGGCTGGTAAAGGTTGCAGGGTCAAACCTTAAAGGATCATCACCTGTGTGGCCTTGAGCAAATAACATAACCCCAGGTAGCGCTAGGCCAGCACAAACAATACATATTTTTAACCGGTTTCAACAATATGCCTCCAGAAACAGGGTTGGGAAACACTGCTTTAGGTGACTGTCCCTGCAGCAATTGTATTGCAATAAAGTCTATTTTGTTGCATGACCACATACTTACATAATGGGAGGGACCCTGCAAAGTTTCTGGACATTGCCTCCTGTTGGTCAAAAGTGTAAATTAGGGTTAATTCTGTACCTTGAACATAATATAGGTCAGAATTGAATTAAAACTTAGAGCAAAATCTAAAAATCACCACTCAAGAATTAGTTCTAACTAAATGTTAGAAACTTACATAAATTCATTTGTTTTTAGAATTAAACAATATTAAATTTAAATACTCACTGTTTAGCTCTACAGTATTACAATCACTCCACACTCGAAATATTTAAAAGCTGCACAACACAACTGTGTTGCACACAAAAATAAGACATTCTGTTTGCCTTACGAAATATAAACATTCCAACCTTGTACAGCAAGCCTGACTATCATTAGCAAGTCTTCAGAAACCCACTTCAGACAAGCTAAACCTGCTTTCTAATCACTTGGTGTTTAATATAGCTCATTTTAAAGCAAGGATATTAAGAAAAAATTGCATTGTTTAAATATAGTATCTGTAAATAAGAACACATATAAAACATATGCAAACTAGGTAATGGATTTTTAATCAATATCTATAACTGATCATTTATATTAGTAATATATACAAAAAAGTTACTCACATTGGAAGTCCACATTTGAACATGCTTCAAATGAAATGTAGTGGAAGACTGGTTTTCATTTTAACATAAGTCAAACTTTTACCCCACAATTGTCTAAATTGGCTGATTTTATTTTATTTGTGTTTAACAATAGATAGGCCAACTAGACATATTGTTGGCTACCTTTTAGCTATAGTTTACTGAAAATATTCAACTATGTTATTCTATTTTTACTTCAAATTTTCATCAAATTATAAAGAAATTAGTTAATTTAACAAAACTGTTTGCTCAAAAAAAAGCATAGATTTCGGTGAACGCTTATGGCAAATTTTAAGGAATTACTAAGGAATTTAAGTGGAACTCTAAAATGTGTCTTCAGCCACGCCTGTTGCTTTAGGGAATGGGGCATAGTTTCTTGGTCCACCCCCTAAGGCAATCCATCTGGTCCCTCCCCCATTTGTCCACATAAAAGGACCAGGGGCTGGTCTTCTCCTCACTCGTCCGCTCTCATTCTCCAGCCAGAGCTGAGAACAACACCAAGCCTTCCTTCAAAATGATGTCTTCATCTTCTTCCACCCGCACCTACATGTCTTCAGGAGGTTCTTCCAGCTTTGGCGGCGGAGCTGGTCGTATCACAGCCATGCGTGCTGGTAGTGTGTACGGAGGAGCAGGAGGACACGGGACACGTATCTCCAGTGCCTCTTCTTCTCGTTCCTTCTCTGCTGGTGGTGGTGTTGGTGCTGGTTATGGAGGTGGATTCAACCTTTCTGATGCCATTGATGTGTCTGCAAATGAGAAAGCCACCATGCAAAACCTCAATGACCGTCTGGCCTCCTACCTGGAGAAGGTGCGCTCCCTCGAGAAGGCCAATGCTGATCTTGAGCTGAAGATTCGCCAGTTCCTGGATAGCAAGACAGCCCCCTCTGCTCGTGACTACAGTGCCTACTATGCTACTATCAGTGACCTCCAGGCCAAGGTACGTGACTTACCTATAAAACATGATAGTAAAGTCAATCATTAAACTACCTTTAGACAAAAATTAACCAATTCTACATATCCTATGGTTCCTCATTTGCAAAGCATATATTCAAAGCATTTGATAAATCCTCAATCTAAATTTGACTTTTTTCATTTATTCATTTTGAGCCAATATCCCATGGTTGCTAATTTGCAGAGAATGTGAAAAATACTGAATTTCTCAAGAACGCAATTTGACCCTTTTATTTTTCATTCTGTGCCCCTAAAGATTCAGCATGCCACTGGAGTGAACGGAGGCATCTACTTGAGCATTGACAACGCCAAACTGGCTGCAGATGACTTCAGAGTCAAGTAAGTCACTAGGAACATGAACAAACAGAAACTCTGACATCTGTAAAAGGTCCAAAGCATTTATTTCAGTTTCTTTTTTGTGCAGATATGAGAATGAGCTGAGCATGAGGCAGTCTGTAGAGGCAGACATTGCTGGCCTGAGGAAGGTGCTGGATGAGCTGACAATGACCAGATCTGATCTGGAGTTGCAGATTGAGGGTCTAAGAGAAGAGCTGATCTTCCTCAAGAAGAACCACGAAGAGGTAAGTTGGTGGTTGGTTCACATTCGACAGCTCACATTTGATGGTGCATGTATTTTAGGCAAATGCTCAATGGTTTGTTACTGCATCTTCAGGAACTCTTGGCGGTCCGTGCCCAGATGAGCGGACAAGTCAACGTAGAGGTAGACGCAGCACCACAGGAAGACCTGACAAAGATCATGGCTGAAATCCGTGAGCACTATGAGGCTGTTGCTAACAAGAACCGCAAGGATCTTGAGGCCTGGTTCCATGCTAAGGTAACATCAGTTTTTAACGAAAGGGCGATGTTATAATGAAAACCAACAAAAGGTCTGACAGCTTTGCTGTGTCTCTTATAGAGTGAAGCCCTCAACAAGGAAGTTGCTGTGAGCACAGAAACCCTTCAAATATCCCGATCTGAAATCACAGAAGTTAAACGCACACTCCAAAGTCTTGAAATCGAGCTACAGTCACAACTCAGCATGGTAAGCAAGAAAAGATTAGCCATATGAAGTTTGGTCATAACATTGCATAGACCACAAAATAACTAAGTTTCCCCCAAACAGAAAGCGTCGTTGGAAGGCACTTTGGCAGACACACAGGCCCGCTACGCCGCCATGTTAAGTGGCTACCAAATGCAGGTGACCAGCCTGGAAGAACAACTGGTGCAGCTTCGTGCCGATCTGGAGCGTCAAGGGCAAGAGTACAGGATGCTTCTGGACATCAAGACCAGACTGGAGATGGAGATTGCAGAGTACAGAAGACTGCTGGACGGAGAGGCTACAAGGTGAGACAACTACAATACAAAATCTCTTAATAACATTTAGATAGCAGTGTCGCAACTTTTCAGTGAGCAGTGATGGTTTATTGTAATAAAAGTGTGATGAGGATATCTGTCTGGCATTTCTGTCATGTAATATTATTTGTTTCTACCTGTGCAGCCACTCAGCCTCAAGCTCAAGCACAACCTCGACTACACGCAAAGTGGTAACCATTGTGGAAGAGGTGGTGGATGGCAAAGTGGTCAGCTCATCCTCCCAGTCTAAAAGCGAGGTTGTGTCAAATACATCCTAAGTCAGAGTGATGAAAAACCAATAAACTGCACTAAATGTGCACTAACTCTGCATTTCTAGTGTTTGTCTTATTTTCTTCTGTTTTGTTGTCATATTTTATGTCACGGTGTTGAACGAAAAAAACTGAAAAAAAAAGAAAGAAAGAAAATGAATTACAAAAAGGCTGCCTATGCATTAAATGGCATACAATAAATCAGGCTAACATTAATTTCTCTACAAAGGAAATGTCTTATTTCCATTTACAAAAATAATCACGTTTCATATGTAGAACCAACTATATAAATGAGTGACTAAATCTATCTCTTCCATGTACACACATCTTTGTATGCATTTATGCATTACTGAATACAGGAACCAGCTAGGAACGTCATTATACTATGAGGTCAATTATACTTTACTGTGCTATAGGGGGCAAACACTAGCAAAGCCAATAAAAGCAAAGCAAATACAAGTTAAGCGAAGTTCCATTCGCTTTTCACAAACTGACAACTAACTCATCGAAAACACAGTCACTTTACATTCTTGACTTACTGACACTTCCTTGTCACTTTGAGATGTGCAGAGTTATTTTCAAGATGACTTTGGAGGGAAAGGGGTAATCCATTTGACAGCTGCTATTTCAAACTCTACTGAAAGATGATGACATGTTGGGATTTTGAGACCCATTCCACATCAAACAAAAACTAATCCACTAGACTAACAAGTTCTATAGTTGTTAAAGCTTAAATAAAAATGTAAAGAACTAGGTTGTTCAAAAAGGACAGCGTTTTCTCGCCAATAGCATGAAAAGTGCTAGGACCATCACTCTAAATAAATAAATTCATGAATTAATTTAAAAAGTAATAATAAATGCATAACAAATATAGTCACCACACCCGTCAGTATTTAAGTATTTACATTATAGTGAGTAAACATTCAAGTAGGCCTATTTTGAATATCACAATGTATAGACAACTACCCTAAGTAAAATGTTTGGGAAATATGCTAACTTTAACTAGTATAAGCGTTGTTGTGACTAATGTAGTAGGCCTACATCTGTGTGGAATAGACTACCATTGTAACATAGGGCCTACTTGGCTTATAATACAATATTTTGCTGCAGAAGTAGTCAATCAAATGTAGGATATATATACCATATATTCATCTTTAGATGACACCACGGTGTTTATCTGCATTTTTGTTCGCGTATTTAATCATTATGTACTGTTGATGTTACTCACAATCATTTTAACTTCAGTGAGTCACGTTAATCTCGTAAAGCATTTCTAGTACTCGAGACACGTTTTTGTTTTTTTTTGTTTTTTATATAGATTTTAACGTTCTAAATATTATAGTATTCCCATAACTTACTTAATAAAACGCAAGTGATATAACTTGTGGTGAAATCATACATTTGTGGCGATTTTATTTCCTCACCTCGTTCAAATCTCTCCCTAAGTAAAGCGCGCCACTCCTGTTAGGCGCGCGCACTCTTGTGGTCGAGCTCGCAATTGACGCTGTTAAACTAAGAACCAGCATTTTTACAATTTGACCTACATTTCACTAAATATTTTTTTTAAGTATTAGTATGAATCAAAATCATGATGCTTTAATGTGAGTAAGTAGATAAACTTAAAATTCTTTTTTTTTTTTTTTACAAAATTTTAATACGTTTTCTATCAGTTGGTGACTTATGAAAAAACGTGATTAGACTAGTACCATTGTTTTAATTACTTTAAAATTGTACCATTTTTCACTATTGATAGTAGGGTAGAGTGAGGGAAAACGCGCCCTTAAGGACTGTTTCTGTGATACAAAAGTTAAACGTGTTCAGAAAAGTGAAAATGACATAAATTCTAAATAAAGTATGAAAAATGTCCAGAGTTTTCATGTTATTAGATTTTTAACAAAAAATTATATTTGTACCAAGAAGCGTACCAAAATGCACCCCAGTCCGACAAAGCAATTTGCTTTAAACATTTACAGCAATTACAGCAAAATCAGAGTATAGGAAGTTTTAGCTTAAAATTTAAAAGAACATAACAATAATTGTGAATTACAGAATTATAATAGCCTATTTGAAACATTTTGTAAGCTGATGCTAACTCGCTAGCTAACTAGCTACCGGATGCTAACCTGACGTAATTTTAAAATAAAAAATCCAAATATTTTTATTCAACCAACTACCTATAATACATTTGATAGAAAAACAAAGGATTTGATGTTTAGAAGAGAGTAATTACAGTAATTGGACATTGCCCCCTGGCGGAGTTTTACCCCGCTGAATATGTGTGAGAAAGAAAAAAAACGTCATTCTAAAAATATAATTATATTTTCTAAACAACAAGCTTTTAGACACGTTTTTCTTACTGCTGAAAAATAGATAATTTACAGTGAAACCCGTTTTCTCTCAGTACATCTCCAGTGTAAGCTTCATGGTGAAAACTTCTACAACACTCTTGTCAACGTAGTCCATAGTTACAATAAACATCTTCATTTTATCTTGTGGGTATTTTGGGAAAAGCAGTAAGTGTGTTGGGGGGAGTAGGGGGAACAACACAGACAACACTGTATAGTGCACTACACAGGCAATAGGGAGCTTTTGAACATTTATGACTTGTTGAATTTATAACCAATAGGGCGGGGTCACGCACTTTAAATTCCTGCAGCTCATGCATGCTGAACTACATATTTCTACGCCGATTAATGAACTGAAATTGGGTATAAATATTGAGAATACTGTATTATGTTGATATTAGAATATCAGTATTATCTTTACTAAATAATCTTAATTTGAGTTTTGAAACTTGAATTCACTGTCTAATCAATCAAATGTCCACTCAAAAAATGTATTATATTAAATACCCATCCATTTTCCAAACTGGATTCTGCAGCTTGTCCCAGCATATTGGGCTGCATGCAGGTATCTTCTGTAGCTTCTGAAGGGCAGTAGTAAATAAAAAAATATGATATTTAAGCAAAATAAGAAAAATATACATATCTTCATTCTGTTCAAAAGTTTTCACCCCCATCTCTTAATGCATTGTGTTTGTATCTGAAGCATCGGTGAGAGTTCTATAACCTTCTGTAATAGTTGCAATAGTTGAGTCTTTCAGTTGTCCTCAGTGTAAAAAATGAATCTCAAATACACAAAAATGCTGATAAACCAAAGATTTAGTGGGACCTAAAGGATTTTTCTGAAAAACAGCAGGCAGTTTAACTGTTCAGGACAAACAAGGGACTCATGAACAACTATCACTAAACAAAAAACACAGCTGTGGATCATTCAGGTTAAGAATCAAGTGTATGTAAACTTTTGAACGGGGTAGTTTTTTTTATAAATTCAACTATTATTTTCTCTTGTGGACTATATGTAAACGTATTTTATGTGAATATCTTATTCAGGTCAGTACTAAATAAAAAAAAATAAAAAAAACATGCATTTTGTATGGTCCCTCTCATTTTGATAAAATAATGATTAAATCTAAGTATTTTTACATATTTTATTACATACAGTAATTATTACATATAAGTATTAGCCTAAGCTTAAAACACTTATCCCACTTCTAAATCTCAAATTAGCTAAATGTCCGATTAGCTAATGTGAAAGCTCTCAATTTAACAATACAAGAACTAAATGCATCATGAATCTCTTCATAATACAGAGATCTGTTCTGCAGCTCAACAGCCTAAGGGAGGAATTTAAAGTAAAGCTGAACTTGGTGAGAAACATTCTGCTGCTCTTTGTAACGCACACAGGTACATGCACAAACATGAGATACTTTAAACAAGCCTACACTTTTACCCCCCTTATAGTAAAATTGTTACATAATTTATTTGCTGTAAGCAAATCTTACATTAAAAATTAGATCAGCATACCACACAGTTTCATATCTTCAGTTACATATTTTGCACTGTAGACAAACTTGCATCTTCCAACATTTACATCACTTACATGATGAAAGTGGTGTTCAAATTCTGCACTGAACTTTGTGTGCCTCAACATATTGAAATTAGGCTATCATTTGAGTTAGTTATTGGCCTATAAGTTAAGACTGATCTTGAATATTCAAGGTTTTTAGAGTGCGAGAGGCTTTACTACAGTAAAAACAGCAGTGAAAAACAAACAGCGTCCATAAAAGTTTGAACATGTACAGAGCTGCTATCTGAGGAAAGGTTTACGGGGGGAATGCAAGCGTCTATCTTACTCACTTGAGGGTACGATCAATCAGCCAATTTTACTTCTTAGCGTCACCTTTCACTTCAGGTGATTTAAGCTGACAGAATTCCTTGCTGTCAGCAAATTTTTTATGAAAATAAGGTCAGCTACCAGCATATATAAGGACCCGGAGCTGCTCCACTGTACTCACTCTCCAGCCAGAGCAGAGTAAGACCACAAACCACCATCCACATGGCTACCACCTTCTCCAGCGGCAGCTTCGTTTCCAGGTCCTCAATGGGCTCCTCACGCTTCTCTTCTTCAGGTGGAGGAGGTGGCCGCATCAGCGCCATCAGGGCTGGCAGTGTTTATGGAGGCGCAGGAGGTTCAGGGGTCCGTATCTCTAGTGCTTCTCGCTCCATGGCCTCAGCAGGCTCAGGAAGCGGCTTTGGCTTCGGAGGCGGATTTGGTGCCGCAGGAGGTGCTGGTGGAGGATTCGGTGGGGGATTTGGTGGTGCTGCAGCTGGAGGAGGATTCAGCGTCGGTGGAGGAGCAGATGACAGCATCATCGGCAATGAGAAGTTCACATTGCAGAATCTCAACGACCGCCTGGCTGCTTACCTGGAGAAGGTCCGCTCCCTTGAAAAGGCCAACGCTGACCTTGAGCTGAAGATACGCCAATTCCTTGAAAGCAGAATCTCTCCTACTGGCGGTGCTCGTGACTACTCTGCTTTCGAGGCTACTATTGGTGACCTCCGGGCTAAAGTAAGTCTATCTAGAAACTTGCTGCTGTAAGAAAATTGCATAATCTAATAATCTTCATTACCATAAAATAAATAAATAAAATCAAACAATGCTCACTTTTTCTTTGCAGATCTTCAGTGCCATGCAGGAAAAGAACACAGTTCACCTCAGCATTGACAATGCCAGCTTGGCTGCAGATGACTTCAGAGTGAAGTAATATTTACTTAATTTTTCATGAAATTTGTATAGAATATATGCGGTGGAAATGTACATGAATTATAGAAAAACAACAACAAATACCTATGCAACTAATCTGCAATTTGGCTCTTAACTTCAAAGGCCAATGGTCAATGGCTGCTAAACTTCTAAAACTCTATAATAGGAAAAAATATCCAGTTACAGCAACAAAAGTCTTGATGTTCATGCTCTTTTGCATAATGATCCTCTTTTTGACAGATATGAGAACGAGCTGGCAATGCGTCAGTCTGTGGAGGCAGACATCGCGGGGTTAAAGAATGTGCTTAGCGAGCTCAACATGAGTCATAAAGACCTCACCCTGCAGATCGAAGGGCTCACTGAGGAGCTGGTCTACATAAAGAAGAATCATGAGGAGGTAGTAAATCATTGCAAACCTTCGGAATGAAGTAAATCAGGTTTAAAACCCAAGATTTATGCTAAGAATTGTTAAACATTTTAGACAGGAGGTCAGGTCACACAGGTGTTTTATAGCTTTAAGCTCTAGATGTCACTGTTTTGTAACATATTTTCATACCATGACATTTGAAGGCAAGAATAAACAGATGATGATGGGAAGATATTTTAAAATGGAATTAAAAATTATATATGATGTTTCTTCAGGACCTCCTGACCTCACGCGATCAGATGAGTGGACAGGTCAATGTGGAGGTTGATGCTGCACCACAGGAGGACCTGACCAAAATTCTAGCTGAGATGCGTGAGCACTACGAGACCGTCGTAGCCAAGAGCCGGAGAGACCTTGAAGGCTGGTTCCAGCAGAAGGTTGGTTCAGTCCAGAACTTGATTCTGTATATGACAAACACTCATATGAAGTCTAGTGGCCAAGCTCAGAAATGTTGGAAATTAAAAAATAAAAACTGTTCAATGTGAAAGAAAAGCCAAACATCTATAGCTACTGAAATTAAAACACATTTAAAATAATTGAGCAGATTTTGCAAAGATGACTTGCTCAATCGCGAGGTACTGTCATTACCATTAGTTACTACAGCCTACAGTTTGCTAGCTAGCTATGCCTTTGTCACATAAATGCATATTACCTGGTTACGATCATTTATTAAACAGCTCATAAAACAGTCATCCATTCAGGTTGTAGCGGTGTTTCACAGTTGAGAGAGGCGGCAACTTTTCCGCGAGTGGGCGTGGTTTCCGCGCGGAGAGCGGACATGCCCGCAGCGTTTGAGAACAGAGAATACTGCTTATTTTGTCAAGATTTTCATAACTTATTTCATTTAAGCCAGGCTCACACTACAGGATTTTTAGCCCGATTTTGCCCCGATTTTGCCCTCCCGAGAATCGGAGCAAAAATCTTGTCGAGCACCTCGATCGGTCCCGATGTTCGGAACGGATTATCTGGTAATGTGAGACATTCACAGATCGAATCTTGCACCTCCCGATCTGCTCTCACACAAATCGGGGCCGCCCCGATCATATCAAACATGTTTGATATTCAGGATTTTAAATCGGGATGATCACGGCTATGATTACGTCAGTACTTTCACAACAGCCAATGCGCGACCGCAAAACAGCTCCTGTATGGTCCATTGCATAGTGGAGATGGAGGAAACTGCTTCTTATGTTTTTGTAGTAACACTGTCTGTATAATATGTTGAAAACATACCACAACCACATGGAGCAAGGAAAGCAATGCTCCATGCGGCCGAGTCCGACCCAAGCCCATCTTTTTTCCTCTTCTCTCAAAACAGCTTATACTGTTTTAGCAATTAAAATATTTCAGTTTTGTATGTAATGGCAAAGTGATTATATTTCGTTTCGTTTTTTTATTAAGTTAATTTAGAAAAACGTTTGGAGCATTTTTTGTTCTTTAAATATAAGTTTTTGTTTTTTTTAATTAACGACCAAGCCGTCAGCGGCAGACAGTGACTATGTTTAATCAGTTTTGCGTTCTCAAGTCGCGACCTGCCTAAAGTAAAATCTATAGATATAAAACAGTTAAAGCATATAGCAGTTAACTAACATTTGTAAACATTAAATGACGATCGGTTGTGTAAGATCACGTGAGGCGCTCCCTCCTTCATGATAATGTTAATAATAACCTGTAGTCTGTGATGCGCCACAATTTTCAAATCTTGTAGTGTGTGCATGTTTAAGATTTCAGGGAAGATAATCTGCAAAGATTCTCCTTATGTGTGCGCTGCAACCAGATTTCATAATCGGTTAGGATTTTAAAAATCCTGTAGTGTGAGGCCGGCTTTACTTGGCGTTTTTTTAATCATTCAAATTTATCCCTGCTGAAAAAAACTATAGAAAATTCTAATGGTTTCCACTACAAATACCCTTACAAACATTACAAACCATCAACGTTTAACCATTTAAACCATTAAAAATGGTTTTCTGTAATGTGTTTTGGGACATATTCCATTTATTGGTTTTAACAAGCCACCAATAGAAGGTGACCAATTACCAGTAAAGACCAACAGAGTCCATTACAGTTTCTATTAAAATCAATACAAGTCCTATTATAACCAGTAAAACCATTATAAATTTTGTGATGGTGTCTATTGTATTTTTCAGCAGGGTAGGTGGTTAAAAACACATTTTACTCTGGTGTGACAAACTCAGAACACATATTTAATATTGCTTTACACAGACTTTAAATCTATCCACCTTTTTCTTCAATGTGGAAGTAAGCCTATGGGTGATGGCGCTCAAGATCTGCAAACATTTGCTATAGGGAAATAAGGAGAAGAATAACAACGTGCAGTAAACGGTAAAACTGTTTGCACTATGAACTAGTGTGCTCATAATTGAGATAATATGTGACCATAGACCACAAAACCAGTCTTAAGTCACAATATTTATATCTGTAGCGTAAGCCAAAAATACATTGTATGGGTAAAAATTATCAATTTTTCTTTTATGCCAAAAATCATCAGGATATTATGTAAGGATCATGTTGCATGAACACATTTTGTAAATTTCCTACTATAAATGTATCAAAACTTAATTTTTGATTAGTAATATGCATTGCTAAGAACTTCATTTGGTCAACTTTAAAGGTGATTTTCTCAATATTTTGATTTTTTTGCACCCTCAGATTTCAGATTTTCAAGCAGTTGTATATGTTTGTATATGTTTCGGGCCAAATATTGTTTTATTCTAACAAACCATACATCAACGGAAAGCTTATTTATTCAGCTTTCAGATAATGTATAAATCTCAAAATTGACCATTATGACTGGTTTTGTAGTCTACATGTATTAAAATAATATGGTAAGACTAACCAATTTGCAGTATCAAGCAGCAAAACGAGATGTTTTGTAAAGCTAAAAATAGTTGGATGCGGATGAGACCAGAAGCCAGACATATAAAATTTACAAATGTGGAAGAAAAAGGCACAGCTAACCCTATGTTGGATTTATGCATGTATTAATTTAAACAATATTTTTTAAAACACTTCTTTTGCAGTCTGAGACCTTGAAAGAAGAAGTGGCAACAAGCACTGAGACCTTGCAGACTTCGAAAACTGAGGTCAACACAGTGAAGAGCACAGTACAGTCATTGGAGATTGAGCTTCAGTCTCTCCTTGCCATGGTGAGTTTGTGTAGACAAAATGTAAAGCCTAAAAGCTATTTGGACATATAAGTGATGCTTAACAATGCATGCTGATTGGTTTAATGATAAGCATTTAAAAAACAATCAAACCTTTAAAAATACCATTTTCAAGCAAAATACACTACCAGTCAAAAGTTTTTGAACAGTATGATTTTTAAATTTATTTAAAGAAGTCTCTTCTGCTCAACAAGCCTGCAAAAACAGTAAAATTTTGAGATATTTTTACTATTTAAAATGACCCTTTCTATTTGAATATACTTTAAATGGAATTTATTCCTGTGATTTCAAAGCTGAATTTTTAGCATCATTACTCCAGTCACATGATCCTTCAGAAATCATTTTAATATTCTGATTTGCTGCTCAAACAAGATTTATTATTATTATTATGCTGAAAACAGCTGAAAGGTCAAAGAAGAACATTTCTCTGAAACATAAATCTTTTGTAACATTATAAATGTCTTTATCACCACTCGTGATCAATTTAAAGCATCCTTGCTAGATTAAAGTATTAATATCTGTAATTTCTTTCCCAAAAATACATTTATGCTAACTCCAACTTTTGAATGGTATAGTGTAAGTATAGTGTAAGCTTTTTATTTTAGATAAATGCTGAGCTTTGGATCTTTCTATTCATCAAAGAATCCTGAAAAAAAATTACTCAACTGTTTTTAAACAGTGATAATAAAGATAACAAAACATGTTTGTTGAACAGCAAATCAGCATATTAGAATGATTTCTGAAGGACACTGAAGTAATGATGCTGAAAATTTAACTTTGGTCACAGGAATAAATTACATTTTAAAATATATTCAAATAGAAGCAGTTATTTTAAACTGTAAAAATATTTTACAGTATTACCGCTTTTGCTGTATTTTGGATCAAATAAATGCAGGCTTGGTGAGCAGAAGGGATTTAAAAAAAACAAAAATCTTCCTGTTCAGAAACTTTTGACTGGTAGTGTATTTCATGTAAATATGTTCAATTTAAATGACAATTCCATTCAAAAGTAAGAGAAATGGTATTTATTAGAAAATGTGCAGGTCTGGTCATTGCTAACATGTTTTTCTCATTAATCTACCACACAGAAATCATCCATGGAAGGCACCCTGAGCGAGACTCAGAATCGCTACTCTCTGCAGCTGTCTGGATACCAGGCACAGGTGAGAGTTTCTAAGGCTAAGAATCTCATAAATCTTACAGAAATATCTCTTACTGTAGCCAGCTCACTGAACCAGATTTTAAAATGGCATGTGTTGGGGTTAAAAGTTCTGTCTTCTCCCCTCGGGCGTGCAGGTGAGTGGAATGGAGGGTCAGTTGGTGCAGCTTCGTGCCGATCTGGAGCGCCAGAGTCAGGAGTACCAGATGCTTCTGGACATCAAGACCAGACTGGAACTGGAGATTGCAGAGTACAGGAGACTGCTGGATGCAGAAGCTAGCGGCAGGTAAATCGGAGACACTGGATTTGGACAGTAGAGTTGATACAGTCTTAAAAATAAAGGCTCTTTATTGGCATTGATGGTTCCATGAACCTTTACCATCTATGCAACCGTTCCATTTCACAGATTATTAAAATGTTCTTCACACTAAGAAGAAATGGTTCTTTTAGGAACCGTTCACTGAAAGTTCTTTGGGATACCAAAAATCATTTAATGGCATTGCTGTAAAAACACACTTGGGAACCTTTATTTTTAAAGTAGTAGATGGCTAGTTGGGATTTCTGTGGAAATTTGTGGTTTGTAGTTTGAAACACCACATTTGTAGTACAAATTAATCTTTACAGGTTCAACTGGTTTTTGTTTCCAAACAGCCTCGCAATCTCTGGCTCCGGCTCCAGCTCCTCCTCCAGCTCAATCACTACCACCAAAACAGCAGTGATCACTGTTGTGGAAGAGGTGGTTGATGGTGGAAAGGTGGTTTCATCCTCTTCAACATCGCTCGTTAAGTGAGGCACACCAGACTCGTCTTGGCTGGAGAACAGACCTGTAGCTCCTCTCATGCTGTCAGAATATGGTGGTTGTCTTTGAGCATTTACAACAAATAAAACCAGTGTTAAAGCCAAAATGTGTGTTGTTATGTCATCTATTCTACATGGATGCACTTTAGAGATCTTTCATTAAAAATTAAAGTGACAAGTAGTCCAAATAGGATATATTAGCATTAGCATTTTAAATAAATAGATTACACTAAACTGAAAATTTACTCATTCTCAGGCCATCTAAGATGTTGATGAGTTTGTTTCATCATCATAACAGATCTGGAGAAATTTAACATTACATCACTTGCTCACTAATGGAGTCAAAACAGCTGATAAAAACATCACAATAATCCATAAGTAACCCAACACCACTCCAGTCCATCAGTTAAAGGAGAAGTCCACTTCCAAAACAAAGATTCACATATAATGTACTCACCCCCTTGTCATCCAAGATGCTTGTGTCTTTCTTTCTTCAGTTGCAAAGCAATTATGCTTTTTGAGGAAAACATTTTAGCATTTTTCTCCATATAATGGACTGGTATGGTGCCCCGATTTTGAACTTCCAAATTGCAGTTTAAATGTGGCTTTAAATGATCCCAAATGCAGTTGTAAACAATCAAGCCGAGAAAGAAGGGTCTTATCCAGCAAAACGGTTATTTTCATTAAAATAATACAATTTATATACTTTTTAATGTTTTTTTTTGACTGCTTTTGTTCTGGTTCATGACAGTTGGGTATGTCGAAAAACTCCCATCTCATATTTTTCTTCAACTTCAAATTCGTCCTATATCGCTGTTTTACCTTTTTTGTTAAGGGTGTTTGATCTTCTGATTGATTGTATTTTTTTAATGAAAATAACCAATCATTTCACTAGATAAGACCCTTCTTCTTCGGCTGGGATCACTTACAACTGCATTTGGGATCGTTTGAAGCCACATTTAAACTGCATTTTGAAAGTTCAAAATCAGGGCACCATACCAGTCCATTATATGGAGAAAAATGCTGAAGTGTTTTCCTCAAAAAACATAATTTCTTTATGACTGAACAAAGAAAGACATGAACATCTTGGAAGACAAGGGGGTGAGTACATTATATGTGAATCTTTGTTTTGGAAGTGAACTTCTTTAATATCTTGTGAAGTAAAAAGATGTGTGTTTGCAAGAATCATTAATATATTTTAACTTCAAACAGTTGCTTCTAGCTAAAATATGAGTCTTCTATCGATAATATTGCTTTCTCCTGCAAAAAAAAAAAAGTAATATGTCTGAATTAGGAGAGAAATATGCACAGATCAAGCACCGTGTACAAGCTAAAACGGCTGAAGCAGTTCTAAACAAATATACTTTTGGATTCTGATGTGAGAAGACACCAGGGGATGGACTTTTTCCACTGGAGGAAGATTTATTATGCATTATGGACTTGTATTTTTGCCAAAAGTGAAGGTTTGACGTTAAAACGCTTTAATAATAGATTTATTTATTACAAACACACTATTTTTATGGATTAATTGATGGACTGGAGTGGTGAGGATTACTTGTGGATTATTGTGATGTTTTTGCAGCTGTTTGGACTCTCTGACATCCTGACAGCACCCATTCACTGCAGAGGATCCATTAGTAAGCAAGTGACGTAATGCTACATTTCTTTTAAACTGTTCTACTGAAGACACCAACTCATTTATATCTTGGATGGCCTGAGGATAAGTAAACTGTCAACAAATTTTCATTTTGGCGTATTACTTTAACTTGGTAACGCATATCAAACGTGTCCAATCCTGATCCAACCACATCCTCAACCTAATCCAGGTGAGAAAATATTGTATTACATTGAGTGCATAATGGTTTAAAATGACTGCTGAGCTACGTTAGCAAAGTTACATATGTATCGGTACATGAATTAGCTAAACAGTTTACAAAAAGAGTATCCCCCCAATGGACCACTTTAGCAATAGAATTGCACTGATGACAGGGTCAGTTGTTGCAGCTGAAACTTGAGATTGCAGAGTACAGGAGGCTGATGAATGCAGAGCAGCTTCACAGGCTTAACTGGGTTTTGTTTCCAAACAGCCTTGCAATCTCAGTGATCACTGTTGTGGAAGAGGTGGTCGTGGTGGGACAGTGGTTTCTTCCTCTTCAACATCCCTCATTAAGTGAAGCACACCAGACTCATCTTGGTTGGAGAACAGACCTGTAGCTCCTCTCACGCTGTCAGAAATTGGTGGTTTACAAACACACAGCTTTTTCTTTACAAGATTATTTTTATGGATTAATTGATGGACTGGAGTCTCATTCTGACGGGACCCATTCACTGCAGAGGATCCATTGGTGAGTAAGTGATGCTACATTTCTCCAGAACAGTTCCAGTGAAGAAACAAACTCATTTACATCTTGGATGGCCTGAAGGTGAGTTAACTCCTTTAAACTCAAATAAATTGGCGTACTACTTCAATTTGGTATTAATGCATTTCATTAAACATGTCCAATCCTGATCCGACCACATCCTCAATTAAATCCAGGTGAGAAAAAATTATATTTTACTTCTTATTGTCACCTTTGCCTTCAGGTGATTTAAGATCACAGAATTTCTTGTTGTCTGGAAATTTTTTATAAAAATATGGTCAACACGTCTCTGCTTGTCAGCTACCAGTATATATAAGGACCCTGAGTTGCTCCACTGTACTCACTCTCAAGCCAGAGCAGAGTAAGACTACAAACCACCGTCCACATGGCTACCACCTTCTCCAGCGGCAGCTTCGTTTCCAGGTCCTCAATGGGCTCCTCACGCTTCTCTTCTTCAGGTGGAGGAGGTGGCCGCTTCAGCGCCATCAGGGCTGGCAGCGTGTATGGAGGCGCAGGAGGTTCAGGGGTCCGTATCTCTAGTGTCTCTTGCTCCATGGCCTCAGCAGGCTCAGGAAGCGGCTTTGGCTTCGGAGGCGGATTTGGTGCCGCAGGAGGTGCTGGTGGAGGATTCGGTGGGGGATTTGGTGGTGCTGCAGCTGGAGGAGGATTCAGCGTCGGTGGAGGAGCAGATGACAGCATCATCGGCAATGAGAAGTTCACCTTGCAGAATCTCAATGACCGTCTGGCTGCTTACCTGGAGAAGGTCCGCTCCCTTGAAAAGGCCAATGCTGACCTCGAGCTGAAGATACGCCAATTCCTTGACAATAAAATCTCTCCTACTGGCGGTGCTCGTGACTACTCTGCCTACGAAGCTACTATTGATGACCTGCGGGCTAAAGTAAGTCTAACTAGATACTTACTGCTATAAGAAAACTGCATTACCTAATAATCTGCATTACCATAAAATAAGCAAATCAACTCAAACAATGCTCACTTTTTGTTCACAGATCTTGAGCACCATGCAAGAAAAGAACACGGTCCAGCTCAGTATTGACAACACCAGCTTGGCTGCAGACAACTTCGGAACGAAGTAATATGTCTTTTATTTTTCTTTAAATTTGTATAGAATATATGCTGTGGACAGTGTTGGGGAAAGTTACTTTGAAAAGTAATGCATTACAATATTGTGTTACTCCCGAAAATGTAACTAAGTATGTTACTTAGTTATTTATTATGGCAAGTAATGCGTTACTTTTGCGTTACTTTTTAAATGTGGGCAAGGCTTGCTTGTTTTTTTTTTTTATATAAAAGTTCTATTTTTAGTAAATGTAAAAGCACTTTCATACCAAAAAGTGAAATGCTTTAGGCTGTCTGTACAGTAGAATGCAGGAGAAGAAGGTTCAACACTCTTTAGCAATGAAAAAATTGAAGCACAAATGTTAGTTTATCTAAAGTGTTTTTGCTTATTAGCATGGTTGAACTGGACCATCAAAGGTTATTTAATTTATGTCATGTTATTTAACATTATGTTATTTAACATATTTCATAATTGCAGGTTTGTGTCATATTCTGAGTTTGCATTTCACTGTTTTAATTCATTTTGATGAATACTGAATACTTTTTTGCAAGTGAGATAAATTAATGCATGTTCACATTTAGTCTAGAACTACAATATCATGTTTACACAGCGTATACAACGCGCCAACGCATCTGTACTTCCGATTTTTCTCAACATTGAGACAGGTGACTTGTCAGTAAAAAATGGAAAAACAGGCATTATTTATTTGAAAAAGTAACTCAGATATTTTCTCGTAAATTAAAAAGTAATGCATTACTTTACTAGTTACTTGAAAAAAGTAATCTGATTGTGTAACTTGCGTTACTTACTTATTTTTAAACTATTTTAACATACAAGTTTCTTTATTCTGCTGAAAACAGTAGAAAATATTTAGAATAATGTTGTTAACCTAACAGCTAATGGTAGCCACTGACTTCCATAGTAATTTTTTTCCATATAATGGAAGTCAATGGCTACTGTCAACTGATTATCAACATTCTTTTAAAATATGTTCAACTAGTAACAAACTAATAAACTACAGTATAATAGGAAAAAATATCCAGTCACAGCTGTTTAATGTTCCTTTCTATTTGACAGATATGAGAATCAGCTGGCAATGCGTCAGTCTGTGGAAGCAGACATTGCAAGGTTAAAGAATATGGTTAGCGAGCTCAACATGAGTCATAAAGACCTCAACCTGGAGATTGAAGGGCTCAATGAGGAGCTGGTCTACATGAAAAAGAATCATGAGGAGGTAGTAAATTATTGCAAATTATGTAAAGCAAGTTTAAAACCCAAGATTTCTGATAAGAATTGTTTCAGTTAAAAATTTTAGATGTCAGGATGTCAGGTCACATGGTTATTTTACAGCTTTAAACTGTACGTCACTGTTTTGTAACATATTTTCATACCATGACATTTGAAGGCAAGAATAAACAGATGATGATGGGAAGATATTTTAAAATGGACTTACAAAAATTATATATGATGTTTCTTCAGGACCTCCTGACCTCACGTGAGCAGATGAGTGGACAGATCAATGTGGAGATTGATGTCGCACCACAGGAGGACCTGACCAAAATTTTAGCTGAGATGCGTGAGCACTACGAGACCATCGTAGCCAAGAGCCGGAGAGACCTTGAACGCTGGTTCCAGCAGAAGGTTGGTTCAGTCCAGAACTTCAATCTGTATAAGGCAAACACAACGCTCATATGAAGCCTAGTGACCCAGCTCAAAAGATTTTGGAAATAGAATGAAGTTTATGAAAAAAGCTAAATATCTATACTGAAGTTAAAACAAATGAACAACAACTGATCAGATCTTGCAAAGATGACTTTTCTGAGAGAAGTAGTATCGTCTTAGGCTGCATTTACACTAGTGCGTTTTCGTTTTAAAAATGCATAACTTTTGCTATGGTTACGCCTGTTGTTTACACTACTCCAGCGTTTTCAACCCTCGAAAAGACGATTGAAAATGCTGCACACCCTGTTTTAGTTTGAAAACTCCAGGGCTGCATTTCAGTGTAAACGGACCAAAACGGAGACTTTTGAAAACGATGGCGTGGCTGCCCACATTTGATCTGCGTATCTTTGACGACCATGTAAACAATAACATCATGCTCATTGTTCTACCCATAGATTTGTGCAGGTAGATGCATCATTCGACCGCTCATTCGACGTAGACGTGTCCGCCATAGGGAACCTACCTATACATATCTATGGTTGTACCTGCGTGAATGGCCATGTGACGTCTTTTCAGAGATCGTTTCTGAAATGCAGAGGAAACTAGTGTAGACGAGGATCATACACTAGTTTAAATAGTGGCTGCATCCGAAAGCCTAGACAGCTGACTTGCTCTCTCTCTGCCATCAGTCAGTGATTTCGCAGGCAGCGTTTTTGCACGAAGGCACCTTATGAAACTGATTTCAGACAGCCTTCTGAGGCAGCGTAACAGTTTAATTATCTACAACAAAATGGAACGAGTTTTGATTATAGCTAAACAAATATTTAGATACTATAATATTGATTTCTCGCTAGAAATAGCATCAAAAGTGCAAAAAGTTAGTCAGAAATCCAAACGCAACTTTCAGACGCCATCTTTATTTTTTTTTTAGCTCAACCGTCACAGAATGGAACATACAGAATTCTGGGATATGTAAGGCAGCGAAGGATACATCTATGCTGCCTTCATAATTCAGTCAGAAGAAGGTATCTCTGAAGTGAAATCGAATTTGTATTCGGACTTGCCTTGATGCCTTTCTGCCTTTGAATGCTGACTTCGAAGGCAGCATTTTAGAGCTTTCGGATGCAGCCAGTGTAAACAGGGCCTATGGCAGACGCGTCTGCATGCTTGGAGCGGTCAAATGATGCATCTACCTGCAGAAATCTATGGGTACAACAATAAGCATGATGTTATTGTTTACATGGTCGTCAAGGATACGCAGATGGAATGTGGGGAGCCACGCCCATCGTTTTCAAAAGTCTTCGTTTTGGTCCGTTGAGTTTTCAAACTAAAACGGGGTCTGCAGCGTTTTCAAAAGTCTTCGTTTTGGTCCGTTGAGTTTTCAAACTAAAACGGGGTCTGCAGCGTTTTCAAAAGTCTCCGTTTTGGAGGGTTGAAAACGCTGGAGTAGTGTAAACAACAGGCGTAACCATAGCAAAACGTATGTGTTTTAAAATGACAACACATTAGTGTAAATGCAGCCTAAGGCCATGTCCACACTTGCCATCTTTTTTGAAACAGCCAGCGTCTGTTTTACATTATAATCCTATGGAGTAAACCGTGTTTTCAAAAAAGACCTGAGTGCAGTGCCACCGCTGGCGTCTTTTTCTGCAGCTCAGAGCGTCTTTTCAAGTTAAACTTTTCTGAAAAAATGCCCTACGTCAAGCGCCTTTTTGACAGCTGACGAATGACAAGCCAGTAGCGAGACCTGTCATTTCCATAACAACAAGAAAAAATGGAGAAGGTGCCGGTAGATAGACTTTTATTTTATTGTTGTGGACCGACATTCTCCTCCCCGCTAACTTAAAAAACCAATATGCGGCGCCTTTAACCTAGTGGGCAAGAGGGGTATAACTGCGGCCTGGAGATCTCCAAATGGGGGCGGGAACTCCAAAAGGGGGTGGGCCATGGCTTCCTCCCTTTGACAGACAGGCACATGACACGCATGCGCAATGGACCTTTATCGCACCGAAATCGAACACCGGAAGCGCTTGTCGAAGCAGTGTATCGATTCTTCCGGTTATGTATATTTTTCAATATGCTGTAATCACTAGTTGAATAAAAACTGTTAAAAACAGCATCTGCAGGATGATTTCAAAATCCGGACATTTTCAGAGACATGCGAAGAAATATTCTGATGAGTACTGTGCACAGAATTTTCCAAACGCAACAGAACTTTTAGTTTTAATCCAACATACCGATCTGAGAAACGCATGGCTCATAAACATTCCTGATTTCACCACACTGCGTCAGTGCGTGCAGTGTGTGTGAGACCTGATGAATAAGATCAGAATCAACAAATTTATTCATTTGTATGAAATTTTTGTAGTTCTGTCATTTTTCATTCACAGACATTGTATGTAATTCACCTTTATGCCAAAATTCTTAAATAATACTCAAATCACGATGTCAACGCGTTAATCTAGATTAATTAGCTAAAATGTTCAACATTGTTATTTCTTTAAGGCAACGCCCGTGCATTCATTCATCTATTTTAATACGAAAATAACCATGGTATGTGTAGTAAAACTACGGCAATACAAATGGAAATCAGTCCGCGGAAAAAATAAAATATAACATAGTTACTACATTTACTACAGTAAATCCAAAATGTATTTTAATGTAAACAGGTATAAAATATGATGAGAAAAACATTGTTAAGACGAAATTGACTGCAGCAGGTTAAATATTCAGAATGCACATTTGGAAGAGAAATATATTAATAGAAACATTTCAGCAGGTGATATGAGATGTAGGCCTAAACATCCTCAGTTGCGAAATGCATGCTCCCGCGTAATATTTCAGAAGGACCTTAATTCATCCCACGCATCTCATCCGTGTTGTGTCAGGAAATCGCGAAAACTGAGGCAGTGTGTCATTGTCTAGAATAAAAAGCAGCCAAACACACTGCAGTAACACCGGCGAAAGAAAGGAAAGAGAGGATTCTCGCATTAATTTTCATTGCGTTGCAATGGGACCGGAAGTGGGGATACACTGCTTCGCTTACCGGATATAGGAAGTGAGATAAAGGTCCATCCCCTTATTCTTATACGGCTACTTGCCACATATGTAAATAATTTAATACAAAATATGAATTTCATCATATTTTATTACCTCAAGAAGACTCGCAGTACCTGCTGCATCTGTCTGTAATCAGCTGTTGCGGTTTTTGTCGTAAAATAACAGACCACTAGATGGTGCAATTGATATCAGAAATGAGAATTGCCATTAGCCGAGTAAAATTATGAATGAATGACGCATAGTAGTCCTTCTTTAAGCATGGACAAGTTTTTGAAAAGACAAGTGCCAGGTAAACGTAAAGATGATGAATCTAAAAAACAATGAATGCAGTTACATAGTACAAAAAAATAGTACAGAGTAAAGCTGCATGCTTTACTTTTAATGTTTCTACTCTAAAAGTTACTAGTTCCTTGTTTAGTTTTTTTTCAGTAAGTTGTCACACACTGAATTTTAATTATTACATTTTAAATAAATCCTTCTGAAGTTGTATTTATGTTTATGTGTAAATGCGGGGGTGGGGCTTGAATTTTTTTTATTCTGCAAAAGGGGGGCCCGGCAGAAAAAGTTTGGCAACCACTGCCTTACCCTAACCTTAACCAGTGAAAGTGACTACACGGCAGGATTGGCGCTGAATAGCATGGCGGATAAATAAATTTAATAAGATTAAGATTATACGATATGAGATCGCCAGGCTGTTCTGTAACTCCCAGCCGGACCTCACCGGAAAATGGGACCTTTTTAGTTACATCCAGCATCACTACCCCCTCCTACCCTGCGAATTTCACTGGGACTACCATGCACTTCACTGGGATGGCTCGGCTAGTTTATATCATTAACCACTGGCCAATAGCTTTATTTATATAGCATAGTTTATTTTATTTGAGATCTACTACAAACAATGTTCAATTTATAAAGTTTAGTTTTGAAATGTAAGTCAATAACAATAGGCTGAAGCCAGAGCCAATGGGGAAAGTCTTTGCGCGATGAGACCCCGCCCCATTTTGGAGGTTCTGCCAACTTTTGGAATTCCCGACCCATTTTAGAGATCTCCGGTCTGCCGTTATATATACTTGTAGTGGGAAACGCGTCGACATGTAACGTTATCGGCATTGCGTTTCAGGTTCGGGCGTCCCTTTCTCGAATACCGGCTTGCAGTCCCTTTCCGATCCCGTCCCCCTTTCTCTCTTCTACCACACTTCCTGTCTATATACTGTTGTATCAAATAAAGGCAAAAATGCCAAAAAAATAAAAAAAACAAAAGCCAATGCAAGAGCCAGCTTTCTCTTTTCTCTAGCCTTATACACCTAAAAACATTGGCACAGCTATGTATTAAATTAAACCCTTGTTTTAAAACACTTCTTTTACAGTCCGAGATCTTGAAACAAGAGGTGGCAACAAGCACAGAAACCCTGCAGACTTCAAAAACTGAGGTCAACACAGTGAAGAGCACAGTACAGTCACTGGAGATTGAGCTTCAGTCTCTTCTTGCCACAGTGAGTTTGTGCAGACAAATGTACACGCAGGCCCAAAATCTATTTGGACACACAAGTGATGGTTGACAATGCATGCTGATTGGTTTCATTGTCTAATGATGTGCATTACATTAAAAAAAAACATTTAAATAATAAACCCATTTAAAAGTAGGAGACAAGATATTTAGACTCTTTCCGGTTGTTAAACTTAATAGAAATTTTGCAGGTTTGGTCACTGCTAACTTGTTTTTCTCATTATCTCTCCTCACAGAAATCATCCATGGAAGGCACCCTGAGCGAGACTCAGAATCGCTACGCCATGCAGCTGTCTGGATACCAGGCACAGGTGAGAGTTCCTAAAGCTAATAATGTCATAAATCTTACAGACATATCTCTTACTGTAGCCAGCTCACTGAACCAGATTTTAAAATGACATGTGTTGGGGTTAAGAGTTCTGTCTTCTCCCCTCGGGCGTGTAGGTGAGTGGAATGGAGGGTCAGTTGGTGCAGCTTCGTGCCAATCTGGAGTGCCAGAGTCAGGAGTACCAGATGCTTCTGGACATCAAGACTAGACTGGAGAAGGAGATTGCAGAGTACAGGAGACTGCTGGATGCAGAAGCCAGTGGAAGGTAAATCACAGACACTAGATTTGGACAGTAGAGTTGATACAGCCTTAAAAATAAAGGTTCTTCATTGGCATTGATGGTTCCATGAACCTTTACTATCTATGGAACCGTTCCATTCCACAAAAGGTTCTTTAGATTATTAAAATGTTCTTCACACTAACAACAAAATGGTTCTTTCAGGAACTGTTCACTGAAACGTTCTTTAGGATACCAAAATTGTTTTTTAAATGGCAGTGCTGTGAAAACGCTCTTGGGAACCCTTATTTTTAAAGGAGTAGATGGTTAGTTTTGAGTTCTGTGGAAGTTTGTGGTTTAAAGCTTGCAACACCACATTTGTAGTACAAATTAATCTTTACAGGTTCAACTGGTTTTTGTTTCCAAACAGCCTCGCAATCTCTGGCTCCTGCTCCAGCTCCTCCTCCAGCTCAATCACTACCACCAAAACAGCAGTGATCACTGTTGTGGAAGAGGTGGTTGATGGTGGAAAGGTGGTTTCATCCTCTTCAACATCCCTCGTTAAGTGAAGCACACCAGACTTGTCTTGGTTGGAGAACAGACCTGTAGCTCCTCTCATGCTGTCAGAATATGGTGGTTGTCTATGAGGATTTACAACAAATAAAACCAGTGTCAAAGGAAAAGAGATTTTTCACTGAAAGTTAAAGTAACGTGTAGTCCAAATAGGATGTATTAGTTGGTTTCATCATCATAACAGTTTTAGACAAATGTAGCATTACATCACTTGCTCACCAATGGATCCTCTGCAGTAAATGGGTGCCGTCAGAAGAGAGTCCAAACACATCTGATAAAAACATCACAAGTAATCCACACCACTCCAGTCCATCAATTAACATCTTGTGAAGTGAAAAGCTGCCTGTTTGTTAAAAAAAAAAATTAAATCTATCATTAATGTGTTTTAACTTCAAATTGTTGCTTCAAGCGAAAATATCCTTTTTGAGCTCTCAATTCATAAAACTGCTTTCTCCAGTGAAAAAGTCACCTTGTCTAAATCAGGAGAGAAATATGCACAGATCAAGCACTATTTACAAGCAAAAACAGTTCAAAACAGTTTTGAACAAATATGTTGGAGGATTTTGATGGGCTTTTTCACTGGAGGAAGATACATTATACATTATGGCCAGAAGTGACCATTGGAAGTTAAAACACCTTAATAATGCATTTATTACAAACACACAGCTTTTTGCTTAACAGGAGTTTTATTATGGACTATTATTGTAATGTTTTTATCAGCTATTTGGACGGCACCCATTCACTGCAGAGGATCCATTGGTGAGCAAGTGATGTAATGCTACATTTCTCTAGAACTGTTCCAATAAATAAACAAACTCATTTACACCTTGGATAGGCTGAGGATGAATAAACTTTCAGAAAATTTTCATTTTGGGGTATTACTTTAATTTAGTACCAGTGCACATCATTAAAATGTCTAATTCAGGTGAGAAACATTTACACTAGATCAAGTGTTTGTTTTAAAATCTCTGCTGTTTAAATAAAGCTGACTGTTTTTACTTTAGCAAATAGTTTTAAACCACACATAGCAACCAACCATGACAACCAACATTATGAGCTAGGTTAGCAAAGCCACAGATATGTAAGTTACAAAATGGACCACTTCTATTCATCTCACTGGCAGTTGCAGAAATGAGTCCATTATGCACTTATAGAAAAAAATATAAAGCTATTTTACCTGTCAAAAAACTGCCAAGGATAAAACATCAACTACAATGAAATATTTGTTTGATTTATACATTGCTTGCAAAACATTTCATGACAATGCACAGCTACTTCTGAATGGCCGTCATTAGAGAAATATGCCTTTTGTCCACAGACTATGTAACCTGACTATGCTAAAAAGCCAAACCTAGACTCCATGGGTCAACTAACTAGTCCAGCATAAACCAGCTCTTACATGCATTTATGCATGTCTAATCATGCCTTTTTAGAAACTGCCTTTCATAAAATTTCATTAAATATAATTAAATAAATTTAATTGTCTTTTTCTTAACTTTAAAAATCCTAAAAACAAGCTGCAATTGAGTAGATATTTTGCCGAGCAGTTTGCAAGTGCATTTTAATCTTTTTTTTTAATATATATATATATTAAAAAAAAAAATCAAAATGCACTTGCAAACTGCTATATATATATAGATATATATAAACAATACAGTGGCATGCAAAAGTAAATTAATTTAACAAAATAAGAGAGATCATACACAATGCATGTTATTTTTTATTTAGTACTGTCCTGAGTAAGATATTTTACATAAAAGATGTTTACATATAGTCCACAAGACAAAAAAATAACTGAAATTATTCAAATATCCCCCTTCAAAAGTTTGGGAACCCTTGGTTCTTAAAGGAGAAGACCACTTCCAAAACAAAGATTCACAAATAATTTACTCACCCCCTTGTCATCCAAGATGTTTGTATCTTTCTTTCATCTGTCGTAAAGAAATTATGTTTTCTGAGGAAAACATTTCAGCATTTTTCTCCATATAATGGGCTAATATGGTGCCCCGATTTTGAACTTCCAAAATGCAGTTTAAATGCGGCTTGTAAACGATCCTAGCCAAGGAAAGGGTCTTATCTAGCAAAACAATCAGTTATTTTCATTAAAAAAATACAATTTATATACTTTTTAATCTCAAACGCTCGTATTGTCTTACTCTGCCTGGACTGTTTTTGTTCATGACAGTTAGGGTATGTCAAAAAACTCCCATCTTTTCACACTGAAGACAATTGAGGCACTCATGATGCCCCAGAAGGAAACACAATGCATTAAGAGCCGGGAGGTGAAAACTTTTTTGAATTTGAAGATCAAGGTAAATTGCACTTAATTTGTCTTCTGGGAAACATGCAAGTATCTTCTGTTGTTTTCAAAGGGCAGTACTAAATGGAAAAAAAAAATAGATTTCAACAAAATAAGACAAATTGGACATCTTCATCCTGTTCAAAAGTTTTCACCCCCAAGCTCTTAATGCATCATGTTTCCTTCTGGAGCATCAGTGAACTCTTAAACCTTCTGTAATGGTCGTGTTTGAGTCCCTCAGTTGTCCTCAGTTTGAAAAGACAGCTCTCAAAATCACACAATCACTGCTGGAAAGGGTTTAAATATGCAAAAGATGCTGGGAAACTGAAGAATCTGCAGGACCTGGAGGATTTTTCTGAAGAACAGTGCTCAGTTTAACTGTTCAGAACAAACAAGGGACTCATGAACAACTATCACTAAACAAAAAACAGTCGTAGATCATCCAAGTAACCTCACACAGTACTAAGAACCAAGGGTTCCCAAACTTTTTAAGAAGGTTATTTTAATAATTTCAGCTATTTTGGACTATATGCAAACATCTTTTATGTAAAATATCTTACTCAGGACAGTACTAAATAAAAATTAACATGCATGTTGTATGATTTCTCTTATTTTGTTAAAACTACTCACATTTTCACAGATTCTGCTAGGGATTCCCACACTTTCACATGACACTGTATATTCAAGATACAATCTATAAAAACAAGTCTTAATACATTACATAGTTTTGTTTATCAAGTACACTTATCTCGTCATCTAGGTAACTGGAAAACAAGACAAAAACATGACCTTTTTTCCACTGAGTGCTAATCACAGAGCTCACAATGACTGAATGAAGCAATATTAATCACAAACTCAACTGAAGTATTAGAATTAGTCACACCTATTGCTATTACTTAATTTAGCTTAAAGTTTTGTCTAAAAACCAAATTAAAGGAGTCTAATTCAGTAGTCAAAAGCACTAAAAATGTAAATAATAAGTTAAGATAAGATAAGTATCTTATCATAGAGTTAATGGTAAAGTAGTTAGAATTGCACAATCTTGACAAATCACTTCTGCTCTGTTCCAAAGATACCTAAAAGGTCAAACTGGAATAAAAGGTATTTCACTTACAACTAAAATAGCAAGCGGCAAACAAAGAAATCTGGTTGTTCCAATAAACCTGCTTTACATAAACCTCACCTTTCCATCAAAATGTCAAACCCATCAACAGCACAAATGCTTTCAGCCCAACCCAGCCCAGCCCAAAAAAGAAACGTGGTTTGGTCAGTAAGCAGAATTCATTGTTGTTAACACGTCTGTGGAGGCGGCAAAAAAAGTTCCTGTTGAAAATAATTGTTACTAATGGAAACAAATCTTAAAATGCACATGTATCTAGGATGGATTTTCACGAAAAATGCTGTGCTGCAGGGTCCTCTACACAGGATTTTCTTCTAAAATTGTTTCGTCTGAATTTTCGACAGATTTTCTCTGCATCTTTAAACAATGGCAAAATAACCTAGAAAAAGAAAAGAAACACCATGATGCATAATAAATGATCGAAAAAGAAGGGAAGATAGTGCCTTTCTTTCAATGCAAAAAACAAATAAATAAATAATAATTTAAAAAATAAATAAACTTACTTAAAATTACTTTTGCCATTGGTAAAAAATGTTTCAATTTTAATGTAATTTTATGTTCTAGAGAAAAAAGAACGACTACATTAATTTGATGTTTAAAAACAGTAATATTGTGATATATTACAATATATTATTTTTATGTTTTAAAATGTAATTCATTTTTGTGATGCAAAGCTGAATTTTTAGCATCATTACTCCAGTCTTCAGTGTCACATGATCCTTCAGAAATCATTATAATATGCTGATTTGTGCTTATTATCTTAATATAATAAGCTATAATGGATATATTTTCTTTTAACAGTGATCAATGTTGAAAAAAGTTGTGTACTTAAAAACTGAAGTTCAGCAGCTGCCTTAAAATTTTAAGTTAAATCAACTTAAAAGTATTTCAACTCATTACAATAAAATAAGTTTAAATGACTTATACTTTTAAGTTAAACTTAAAATTTTAAGGCAGCTGCTAAACTTAAGTTTTAAGTTGCAAATTAGTAAAAACTTTTTACAGTGGATTGATATGTTTGTGGAAAGCGTATTCTTTTCAGGATTCTTTGAAGGACGGAGAGTTCAAAAGAACAAAATTTAGTCTTTGCTGTCATGTTAATCAATTTAATGCATCCTTGCTGAACACAAAACTCACACAATTTATAGATGTTTATATATGCTTACACAAAGAAACTGTCAGGAAAAGAAAGAACACATAAGCAATATTCATAAAAAGGATAAGCAAGTCTTAACATCTCCTCAAACTTGTTTTGTTCTGGTTTTTATTTAACTAGAAAACAAGTGTTTGTACTGCAACTAATGCGCACAAAATTAAACAGATGCAGAGAATGTCCAAACAGTATCTTTTATCCTACATTTCAAAGGTGTGACCTTTAATGCCGCTGGAATCATTCCAGTGAATGCAGTGAGATGACATGCATGGAATGCCAGGCTTTGTGTCTTGTATTCAAACTCACTCTATAAAAGCAGCCAGCATTCTCCTGCCTTCATTTACTGACCTGCCAGAGCAGACGCAGACAAAAAGTCTCAGTCAACATGGCTTCCACCTACTCCACCCGCAGCTTCAAGTCCTCCAGCGGCTCCACACGTATATCCACGTCTAGCGTGGGGAGCAGCCGGGTGAGCACCGTGAGGGCCGGCAGCGTGTACGGCGGCGCAGGAGGTTCAGACGTCCGGGTCTCCAAGGCCACTTACTCTGTAGGAGGTTTCGGCATGTCAGGATCTGCAGACAGCAGCATCATTGGTAATGAGAAACTCACCATGCAGAGCCTCAACGACCGTCTGGCTGCTTACCTGGTTAAGGTGCACTCACTGGAGAAGGCCAACGCTGATCTGGAGCTGAAGATCCGCCAGTTCCTAGACAGCAAAGTCTCCCCTGTTGCTCGTGACCACAGCACCTACTTTGCCACCATAAAGGATCTTAAGGCTAAGGTATATGATGTTTTTCAATTTTACATGCTATGAAAGATACAAACTATGAAGCAAAAAATTAAATATGTTGATTCATATGTCCAGATCATGGCAGCTATTCACCAGAAGGGTGGAATCCATCTCAGCATTGACAACACCAGCCTGGCCATTAATGACTTCAAAATGAAGTGAGTCTTTCCTGCACATAAATAGTTTATTTTTGTTTACATTATATATGTCTATTAATTATTTATATACAAATACACACATACACTATATATTTTGAATACGTTTACATGTATATATTTATATTAATATAATTTATATTATACATACATACATTTAATATATAAGCAATTTTTTTCTTAAATATATGCATGTGTGTGTATTTATATATACATAATAAATATACACAGTAGTACACACACATATATTATGTAAACAAAAACTTTTATTTTGGATCCAAAGTACAGCAAAAACAGTAAAATTGTAAAAAAAAAAAAAAAATTACTATTTACAAAACAATTATAAAAACTTATAAGAAATATATTCTGTTTTAATATATTTTAAAGTGTAATTTATTCCTGTGATTTCAAAGATGAATTTTAGCACTTCAATGAATTTTATTACTCCAGTAACAAGATCCTTCAGAAATCATTCTAATATTCTGATTTGCTGCTCAGAAAACATTTATTATTATTATTATGTTGAAAATAATTTGTTTTTTCAGGTTTCTTTGATGAATGGAAAGTTCAGAAGAACAGCATTTATCTGAAATAGAAATCTTTTGTAACATTATAAATATCTGTATCATCACTTTTGAACAATTTAAAGCATCTGTGCTAAATAAAATAATTATTATTAATAATTTAAGAAAACAAAAACAATTACTGACTCCAAGCATTTAAATGGTATAGTTTATAATGTTACAAAAGCTTTTTATTTCAGATAAATGCTGATCTTTGGATCTTTTTATTCATCAAAGAATCCTGAAATTTCATACTCAGCTGTTTTAAATATTGGTGATAATAATAATAATAATAATAATAATAATAATAATAATGAAAAATGTTTCTTGAACAGAATCAGCATATTAGAATGATTTCTGAAGGATCATGTTATGCTGAAGACTGGAATAATGATGCTAAAAATGTAGCTTTGCATCACAGGAATAAATTGCATTTTAAAATATATTCAAATAGAAAGCAGTTATTTTAAATAGTAAAAATATTTAATAATATTACTGCTTTTGCTGTATATTGGAGGCTTGGTGAGCAGATGAGCATTCTTAAAAAAAAAAATACATTTTTTTTTTTAATTAAAAAAAAAAAATCTTACTGTTCAAAAACTTTTGACTGGTAGTGTCACACACACACACACACACACACACATCCAAAATATTTTTTTTAAAAAAAGCAAAAAAAACAAAGATGCAAAACAACAAAATATAATAAAAAATTACAAAAATAAAACAAAATTACTACAATTTTAAAATAAAAAATAATATTAAAATATAACTTAATATACAATTAAATTAATATCAAAATTAAAATATAAAAATTTAAAACTAATTAAAAATATTAATAAAAATCTACCATAGTATTTCAATGATACTAAAATAACAGTGGTGCTCATTTTGACACCATATGTAAAACTTTCATAAATAACATTAGTCCTGTGACCATATCAATTACAATATTGTTTAAATGATTAATGGTTTCACAGAAATCATTTATAAGAATTATAACTTGCTTCGTGTTATACACTTGACAATGTAAACAATAACATCGAAGTGCTGCACTGATTTAATTTTACCTGAGTTTGGAGATGGACATCAAGAATCTTTAAGTGTTTTTAAAGAACATGTCTTTGACAGATATGAAACCGAGCTGGTCCTGCGTCAGTCAGTGGAATCAGACATCGCCGGGCTAAAGAGGGTGCTTGACGAGCTCAACATCACCCGAAAAGACCTCACCATGCAGATCGAAGGGCTGAAGGAGGAGCTGGTCTACCTGAAGAAGAATCATGAGGAGGTACATAAAAGCAAAATAATCTGTCAAATACAGTGCAACTCTAAATCTATACTTACACTCAGTGCTACTTACACTGCAAATAAATCATTTATATATGTTCTTAGGACATGTTGGCCGCACGTGCACAAATGAGCGGACAGGTTCACGTCGAGGTCGACGCAGCTCCACAGCAAGATCTCACCAAGGTCCTGGCAGAAATCCGTGAGCACTATGAAGCAGTCACACTGAAGAACCAAAGAGATCTGGAGCACTGGTTTAAGACAAAGGTAAGATTTATCAAAACACAAAGCAACAGAAGTCTTTTAATATGACCAAGTGGTGTGAGACAGCTTGTTTCAACATATAATCTCTAATTTTTTATTTCAGACGGAAACCCTGAAACAGGAAGTTGTCACCAGCACAACAGACCTGAAAACATCTCGCACGGAAGTCACTACGGTCAGATCAAGACTACAGGCTTTGGAAATCGAACTCCAGTCCACCTTAGCCATGGTCAGTGATCTGTAATGAGCCGTTTCTGTAGCACTGACTCATTTTATGAGGGTTTTAGTAATAATTAAGTCTGAATTTGTGCTCTTATTACTGTAGAAAGCGTCTTTGGAGGCCACATTGAATGACACAAAGAATCGTTATGCCATGAAGCTCTCTGGTTACCAAAGTCAGGTAGGTTTGCAGTTAGCAAAACTGATATAAAATTAACATTTTCCAAACATTCTGTACCTGTATGACTTGCTTTCTTCTGTGGAACTCGATATTTTTCAGCACATCCTAAGAATGTAAGATACAGGGAACAAAACAACTTTTTTTTTGCTCTCAGGTCACCATGCTGGAAGAGCAGATAGTCCAACTCCGTGCTGATCTGGAGCGCCAGCGTCACGAGTACCAGTTACTTCTAGACATCAAGACCAGACTGGAAATGGAGATCGCCGAGTACAGGAGACTGCTGGACGGAGAAGCCACGTGAGTTTATTTGCTCTCTCTAGTTCAAGTCCAAAACATTCAAAAAAGCAGTTAAAACATCCCAGGAACAAGATTTTAAAATTAAAGACCTATAATTGTTGTTTTTCCTCAACAGTGTCAAAGCAACCTCTACTTCGACCTCGAGAACGAAAGTCATCACAGTTGTGGAAGAGGTTGTAGATGGAAAAGTGGTGTCCTCCTCCACGTCCTCAACCATGTCTGACAGTCGCAGACTTTGATTGGCTGTAATGCCTGTTTGTGTTTACAGCCATACTGGAACCCAAATAAAACAGCTCTTAAACTCTATTCTCCTGAATTTTTCTGTTTGTTTTTTTAATTATGCATATTTGAACTACTTAATCCTAAAAGTGGCATTATATTTAGAATAATAACAATAAATTATTATTATTATTATAAGTTATTTAAAAAAATATTAATAAATTGAATTCAAATGTTTTATTAAATTATGCATTTTTGTTTAGCTGAAAATGATTACCTTTAACTACCCGTTATGCACTCCTATATGGGCCATTCTACAGAATTTGTCCAAAGTTGGAAATGTCTTAAAAAACGTTTTTTTTCCCCCCAAACATTTGTGTGTATGCAAATCATATAATATCCAAGGTACACATTTCTAGTAATTGTGCAGTTAATTTTCATAATGTATTTTCAGAAAAGTTTGGAATATTTGTCCTCTCCACAAATGTATCACTACCGAAATTAAGTAATAATAATTTAATTAAAAGGGTTATATTGACCTATTAAGATTTTGCTTACATCTACATTGTAAATAATTATTTTTGCTATTTTATTTACATTTTTTCGGAGGTAAATCAATAACAATTACATTTTAACAATATTTCAAGTGTAATTTATGAGATTTGTTGTATTTTGAATCCAATATTTCTTTGTAAAAGGCAAAAAGTTGATCATACTGACTTCAAAGTTAAGGATTCATTAGTTTAAATCATAACATCTTAGTTGATAATTCAGTATACTTTATTTTTGACAAAACATCACATTACAGAATTTTAATTTGCATACTAAAACACTATTAAAACATACTAAAAAGTGCAGATTTGATTACTTACAGGGTAGTTCCATAAACAGCTGTATGCAGTTTTGTGTATTTTTGCGACTTCGGAGCCCTTTGGAATTAACTGTCGTAAATTTACCTCAGTGGCTAGCGGTACGCGTGTATTTGTTGCTGCTGTAAAGCAATCCGGGAATTTCGCGGGAATTTCGTACCCGCTCACCAAACTGACGTTTGGGAAAGTAACGGAAATCTGCTTCGCCTTATTGTAATTCAGTTTACTATAACATTTTATTTGAAAACTTATGTTTCAAGGTAAAACGTACTTACAGTTGTTTTAATGTCTTCAAATGTGAGCAGATGTGTTGATGACAATCCTCTAATGACGAGGTGACAGCGACCTCTGGTGGCCCATCTAAAAACACTGGATATGAAAATAATATCAAGACGGTGGCACCCTACGGTAGACATTAACTTACCTCTTTTGGAAATCAAACATCACTTTTAGGTAAGTATTTAACATTTAAATGGCAGCCTTTAGATTAAAACTTAAGCAAGCTATATATATATCAACGCGTATTTTAGTGTTGCAAAATATCATAAATATCAGCCAGCAGTGAATACAAGTCTGCTTCAGAAAACCATGCTAGGCAAAACAGCTTGAAGCCATTCTGGTTTGTACGCAACAACTCCTCAAAGATGCATTTAGTTCACTAACTGCATGGATAATTACCTTGGAACAGCTGGGAGTTAAGTGGGAATTAAGCCTTTGTGTTTTTGTATTATCAGTCCACATCCTAAAACATAAAGCAACTGGGAACTCATTTCACTGTTCCCTGCATGTCTAAATCATTTAGCATTACTTAATGCAGCTCAAGTAGTTATACAAGCCATGCACGGACAATAAAAACTGCCTGTAAAATAAAAAATAACCATATGTTGATTTTTACTTGACTTAAAGATGTCAGCATCCTTGTTGCCGCAATCTGTCATTTCAACTCAAGCACAGCTAAGGGGAAAAAAAGCTCCAGATTTTTTTGGTTTATGCTAAGTTTACTTTAGCCTACTTAGGCTGGCTCCCTTGTGAAAGAAGAGACTATCGGGACATCAATTAGGTGATAAACATCCATAATAACTATTTAGAGTCAAACAAAACAAGTTCAGTGATTCTCACAGGACCTGCTAATATCATCAGCGCAGGAGATAAAACGTCCAGACTGGCCCATAGAATTACATTAAAATTAACACACATCAACACAGCAAATTAATATGTATGCAAGAGAGAGATTATATTTCTAACTGTTATTCTTGAATAAATGCACTTTGCTGATTAACTACTTTTAAAACCCTATTTGATTGAAAACATATGTGCATTCTGCTTTTCTCTGTAACAAACACCTCTGTTTAAAAAATTCCACAGAGGTGATTAAACTACAGTCAACAAATTGTTCTAAACATTTTATGACTCATACGAATGACATGCAAATATAAAAATCACAAAATGAAATAAGAAAGAAGCTATGCTTCTCCACCACTTACATTCATCTACATTGATGTGCTTTGCCACTAAATCCATTTTTTACTGGACTGGAAGTAGACCAAAACCTACAGGTGCAGAAGCTGTTTAATTTATGGGTTAATTGACACAGTTTGAACAATAGGCTGCAAGAGTCACAGATGAGATTCTCAGTAAGTCACAAAGTAGCCACACTTAAACAATGGTCAGTCAAGTTATTCATATGACTAAGCAGGCAACACGCACCACCCTTAAAGGGATAGTTCACCCAAAAATGAAAATACGCTTGTTCCAAACTTATATGAGTTTCTTTCTTCTGTCGAACACAAAAGAAGATATTCTGAAGAATGTTAGTTGACGGTATTAACGTCTATAGTGCTTTTTCATCAAAATGGAAGTCAATGGCTACCATCAACTGTTTGGTTACCAACATTCTTCAAAATATCTTCTTTTGTGCTCAACAGAAGAAAGAAACTCATACAGGTTTGGAACAACTTGAGGATGAGGAAATGAAACAGAATTTTTGAAAATTTTTGAAAAACGTACCAGCCATTTTGCATTTGCATTTATCAGCCATGGCTGTAAATAAACAGATGGGTATGAAACTTCTTCAAATGCACAATGGAAATACAGGAACTCATTTATGATGCAAATGCATGTTTGTATTGTGAATTAGACCATTACAATAAAATAACAGAATTATTTTTTTACATTAGTTTCTTTAATAATTCATTCCAGTACATGGTTTAAGAATTACATATTATCAATAAACGTGTACACTGAGTATTTTACTGGAGGAAAGAAACTAGAATGGCACTCACTACGACACAGATCAGACAAGATACAAAGACTCTCTGTAAGCTCACTGATCTCAAACATAGACACTTTCGTAAGAGAAAATCAGTCACAACGGTACCCAAAAGAAGATATTAAGAAAAGGAGACGTGAAGTATGAAAACATAATGAAACATATATATTTTATAATATATTTATATATATATTGTAGCTTTTATTAAAAAAACATAAGAAAACAAAGAAAAAAGAAACAAAAGAAAGAGTAATACTTTCGAGACGTAATGAGGTTTCTTTTAGCTACTATCGTTACTGCGACTGCTGCCACTGCTAAGATCGGGCCGTTCTCTTTTGTGAATCTGCTCGTGTGCTTTAAGATGACCTGATTGGCTGAAATTCTTCCCGCACTGCTGGCAAGTGTACGGCCGTTCGCCCGTGTGAATTTGCTGGTGTGCTTTAAGATGTCCCAAGCGACCGAAACTTTTGCCGCACTGGGTGCAGCCAAACGGTCTTTCCCCGGAGTGAATCTTCTCGTGCGTTTTGAGGACCCCTGAATTGCTGAAAGATTTGCCACACTGGGAGCAGCTGTACGGCTTCTCGCCCGTGTGGATTTGCTGGTGATTGCGGTAACTCGTCTCTTTAGTGAAGCTCTTGCCGCACAGCGAACAGCAGAAGGGCCGCTCTCCCGTGTGGCTCAACTGGTGGGCTTTGAGTTCCTTGGTTTGACCGAAGCTCTTGCCGCACTCGGCGCAGCTGAACGGCTTTTCGCCCGTGTGCAGCCGCTGGTGCGAGCGGAGGTCGTCCGCTTTGGTGAAACCCTTCGGGCAGTGCGCGCAGGTATAAGGTTTTTGCCCCGTGTGGATGAGCTGGTGCCTTTTCAAGTTTCCGGCCTGGCCGAAGCTCTTCCCACACTGGGAGCAGGTGTAAGGCCTCTCGCCGGTGTGGATGCGTTGGTGAGTTTTCAGGTTGCCCAGGGTGCTGAAGTTCTTCCCGCACTGAGTGCAGGAGAACGGCTTCTCACCCGTGAGGTTGCGAGGTTTGCGTGGCGTTGGCGCTTGGCCTTTTGTGCTGGTTTGGTTGTGCGCGGCAGTCGCTTTGCTAGCATGGACGGACGTCAGTTCGTAAAGGTTTCCCGATTGGAAATCTGAGTCCATTTTCCCCATGCTGTCGATGACGGTTTCGGGCCGGAGCTTATTGAGCTCGGTGCGCAGCTCCGCCATGTGAATGGACTCCAAGCCGTTCATCTCGGTCTTGATGTGGCTGGACATGAGGTTGGGCTCGTACTCGGTCTTGATGGCACCGAGTTCACTGGCGTAGTAGCTGTGGAGGTCCGAATGTTGCTCCGACTTGATGTACTCCAAGCTGTCCGAGACGTGGCTGATGTAGTCGAACACCAGACTGGGTTCGTAGTGTGACTTGTAGGAGTCCAGCTCCGTGCTGTGAAAGGAATGGAGGTCGCTGTGGTGCTCCGATTTGATGTAGTCCAGGCCGCTGATCTCCATCTTGATCTGTTCGGAGCCCAGCTCGGCCGTGCTCAGCGGCTGGATCACGGAGAGGTCCACCGTGCGGATGGGGTCGAGGTCGGGCTCACTCTTGACGCATGGCAGCATGGCCATAGGCTCCACGATCTCAGACGCCAGTGAGCTGAGCGTCGGCGTGCTACATTCGGACGACAGCATGGTCAGGGTTGGCGTGGTGCACTCGGCTTGTAAAGGGTCGAGCGGCGGCGTGCCACACTCCGACACCAAATTGTTTAGTCCTAAAGTGATGCATTCTGTCTCCAACTCTGCCATCCTGGTGGAAACTACTCCACCACCCGACCGAAGCGTCTGTTATGAGTATTATACCTTACTTTCACAGAGATAAAAACGGGGTCCTGAGTGGGGATTGTCACTGCTGACAACCTCTGGCCTGGGTTAGGAACAGCGGTGATTCCCCTGGCTCCTGGATGGGTGGAAATAAAAGACAAAAACAATTCAATGCACAGCATTTAAACACTCTATGAACAATTCTGTTGTTGAAGTACAATTACGCCAATGTCAACATCAATTTTTTGGAGCTAAAATTGTTGTATTATTGTTTATTTGATTATATTTTTAATGGGCTTTTGAAAATTTCCCCCCTATATTAGCTGTGTAATTGGAGCTGTGGCCTTTATTTACAACTATAAGTATTCTTAATGTGTTTTTTTTGTTTGTTTGTTTTTTTTTTCATTTAGCGAGCCTGAAGACGGTTAATTGACCAAAAACGATGCTAATAAAATTTCATTATGATGCAGGTTTTATATATGTGACCCTGGACTACAAAACCAGTCTTCCAGTGTTCCATTAAGATATTTTGTACATTTTCTACCGTATCAAAACTTAATTTTTGATCAGTTATATGCATTGCTACAAACTTCATTTGGACAACTTCATGGGTGACTTTCTCAGTATTTTGAGTTTTCAACTGAGCTATTTAGCCTATTTATTCAGCTTTCAGAAAAAAAATATGACTGGTTTTGTGGTCCAGGATCACATATATTTTTGATTTTATACTGTTGCTAAAAATGAACATGCTGAACTAGTGCAAAATGCATTAAAGATTGAAGAGAACCAACACACATCACAATTAATAGACGGTCAAGTAATTTTGGTCAGACTTATGGCTTTAGGTGTGTAAGAGATGCTTTTATCTGTGCATTTTATCATATCATGGGCAATATAGTTCAGTCACACGTCTATCACAACCCTGCTAAATAGTATTTTCTGGCTAGCTTTATTGCTATTATGCTATTAACTATGCTATTACTATTAACAATAAACAAATGCATGCAAACTACATAGTCCTTTTCAACTTTCAGTCACAAGTTATTATGATCTCAAGCAATTTGCTTTGTCATAATTGTTTAATCGACAAACTCAAGAGTTTTCCATTGGTAATCAAGACTTTATGGTGGCATTTATGTGCACTTATCTCATAAATGCAGTTATTCAAATATAACTCAAATGCACTATGTGCAGGGCTTCAGCTGTCAAAACTGAATCTACATTAAAGGAAAACGTTAAGCCTTCCAAGTAATGCTCAATTAAACACTGAGTCACATAATCAGATATTTTGCATGTACTTCAAAATGGCTGGTGCTTGAATGCATGTGACAAACCTGTTCATGCAAAACATGAAATTACACAAACCCTTGGTATAATTTTGCTCTGCAAAACACTAATAAATGCTTACAGCATATATGCATGAGAACAATAACCTGACATAAGCATCAACACGTCAAGATGTCAAAGTCAATCTGACACATTGGAGAAGCATTACAACCAGATGTTCACATCAGAATTTATTATTAAAGAATCACACAAAATAAAAAAACAAGCAAATGTGTGAGGGAATAAAACAAATTCTAGCTTATAATTGTGCAATTACAACGTCGTGGCATTTGTGTAATTGCGAGTGCCGACTGTCTGAAAGTGCACATTTTAGGCCGGCGAAAAACAGAAAGACAAAAAAAATAAAAAGATAAAGAAACTTGACGTAAATGTGCGGTGTGAAAACGCACATTTACGTGCGTTGCTTTTCAGTAAAATCAGTCGATTTTACTGAAAAGCAACTAGTCAAGGTAGCTTTGCCAGTTCGCCACGCATCATGCACTTTTCTGCTGCCTTTCTTGAATCTGGCGGCGTTTTTGCACACAATAAATCTTTTGCATTTTTTTTCTTACGAGAGAACCTTTTAATCCACGACGCCCCGGAACGGAGAACGTGCGATACGAGCACACAACGGGTTGCGAATAGCGGGTATATCGGCATGCAGGGCGCGTTTCGGTGTTTCCAGCGGTGGTGATGAAGCACATACAAAGGCAGGAGGGTGAAAATGCCACAGCTTCAGCGTGTGCAAGCCAGTGGCCATCTTGTTTGTAGCTGAACGTCGCTGCATCAGCCAACTGAACGATCCGCTGAGGGAAAGTTGAGCCAGCTGCAACTTTTGAACGCAAACATCGACTCGTTCACCTTTGCATAACAATGCAAAACGCTCGCCGCGATAGAAGCGCGTACGTGGTGAGTTGCATGACTTGCGCGGTTCATGCACACTCTCATCACCACCTATCAGGAGAGACAGGAGGAGGAAAAAGAGATGAAAATAGCAGAACGCGAATAAACCGCTCGGGAGGACGCCTCGGGGATTTTTTGTTACCTTTTCATTGCTTTTTTTCGGCCGTCAACGCGCCGTAAGCGGAACCCACATCAAACCCCTGCCGGACCCGCCACGTCCACCTCGGCCCCAGCGTCCAGCAGCCTCCCTGTCGCACACACTCCTTCTCTCTCGCTCTCTCCTCCCTCTCATTGACTAATTCCGCTTCGTTTTCACTCCCGTTGTCGCTTTCCTCCGGGTTTCAGCCGTTGCACTTCCGTCGTAAAAATGTAAATGCGCGCGCAGCGGTACCGTTTACAGAGCAGCTACTTTGTTTACTTCCTACAAATGCTCGGTTTCGTGCGTATTATTCGAGGACGCGTGGATGGGGGAAATTAAATTAACATCTGCATGGACTGAGAAAATGTGTTTTGTGCAACCAGATGTGTCTTTGCGTCTTTGGATCGTTTAATGCTATCGTGCATCTTCTAAAGGAGCAGACACATCAGCAGTTACTCATAACAAAAGCTCAGGACTACTAGAGTGGAGAATCACATGCTCGGACACTCCACAGTTGTTATGGAGTGGATGGATAATGCACAGTTGTTATTAATCGATTATATGTAAATGATGAAACCTGCATTCCATTGCACAGAACAAAGGGGTTGTAAAAAAACAAACTGAGCCTCAATTCTTTTCATGCATAATAGTACATATGTAAAATATAACCGTTGATAAGGGACAAATGTGAAACGGAACCAAATAAAACTGCTTAATAAGGACTACTGATATATGTACATAGGATGCATAATAATTGCTATTGTGTTCTATGATCGTGTAATGTAAATAAGAAAATCTGCACACACAGAATTATTATTTTTTAATTATTATTATTTTATTTATTTTCAACCCCAAAAGTGAGGTTCTAGAAAGAAGTTATATAGTTTAAATATAATAATAAATGTTAGCAATAAATGGAAAATATTACCGTTATTAAAAGCGAGTGGTGAAATTGAATCAAAGAAAATGCATATAAAAGAAATTGATATTTGTTGTTTTGTGCATGATTTACAAGGACAAAAACGACCATGCAAAATTGCAAATTGTTTGATTGTATTATCAAACAAATTCTTACTTTTTCCTCAACATTTATAAAAGACAGTCTGGGTTTATAATTTAAAAATGTGTAATACGCTAAAGAAAGCAATTGCATTACTCTTTTTGGCCCTAGTGCACATATTTTACACAAAACATTTCAGTAAAATACATAGTCATCTGATGTAATTATATACATTACCCTGGACCACAAAACCAGTCAAAAGGGAAAATTTACAAGAAATTTTAAGATTTATACATAATCTGAAAGATTAATAAATAATCTTTCCATGTATGGTTTGTTAGGATGGGACAATATTTGTTTGAGATGCAACTATTTGAATATCTGGAATCTGAGGGTGCAAAAAAAAAAAAAAAAAATTTGAGAAAATTGCCTAGTTCTTAGCAATGCATATTACTAATCAAAAATTACGTTTTGATATATTTACAGTAGGAAATTTACAAAGTATCTTCATGGAACATGATCTTTACTTAATATCCTAATGATTTTTGGCATTAAAAAAATGGTTTTGTGATCCAGGGTCACATATAGTGAATGAAACATGAATTATAAAATGGGTAACACTTTACGATAAAGTGTCATTTGTTAACATTAGTTAATGTATTAACATGAACAATGAACAATACATTTATTACACTATTTACTAATCTTTGTTAATGTGCATAAACTAATGTTATAATAATGCAGAAATTAACATTAACTAAGATTAATAAATGCTGTAGAAGTATTGTTCATTCTTAGTTCATGTTAACTAACGTAGTTAACTAATGTGTAACTATAATGAACGTTATTGTAAAGTGTTACCTTAAAATGAATTATGCATATGTTTAATATAACTGTATTGTGTTATATATATATTAAAAATATATGATGGTGTTTTGCTCCATTATCAAACCTGAGAGGACAAGACGGTCAAAGTGATTCTCTTTATGGAGGCTGAGGATGCAAATATATTAAAAGTATTATTAATTCCTAGAAATGGTTCCTCCTCTTTCCCAACAGGATTCTCTACAATAATGTGTTTGTCTCCATTACACTTTTGGACACGTCTTACAGACAGCAACAGCTTTGGGTTGTGTGCCAGCAGGGCCACAAGGAGACCAATTCAAAAGTTTAATAGGCAGTAAGACATGAGAAGAGAGATATAATCAATCACCATTAAAAGGGAAGAGATTTCAGTAGCTTATTTTACAGTGCCTATAAAAGTGTTCACCGTTTGATCGTTTTTGTGTTTTATTGTTTACAACATTGAACCACAGAAGAAATAAACTGGCTTGAACAAAGAAAAATATTCTTATGCAAAAGTTAAAGTTATTGAAGTAAAAGTTAATAAAAAATTTAAATTTGCTTAAAAATTTACTCACCCTCAGGCCATTGAAGATGTAGATGAGATTGTTTTCTTATCAGAACAAATTTGGAGAAATGTAGCATTGTATCATTCTGCAATGGGTGCTGTCAGAATGAGAGTCCAAACAGCTGATAAGAACATCACAATAATCTACAAGTAGCTCACACCACACAAGTCTATCAGTTAATTTCTTGTGTAGAAAAAAAAAAAAGCCAGTGAAAAACTCGACTCATCTGAATCAGGAGAGAAATATGCACAGATCAAGCACCGTTTACAAGCAAAACAGTCCAAAATAGTTCTAAACAAATATGTCGGTGGATTTTGATGTGAGAGGACAACAGCAGATGTTCTTTTTCACTGGACAAAGTGTTATTATGGATTGTGGACTTGTATTCAAGCCAAAAGCAACAGTTTAAAGTTAAAATGACATGATGAATTTCTTACAAACATAAAGCTTTTTTTCTTCACAAGACATTAACTGATGGACTGGAGTGGTGTGGATTACTTGTGTATTATTGTGATGCTTTTAATCAGCTGTTTGGACTCTCATTCTGACGGCACCCATTCACTGCAGAGGATTCATTGGTGAGCAAGTGATGTAATATCATTCACTGTTTATTCATCCTGTACGTTTGCTGTCAAGGTGTGTCTTACAAACTGCAATGTGCAGCAATTTCCACAACTGATATGAATCAAACTGCAAGCGTCACACAGCTGTAACTGCTTAGAACATCACAATAGCATCAAACAGGAAGGCTTTTTCAAGTTGCATTTAGCTGGCGGACTTTAGAAAGCCTAAAAAAATCTAAGGCCATTTAATTGGTTGCCTTTTGCACATCTGTGCATCCAGGTTTACAAAAAACATCTCTAGCGATCACATTTGAGAGGTAAACACCCTCTACTATTGTGCTGGTAGGAATGTAGGAAGCAGATTTTATGAATGATACAATTCACTCAAAATGAAAAATGACAAAGCATGTAATTGATGCAGTATTCCACCTTTTTAATGTATTGCCATAATTCAAATGTACAACTACTTCCAGTCACATTAAAAGACAATTCAGTGATAGGTCAAATCATTTTTTTTCGAAAAGGAGTAAAAATTAAATGCTGGTTACAACAACAGGCATTCCTAGGAGATTAAAAAAAATACACAACTTCCCTGTAAAGTTGACCAGATTTTGTGCAACACTGAAAGGAAATTTTTTTTTTTTTTGTTGTATGTGGTTTATAATTACCTGGATCACAATGTGCATTTTCTGTAAGTTAACAACATGAATTAAATAGAAAGTTTTCATTAATCACCCTATCACTTATTTTTCCCCCCAATTTAGAGATGGCTATTTCAATAAAAAAAATAAAATAAAATAAAATATAATATATATATATATATATATATATATATATATATATATATATATGTATGTATGTATGTACACATACATACATATACATATACATACATATATATATATATATATATATATATATATATATATATATATATATATATATATTACAAATGTAAACCTAAATTTAACAGAGTTCTTGTATTTGCTTTCGCCATAAATATGCTAAAACTATGTGAACGAGTCCTGAGGTAATGAGCTGAGCAATGCATTCAGACTACCAACAAAATTGAGGTATGGATGTATGGAGTAACAGGTAAACAGTGCAAAATATATACTGGAATAAAAAATAAAAAGGAAAGAAAAGATACAAAAGTAATACTTGGCATTTATTGGTCAAATGCTGAACTGCTATAATCTACTCAGAGATAGTATGCTGTAACATAACAAAACTAATAACCACAATCCATGGAAAAGAGTTGATCCAATTGGTCTGTTACTGTTGTCAACACACAGCAATAAAGATTCTTAAAAAAAAGTAACAAAACCGCTAAAAGGAATCATCATGCATAACATAAAACAAAACACCAAAATGCTCAAGTAGTTCATTACAACAATGCAGTTCTCTGGGCGAATGTTGGACTGCATCACAAAGCTCACGTTTTGGACTGTTTGGCAGAAAGTTGCAGTTCATTTTGCTTCATAAAAAAAGGTTACAAAATAATAACATAACAAGTGCAGGGTATTAATGCCGGTCAATTGAGTTATCATGATGCCCTTCAAGGAAAGTCAGTGGCTGCAGACGCGCACACGCAAACAAACATACCGCACAAAGTTGCAATGTCGTTTTTACAAGAGACTGCATCTCACATTCGCCAGTACTAACTGAATAAATATCTGTGGTCCGAAGCGATTTTACATGCTAAGTTTCTATAATTCATGGTCATAAATAGGGGCGTTTAACTGCATTAAGCCAAATGCAAAATTCAAGTCCTTCAATATTCATTTCAATTGCTTTTTGTAACCCAAAACAAATGGAAATGTACCATAATATTGTTACTCCTACTAATATTAGCAGTTCCTGTTTAGTCTGTTCGGAATTATCAACTGTAATAAGCTGTAATTTCCTTAAAGTGATAGTTCACCAAAAAAAAAAAAAAAAGCTGTTTTCTTTTTCACCTCAAATGCTGGGTTCAGCCTGCTGGGTCATTTTATTGGTTTATTTTAAACATTTTTTCCGGGTGCTGGGTAGTTTTTCTGCACTCTGAGAAATGCTGGGTTCAGCTTGTTGGGTCGTTTTAGTTGGTTATTTTTAATATTTTTACCCAGGTGCTGGGTAGTTTTTCTGGATGATAAAAAATGCTGGGTTCAGCTTGGTGGGTCTTTTAGTTGATTATTTTAATATTTTCAACCAGGTGCTGGGTAGTTTTTCTGGGCACTACCAATGCTGGGTTATTTTAACCCAAATGCTGGTTCAGCCTGTTGGATCATTTTATTGGGTTATTTTTAATATTTTGACCCAGGTGCTGGGTAGTTTTCATGGATGATAAAAATGCTGGGTTCAGCCTGTCGGTCAGTTTATTGGGTTGTTTTAACATTTTTCTCCAGGTGCTGGGTAGTTTTTCTGGGCTAAAATGCTGGGTTATTTTTTTTAATTCAAATGCTGGGTTCAGCCTGTTGAGTCATTTTAGTGGGTTGTTTTTAACATTTTTTCCCAGGTGCTGGGTAGTTTTCTAGATGCTAAAAATGCTGGGTTATTCTTTAACCAAAACGCTGGTTCGGCCTGTTGGGTCATTTTATTGGGTCGTTTTTAACATTTTTTTCCTAGGTGATGGGTAGTTTTTCTGGATGTTAAAAAAAATCTGGGATATTTTTTTTTTTAACCCAAATGCTGGGTTGAGCTTGTTGGATCATTTTATTGGGTTATTTTTTTTTAATTCCCAGGTGCTGGGTAGTTTTTCTGGACACTAAAAATGCTGTGTTTTGTCTTTTTTTAACCCAAATGCTGGTTTCAGCCTGTTGGGTCATTTTTTATATTTTTTACCCAGGTGCTAGGTAGTTTTTCTGAATGCTAAATAATGCTGGGCTATATATATATTTTTAAAACCCAAATGCAGGGTTCAGCCTGTTGGGTAATTTTATTGGGTTATTATTATTATTATTTTTTTTATATATTTCCCAGGCGGGGTTTTTCCCAAAACTGGGTAGTTTTTCTGTAACTTAGCTGCTGGGACATTTTTACTGTCAATGCAAATTATGAACCCCCTCACACACCTACTCAGCACTGAGTCAGTGTAACCCAATGTTGGGTAGTCTGTGCCCAACCAGTTAAAACTGGTTACATTTGTCAGTGGTCATTTTGTGGTCAGTGGTCATTAATCCTAAAACCTTTACCGAATGGTTGATTTTAGAGTACATTTTTATTATTTCAAATGAAAAACCTTTAATGGGTTAATTAACCCAGCACATGGGTTAATGTATAATATATATATATATATATATATATATATATATATATATATATATATATATATATATGTAAATAACCCAGCATGTGTTCTGTCCAGTATTTACTGAGCGCTGGTTTGCCAAATAACCCAAAAATTAGTTTTTTTTCACCCAGCATTTTTTTAAATGTGTAAGTAACTATCCCTTTAAAGAGATTAAGGCAAAATGAAAATTCTGTCATTATGTTTTCACTGTTTTAAGTTTTGGGGTGAACTGTCCCTTTCCAGTATTTCTCCTGGCAGTCTGAATCAATGAAACATACTTATGTTATTTTAACATATGCAATTACACAGAAGTCAGAACTGACTAGCCGTAACATAATTAAAGAGAACTAGTACAATATCTACAGTTGACTGTTCTGGTGAAAGCACTAAGCACAAAAAAGAAGGAAGTTTTTAAAAAAGGCTGGGTGCTAAACAACAAATTAACCTCTCAATTCTTGCCAACACCTACAAAATCAGCTTATTGAACGGTTAAATCTAGGCACTAAACAGATGATGCACTTCATTACAGTCTACTAATGAATTTAAGATACTCAGTACATCTGAAAAGAAGCTTGGGGTTCATAAAGTAAAAAGTAATGGCCTATATTGTTAAAAAAAAAGTCTGTATGGTCGCAAAAGTATGTATGGTTTCCCTTCATTGTAATCTTTAGGTCGCAAATTCTTGGTACCTTCTTACAGGGATATACTAGGTAGCATAAAACAAAATAAGCCACATTTTAAAATGCGCAATCAAATAATAAGCAGGCAAACTGGCCGGTCCCGTTCGATTTGTAAACGTCGTTCTATTTTATTTTATTTATTTTTTTAGCAGGACCTTAACTCCTGATATTGCAGAAGTCCCAAAAGATATGGTCAAATTGATGAGGTATTGATCCAAGAAGAAACAGTAACACCTTGTACTTTTTTTCTCCCCATCATGCTTATTACTGCCAGAGATATTGTAAAACTTCAGCGTTGAGAATGGGAATGTGCGTAACAGGTTGGGCTCCGTTGTTAGTGATCCCTTTGATATAGGGTGAAAACTGTAAGTGCAGGATCTGTCTGCCTTTCTGGAAATGGTAGATAACTTCCAAAAGGAAGACTCCATATTGAGATCAGATTGGGTTTTTTTGCCACAAAACCAAATCTCACGACCAGCAACTGAACATTTCTCCAGAGTTCAAGATGTAGAGCCATGCGAACACTTCACGCAAACAGTACAGGAAGACGCTACCCTAGTTGAGGATGCTAAGGAAATCAGATCCTCTTTAAAAGTCACTGAAACGAGAATATGAACAGTTGAGAGCTTCAAGTTTCTTTCTAATAACCATTTCGATGCATTTTTCTTGTCATCTCCTCCTCAGACTCCTCGCCTCTTGAAGTTGTGCGCGTCATGCTATCGACGACAAGTGTGCAAGTTCAAGCCAAAAACTGTAACCCATCCTCGATCCACGGCGAAAGGTTGAAGGAAACATCTAGAATCTGACACGTAAGTCGAGACTTTAATTATATAAAAATCCAGTATGACATCTGAACATAAGAGGTATTTCAAGTTGAGTATTAAGTCAGTAAGGACATATGAAAAAATGGTCAATTTGATCACAGGAGACGCATTACACTATCTCTGGTTCGTTTGATCACATTCAAAAGGTTGTAAAAAGAAACAAGACCAGCATGCTGCAAGGGACCTATCAACTAGGGACCTCCTTTTCCACGACATCTTCATGTAATGTGTTTAAAATATTTACAAAGATCTTTTAAAACTTGTGTTATGAAAAAACACCCAATGGAAAAAGGAAATTCTTCGATCATTATTGTGATGGTCTATACAGCCCTACTTTGATATTTACACTGCGTACACAGCTTGTTGTTACTGGTATTTGTTTCTTCCAATAATCCCTAAAATTAGGGAAACGTAATGAAGGTAAAAACATCTTAAATTGTGCCGGATGACTCATCCGTTTACCTCAGTGTACCTTCAAACTAGCAAAAAAGGCTCCACGCTTCTTGCATTTCCTTCACCAGTACTTGAAATGAACTTGAAAGTCGGACTTGCTTCGAAAAGCAACAATGGAAAACCTCCCGAATTTTTCTTTCATTTACACCCTCTCATATCGTTTTGTCCGTGTGCGTCCGTAAGTGAGCCTGGAGCCTTGAAGCCTGGGAGAAACTCTTTCCACATTGCGGGCATCGGTTGGGCGTTTCCTCGTGCGTTTGTCGGTGGGCTCTGAGAAGATGCGCGCGACTGAACTTCCTGCCGCACTCTTTGCAAGCATGGGATTTCCTCCTACCTTTGTGTTTTGAGGACTCACACCTGTCTGTCGCCTCGTCGTCATCTTCGTCCTCTTCCTCATCTTCATCCTCTTCGTCCTTTTTCTTATTCGTCTGGTTAGTCTTTGAGCCTTTGTCCACTTGCGAATCAGCCTGGTCTGTGGACACTTCCTGACTGGGAACAGCATCCATGGACTCTTCGTCATCCTCGAGCAGCTGCGAAGGGAGCGTCAGGAGCCTTTGCAACATCGATGGGGATCTGATTTGAGAGTCGTCGCCTGTGTATAAAAAGACAGCAACTTGAAACGTTGGTATGATTTCAAATTATAGCAGTATTCAGTGATGGACAGATGACTTGACAAATTGTGCTATGTTACTGATCACAGATTACATGATGAAAACTGCAGTTACTAATTTTGGGTAATGTACTCTGATTACTTTTTTAGAATACTTTTAAATGACTTGTTACAAACTTACCACTAAAGGATTATTTCACTTCCAATATAAAAAAAATCCTGATGTTTTATTCACCCCCCACATCATCCAAAATGCTCATGTCTGTCTTTCTTTAGTCAAAAAGAAATTAAGGTTTTTGAAGAAAACACTCCAGGATTTTTCTCCATATAGTGGACTTCAATGGAGATCAAGGGGTTCAGTGCAGCTTCAAAGGGATCTACATGATCCCAGCTGAGAAATAAGGGTCTTATCTAGTGAAACAATTGGTCATTTTCTAAAAAAAATTAAATGTATATACTTTTTAACCACAAATGCTCATCTTGCACTAGCTCTGCGATGCGCATGTGTGTCTTCATGCGATGTGCAACCACATTGTAAAAGTCACCAGCAGTTAGCTCTTTGGTGTATTTTGGTTCAAAAATGTAAGGTAGGGTGAAAAACACCATATCACTTTCTCTTCAAGCTTTAAAATTGTCAGACATCACCTTTGTAAAGGGCGTTTGACTTTCTTATTTTCGTAAACAAAAACTAAAACACAAAAACGATTGGTCAAAAAAAATTCTTAATCTTAAATAAAATAAAACTAAAATAAATGAAAAACTAAAATGAAATGAAACTAACAACAGTTACTGAAAAACTAACTGAAATAAAATAATAATTATCAAAAATAAATAATCGTTTTCGTAAAAATTACGTTCTCATCTGGTGGCGGAAAAATGTACAAGCTGTGTGGCGGTTTAGGTAAGTAGTCTACCTGTAAATGGCGCAGTTTAAAACAGAGTCCACCAGGGGTGCTCTTTGGTAAACGCACACCAACAGTAGACTCCTTAAAGGAGAAGTCGACTTCCAAAACAAAGATTCACATATAATGTACTCACCCCCTTGTCATCCAAGACGTTCAAGTTTTTCTTTCTTCAGTCGTAAAGAAATTATGTTTTTTGAGTAAAACATTTCTGCATTTTTCTCCATATAATGGACTGGTATGGTGCCCCGAATTTGAACTTTCAAAATGCAGTTTACATGCGGCTTCAAACGATCCCAAATGCGGTTGTAAAAAATCCCAGCCAAAGAAGAAGGGTCTTATCTAGCGAAATGATCTGTAATTTTCATTAAAATTTTTTTGATTTAAATACTTTTTAATCTTAAACACTCGTCTTGCCTTCTCTCCATGAACTCTGTGTATTCTGACTCAAGACAGTTAGGGTATGTCGAAAAACTCCAATCTTATTTTCTCCCTCAAAAATGCTCCCAGCAAAAATACTGAAATGTTTTCCTCAAAAAACAATTCCTTAACGACTGAAAAAAGACATGAACATCTTGGATGACAAGGGGGTGAGTACATTATCTGTAAACTGTTGTTCTGGAAGTGGACTTCTCCTTTAACAGAACACGCGACCCATTATCCGCAGCACATTCTGTACCCAACCCGGCCCGTTTGATATAGCCTAGACAGCGACCTGAACCGCTGGCACCGCATTGAATCTGCTGCATCAGTAAGGCAAAATTAAGTATTTTCTTATGTAACACAAGCAATTGAACGAAAAAAAAAAAAAAATAGGAATTCTAAGTTGGTGCTTTGTGGAAAAATAGACAAGCAACGCAACAGAAAAAAAGATGAGAACATGCATCCATTCTACAAATAATAAAACTTTTGCCTATATCTTGTGAACAATCGGTTTTGAACAACATGCTTCTAATTCTTCATAAATGAAAAGAACATTTAAACATACCTTATTGCCTAAATGTGATTGTCTCTGCAGTGTATACGTTCTAAAACATAAAACTAAAGTTATATAGGCTACAGAAAGCGAGCAACGAGCGCTCCCTAATAAGCTGTCAATCACTTCAGCTGCAGCACGATTCTAATAGTGTGCAACGCTGCGAATCAAAAGGCTCTGCCATTATTATTAGCAGAGGAAGAAGGGACTTATCTAGCGAAACAATCGTTTATTTTTTTTGGAAAATAAAAATTTGTATACTTTTTAAGCACAAAAGCTTGTGTAGCACAGGCTCTGGGATGCGCGTTCACGTACTATTGAATCACGGAGAAAGGTCACGTGGAACATAGACGGAACCACAGACCCAGTGTTTACAAAGCGAACGTGCAAAGACTAAGAAAGTGCAAATAAGTCAAACGCTGTTTACAAACAAAAACTAACTGAAATAGTTTTTCGACATACTCTACCTTTTTGAGCTGGAGTACACAGATGATGAATTAGACGTGATTCGTAGTAGTGATGGGAAGTTCGGATCATTTTACCAACTCGGACCTTTGAGTCATTTTAGCAAAATCAGCATCACGTGACACCCCATAAGATAAACGAATGACTAGAAAAACCCCAAAGACTCGAAACAGGTGAACTAATTCCAGTACAGAACATAATAGGACATTGCGCATGCGCGACTGAAAGAATCACTCCCGAGACGACTCGTTCTTCCCGAGTCACATTTAAGATTCGTTCAAAATGAACGAATCGTTCAAGAACGACCCATGGACGAGCATCACAGAGCCTTGCTACATGAGCTTTTGGGCTTAAGAAGTATACAAATTTTTTTTTTTTGAAAACAATGACCAATCGTTTCGCTAGATAAGACCCTTCTTCCTCGGCTGGGATCGTTTAGAGCCCTTTGAAGCTGCATTTAAACCGCATTTTGGAAGTTCAAATTCGGGGCACCAATGAAGTCCATTATATGAAGAAAAATCTTGAAATGCTTTCCTCAAAAACCATAGTTTCTTTACAACTGAAGACATGAACATCTTGGATGATAAGGAGGTGATTAAATTATTTGTAAATTTGTAAATTGTTGTTCTGGAAGTGGAGTTCTCCTTTAAAAAAGCAAAACTATAATAACCGTGGTCAGTACTTCCACCTACATCACACATGACCTTTCCAACATGATTACATAATGCGTAAGGTCGAGCTTGTGTAACACGAGCATTTGTGGTTATATATTATATATCGTTTCACTAAATAGAACCCTTATTCCTCAGCGGGAATCACGTAGTGCCATTTGAAGCTGCATTTTGGACCTTCAATCCGTCGGCCCCCAATGAAGTCCATTATATAGAGAAAAATCCTGAAATGCTTTCCTCAAAAATCTTGATTTCTTTTTGACTGAAGAAAGAAAGAACATCCTGGATGACATGGGGGGTGAGTAAATTATCAGTAAATTTTATTATGGAAGTGAATCAATTCTTTAAATGAACCACATTGATATTTAAAAAAAAAAAAAAGAAAAAACTGCACCAAGAGAAAGATTTTTTTTATTATTATTATTATTATTATCAACATTTATTAGGATCAACATTGCCTATCCCTGCACTATACTCATGATGGGATTAGGGATGGAATGATAACCGGTTTGATGATAAATCATGATAAAATTTCCCAAGGTTAGTATTACAGTTTCATATTTTAATTATCATTACACCCATATTCGATTACCTGATTTGAACAACTGAGGATAATAAATACTATCCAGCATAAAGCGAAGTTTAAATAACAGTGTCATGTGCGCACAGCACATAGTTTTGTATTGTGTGAAAGCATGGTGGAAAGCTGGGAGGTTTTAAAAGGGCGCTGACAGAATTATACAAATTAAGATATGAATGAACTAATTAAATGAATGTACCGCTGAAGGTTCTGATTGTCTTCAGAAAAGATTAGATAGAATTTTGTTTTCATCTTCGCTCCATGTTATACCTAATAAAATAGTGTTCTAAATCGCAATGCTGTTTTATTCACAGAGGTTACCGAAAACGGCTGTAACTTTGCTGTTCCCTGAGCGCCACTTAGTGTCAGAGAGTGGATTTACAGAGACTTACATTTACATTCAGCCTGTGTGTGCAGTTTTTGTCTGGCAAAAACGGACAGAATTTGCATGCCCTGCTGTAAAGTTTGACTGGTTGATGAAAATCAAGCTTATGTAGATTTTACACATTTAAACAATTCAGATAAGGTATCTAGAATTATTGGAGCAGGTAAAATACATATAATCATTTATTAATTTTGCCTTAACCCTTTTCATTATTTAAATGCTAAAATGTGAGGTTTACCATTTAATGAAACCTTTTCAAAGCTTTATTTGAACATTTCAAACATTTTATTAGATCAACTGTTGTCAGTCATGTTATTTAAAATCCGGACATCACTGGCAATGTTGTTTTAGTGTTTATGCAAACAAAAAGTCATTTTATTTGTTCTTTGTTGATTTTAAATATAACACTTGGTGAAATGATTTATGCGTCAGTACTTTTTAAACCTTTCCAGCACATTTTAACAATACCGTGATAATACTGATAACCGTGATAATTTTGGTCACTATAATCGTGATAAAAAAATTCATATCGTTACACCCATAGATGGGATACGATTTACAATACTGATTTTATACAATTTTAACAAAATGAGATTTAACACAAATTGTAAATAAAAAAGGGCTCCTTGTATTATTTCTTAGACAAAGTGCTGCACATTTCTTTGTAAAAATGTAAATATTTTAAAACAAATTCCAAATCAAATATATAAAGACAAATAAAAGAGACTATTTCATGTAAGAAAACTAGGGCATTTACAATTAGAGACAACCACTGCATTGTAATCATAATCCAAAAAAGATGCTGCATACATGGTTTTTGGTTTAAATTTTAAATTTAAAGCAAATACAGAATGGTCTGACTTTAGCTTTGTGAAAATATACTACATAAAACATCAGAACTAAACAAAACAACAGACGCGATAAATGAGAACTCAAATTCATTCACTGACAGCAGGTGGCGCTTATGGAACAGTCGCAATATAGTCTTTCCTTGGTTCCCGCTGTAAACAAAGCAGCGTTGCACTAATAAACACTACAGATGCCAGATGAAAAAAATACCATCTAAATTTTTCTGAAGATAGTCAGTTCCTCTCAAAGATACATTAATATAAACCACCAAGTGTAGCGTGATTCATTTAACATTTTAACCGATTTGAATCATCACATATTTTTATTGATTTTCCAATCAGCTTGGGGTGCATCGTTACATTCCTATTTAAATAATAACTAAACTAAAAAAGAAGAATTAAGGAGAGTCAATAAATTATGATTCATTTACTGCCATTGTGTTAATATGTAATCGTGTAATCAATAAAAAAGTAACTAATCTGATTATGCACATATATTACTCTGATTACAAGTAATTGATTTTTGGAATCTGATTACGTAATCCAGATTACATGTAATCAGTAACTACCCAGCACTGACTGCACTAGATCATCAGCACAGCGCCACCTACCTGTGGAGCTGATGACAGGAATGTTTTGCGTCTCTGAGGATAGAGAAACGACCTCCATATCGTCTACCTGCAACCAGGGCGGATGCCCCACCTCAAGCTCCAGCTTCCTCTGAGTGGCCAAGCAAGACGGCATGAGCGTCTCTCGAATTAGGCTGTCCATGTCGGTCATCGGACCTGAGCTCAGCCCGGTGCACTCCTCTTTACTGGTGGTGACCTCTTTGATCTGCCAGAGGTCACTGCACCACTTTTGCCCAAAAACTTTGTCCAGGATGGGCACCCAGTCCTGAGCCACTGCAATGACAGTCTGCTTGTCTGGTTCTGTTGGGGGAAAAAAAATAGAGATGGAAATGAAGAGCGATGACTTATTTTTCAGGTTGAACTGACTCCATTAATTTAATTTGTAAATAATGCAGAATTTGCTTTTAAATACCTAGGACATTTTGTAAATCAATTTTTGCATTTGAAAGCAACAACAGTAGCTTGTTAAAATGAAATTACATTGTTAAAACAACTGAAAAAACAAGATCATTATTATTCCATAACTGCCTGCAATGCAGGCACTGTCTGTCAGAAAACAAGATCTTTACTGTGAGCCGAATCGTTGGCCTGGTCTGCTTTGTTTTACATAACAGCTTAAAAATAGAATTCTGAATAAAACCCAAAGAACAGATGGCAAAACAATAAAGTACTTTTGTTTCTGGTCTGTCTGGTTGAATAATAAAGACGTGCCAATATAATGCGTCAATAAAAGGGGAAATTAAACTTTGGTGTAATACTATGTTTAAACACTGGGCATATTGAACAGTCACCATTTTACATCAGCTTTTCAGCAATAGCAATATTTAAATGAACTTACGGTCATTTTTCAGCACAAACAAGCCTTCTATGAAAAATTAAGATCGAGTCTTATAGAGCGTTTTCACAACGTTCCATCAATGTGAAACAATACCACTGAACCGAACGAAACTCGCATATTTTACTGATGATTGCTGCTAAAAATGGTCAATTATTGTCATGTTTTGGGCTGTCCTAATCGGTCTGACCGGGAAAAACATTTGGAGTACTATAGACTGCCAAAAGTTATAACAAATCAAGGAGTGCAAAAAAACTGTCTGAGGAACAAAACGTGTTTGTGGTTGGCCAAACTGAAATAGGATTTCCAGGGCAAGAATCTTGACAACATTCGTATTTGTTCTTATCATTTCCAGTCAAGTAGGTGAAATATTGGGCTAATATCTTAATAAATACTGCTCGTACATATCATTATCACCTATTAACTTTAGCTTGTCCAAATATTTAGCCCCTTCCATCTTACTAAATCCTTCTCTATGTAATTTAGCAGCTTCCAGGCGGTTTTTACGCGTTTTAGACAGCATAAATTAGCAGAACAACATATTTAGTAGTAAATTAAACGTGCAATCTGAGCTGTTGTTTACATCCAAGTTGTTTACATCCGAGTATAAACATAGCTGCACAGGGATGAGACTGGAAGCCAGACCCATAAAATGTACAAATAGCACTCGTACAGGAAAAATAAAGTGGATAGGACTTGCAGAGTTACCTAGTTTTCATAATTATTTTAGGGAACTGATAAAACAACACAGACAGCATATGCAAATACCAGCGTATGCAAATAAACAATGCTATCAATGGGCACAATTTATCAATTTTCCCACAAAAAGCACTAATTCCACCCAACTTTACACAACCAGGCTCAGTATGATTTTTTGGTAACACTTTAGAATAGGGAACACTTATTTACTATTAACCTACGACTTTTCCCTTAATAAATTTCTAATATGCTGCTTATTAATAGTTATTAAGGTAGTTGTTAAGTAGGTATTGGGTAGGATTAGGGATGTAAAATAAGGCATTAATATGTGCTTAATTAGTACTAATAAATGGCTAATATTCTAGTAATATGCATGCTAATAAGCAAATAGCTAAAGGAGAAGTCCACTTCCAGAACAAAAAAAAAAGACAGATAATGTACTCACCCCTTGTCATCCAAGATGTTCATGTCTTTCTTTCTTCAGCCGTAAAGAAATTATGTTTTTTGAGAGAAACATTTCGGATTTCAGGGATATAATGGATATAATGCATATAATGGACTGATATGGTGCCCCAAGTTTGAACATCCAAAATGCAGTTTAAATGCGGCTTCAAACAATCCCAAATGCGGTTGTAAACGATCCCAGCCAAGGAAGAAGGGTCTTATATAGCGAAACAATCAGTTTTTTTTTGTTTGTTTGTTTGTTTCTTTTTTTTTTTTTTAATATATATATATATATATATATATATTTTTTTTTTTTAATGCTTTTTACTGTCAAACGCTCGTCTTGTCTCTGTATTCTGGTTCAAGACAGTTGGGGTATGTTGAAAAACTCCAATCGTATTTTCTCCCTCAACTTCAAAAATCATTTCAAAATCATCCTACATCGCTGCAGAAGTACCGACCCAGTCTTTGCAAAGTGATCATTTACAACCGCATTTGGGATCGTTTGAAGCCGCATTTAAACTGCATTTTGGAAGTTCAAACTCAGAGCACTATAGACGTCCATTATATGGAGGAAAATGTTGAAATGTTTTCATTATCATGTTTTTGTTCTGGAAGTGGACTTCTCCTTCAAGAGACCCTAAAATAAAGTGTTACCGATTTTTTTATTTTATTTTTTTTTATTATTACTTTTATTCAGCAAGGATGCACCCAGTCAATTAAAAGTGATACTAAAGAAATGTCTTTTGAACTTCATATTCATAAAAGAATCCTGAAAAAATTTTAAGTTTTCTTAAGCATCAAATCAGCATGATTTCTGAAGGATCATGTAACACTGAAGGCTGAAATTATGATGTAAAAATTTAGCTTTGCATCACAGAAATAAATTACATTTTAAAAATGAAACTTGTAATTGTTTAATAATATTTCACAATATTACTGTTTTACTGTATTTTTGATGAATGCAGCTTTGGTGACCATAAAAGATTCTTCAAAAGCATCTTACAGACCCCAAGCTTTTGTACATACATTCTAAATAACAACTATAAAACATAGATAATAAAACAGTTTGTACCATTTGTGGTTTCCGTTTGCTCCTTCTCCCACTCTGTTTTGGGTGACTTGTCCTGCAGGCCTTTTGACTGTTGCTTTTCCGTTTTGGAACTGCTAGGAGAGGCAGAGTCATTTTCACAGTCCTCCATTTCCACAGCAACCACATCATTGTCCTCCACTGTGTTCTTGTCCTGTAACTGCTCTCTCAGTATCTGGTTTTCCCGCTCCTTCTTGGTGAACTCTGAGAGCAGGTCGTCAAAGCTGTCTTCCACGATTTTAGTCAGCTCGCAAACGGCGAATTCCAGCACGTGTTCCATAACAGATTTTAACTGACCTGGAAATGGAGACAAAATGAGGGACATGATGATATATTTACTCAGAAAAATCCATCCGTAAAGTTCTCGTGACACAAACAGGTAGTTATTGCCTGTAGGTTCTCTAATCGCTCTCTGCGCCATCCACGTGCTGCAGTGAATGCCACAAAATAAGGCCGCTGGCTGACATTTATGAGAATCACACCAATTTGCTTCGCTTCTTACTTTCAGCGAGTAAAGTTCAGATTTAAAGCCTCAATTATGCTATATCAGGATTTAAAGGCAATCTAAGAAAAACGCCATTACAAATGTGTTTCTGTTGACAGAGAAATGTAGTAGATTGGCTATATAAAATTCAGTGGTGTATTTTAAACCTGATCTGGAATAACATTTGCATACCATCATATTATATTTACATACTTATGATAGAAAATCTGTATTTTAGGGCCGAAGAGGTGACTCATATTAAGACCAGAAGGAAGTGCTGCAGGTCTGAATTTTCGATTTGGACGTTATCTTTTAACTTGTATGAAATGCACCTCCCTGCAGAAATACAGCCTTTAAAATGCACAGCATGCAGTCCTTTCCTTTCCTCCCTGACTGTACAGAACCCATTTTAAGGAACTGAAAAGCCACATCTAAAAGCCCTCAAATGCTTTACTGTCTAAAATACGAACAATATTAACATTTTATTGCCAAAAATGATATCTTTGACAGGTCAAAGTGGTCAAGTTTCCCTACTAAAATTATATTACAATAAATATCTAGCAAAGACACATATATACACAAATATAGAGATTTTAGTGCCAAAACATATGTTTTGAGTTCCTTCTGCAATCTAAAAAATGCAGCACATGGCAGATGCAACATAGAAAGTCAACAAAAAAACATGAAAATAAAATGAAAATAAAACTAGTGATGTTGGAAAAAGATATTGTAAATACTAATTAAGAATTTATATTAAGAATTCCACAAATTCAGGCAGAGCAAACATATTAGGCTGAAGTCAATACAGCATATTGATCTTTGGTCATTAAACTATTAAATGCACTAGCTGTCAAAAGCAAAGTATGTTGTCTATTAATATTTCATTTCTGCAATTTGCCACCCTATCATCCAAACCCTGCAATTTGCCACCCTGGCTCTCACCAATGATGAAAACGTGCAACACCTTTCAGACAACATGTAATGCTATTCATAGCCCATTTTACTTCTGTAATCTGATGCACTGCATAATGAAAGAGGATAGTCAAGAAAAAGAAATATAGGGTGTGGCTTGACTTTATCCTTTAGCAGTTAAATGGATCATGCAAAGTGGTCTCTACATGATGGGAAGAGGCTGGAAAGTAAGAGGGCTGTGTGACATTGAACAAAATGGAAAGTCATTTCAAAAGCTTTTATTTCTTTGGAATAATGTGCACTAATGAATAATTCACAAGGATTTTAAGAAAATGCATTTTTTAAAAAAAATAAATTTTGATTTCATTCTCAGGGCTCAACAATAAGGTTTTCACTAATTTTCACTGGCCTAACAGAAATATAAATATAAAATTATATTTTTTGCTATGTGTTTTTATATTTGCCAGAAATATTTCTTTCACTAAATGTCAGGCTTTCTTTATTTTTTTCTTTTCACAAATAGTTTTATTGCTATACACTACCAGCCAAAAGTTTTTGAACAGTAAGATTTTTAATGTTTTTAAAGAAGTCTCTTCTGCTCACCAAGCCTGCATTTATTTGTTCCAAAGTAATGCAAAAACAGTCAAATTTTGAAATATTTTTACCATTTAAACTAACTGCTTTCTATTTAAATATATAATTTTAAAATGTAATTTATTCATGCGATGCAATGCTGAATTTTCAGCATCATTACTCCAGTCTTCAGTGTCACATGATCCTTCAGAAATTCATTCTAAAATGCTGATTTGCTGTTCAAGAAACATTTTCTATTATTATTATTGCTATTAATATTTAAAACGGTTAATTACATTTTTTCAGGATTCTTTGATGAACAGAAAGATCCAAAGATCGTCATTTATCTGAAACAAAGAGCTTTTGTAACATTATACACTATATGATTCAAAAGCTTGGAGTCAGTATAACTTTTTTTTTGGATTAAATAAATGCAGGCTTGGTGACCAGAAGAGACTTCTTTAAAAAACATTAAAAATCTTACTGTTCAAAAACATCTGACTGATGGTATATGTATATAGAGCTATAACGTAGTTCCATTATTATATTTGAGGGGAAATGATAGCATACAATGCAAAGTATTTCTCACTGGTTTGGATTTTTCAACATTTTTTCTGATGCTCAAAACCTCTCACAATGGCCCCTATGGGCCATCCCTACGTTGAGCCCTGATGTTGACTTATAGACAACTGCAGTTAAAAAATAATCAAGATTTGCCTATTCAAATATAACTCTGAAGCATATGTAACTCTCATGATTCCTTGAATGGAAATGTCTGATCTTCATTCATTTAATTCTAGTGACGCATCTAAAGCAAATTAAATGGTGCATTTCTTAAAAAAAACTGGTTGACATGCCAAGCTATGACATCAAAGCGGATCATTGGGCTCCTTTGTGATTTGACTGCAGTCTCTGCTTATGCAGGATGAAGACTCTCATGATACTCCCCTCCTCAAACCCCAAGCATGGATACCCTCCGCAGGGTCTGGTAGGTGTGGCTTCCTCGAACCACCTCTATTGGCCAAAATGCAAAGCAAAGGCACCCTCCCTATGGCTACCGTCACCGCAGTATGAAAAGCAGCGCTAAGGAGCAGCTAAACGACAGAAGCGTCATCACCCAAATCAGCCATTGGCAGCAGTCATAACAAGTCAGCCATACTCTAAACATTAAAAGGTCTATGTATACATGCCCACGCAGGCCTGAAAACTGCTGACTAAGATTCATTACAAAGACCAGACATCAAAAACTTGCTTCAATCATACAAAAGACAAAACAATCAGTCTAAAACAATGCATTGTTTCTCTACAGTCTCCCATTAGGAATTGTGCAGACTTGCACACTTCCTCAAGAGTACGTTTGTTTAAAAAAAAAAAAAAAAGTAGTAGTAGTTCTGTGGCCAGTTTACTTCAATTACTATCTGAAGAAAATAAATAAGTTAGACTTGGAAAAAAAACAAAAAAACAAACAAGACTAAAATTCAGCATACTCCATGGTAGATGGTTTCTAGTTCACCCAGCAAGACATCAGTCGGTCAAGCTGGTTTTAGGAACAAGTCAACCAGCTATTGGCCAACTTAGACCACCCAGAAACCATCTACTATATTTTAAAAGCTGGATTTTCCATTAGGGCACAGGCTCAACTGCAGGGTCATTAGTGCCACGTTTCTTAAATTAGGGAATTGAAATGCATGGGTGCAAGAGCACACCAAGTTTATTACGACTTCCTCCTTCCGTTCAAAATGGTGTTTACCCTTGTTTTTATAAACCTCGCCACTGCGCATCAAACCATCGAGTCACATTTGCATTGTAAACGCGAGCGTTTTAATAATACGGATTATTGAACACGATACCCAACGCGTATCATGCATAAAAACACAGTTTGCACGCAAACAGCCTTACCAACTGCTCTCGCTTTCTGTTCACGCCTGAGCGTTTCAGAGTGAACGCCACATTCATGGCTCTGACTGGGGGTGTGTTGCTTTGTTTGATCGTTCCCGTCTGTTTTTCCCTTAGACGCCTTGCTTTTCGCGTTCCCTCCACGAGACTGAAGGGTCGCCCTTAAACGCTGATTTTCTTGCTCTTTGGTGGCCGTTTCCAACAGCATTGAATTCAAAGTGGCCCCAACAGTCTTGGTGATTTCCTGAACGGCGAGCTGCACTACCTGCTCCAGTGCGGACTCCAGCTGACCTTGGAAAAACGAAATGTACAGGGCACCGTTCATGTTTACGACCGCTCTGATGGAAGACCTCTTTCATTCTTCCTCTTCCCACCTCCCAAAAATAGTGTTAAATATACAGAAATCCCCCAGAGCAACTGCCTAGAAACGAACAGTTACCCCTTTCTCGCGAAATACATCGTGGATGTATACACCCCTCAGTATGCTGTACCGTACTGCACTTCGTCAAGTCGCATTAGGAGTCCAAGTAGTCCACAAGCACATTGAGGATCTTCCTTCAGACGACCATTACGCCATTTTGCCCTAAATATGAAAACGCCTTGCGCACATAACCTAAAAACAAGTAATAGGAAGCGCGACAGAGTAAAACGCTGTTTTAACATTAAATATAAGTAACCGAGCCGTTTGCGCGTTTGTGTATCCGACGTTTTGTAGGCGAGTGGCGCGCATAAATGAACTCTTCAGAAGATTACAGACACTCAGTTATATCCAGTTACGCTGTAATTTTGTCGAGGATATTATTTTGATTTCATTTATTGATTCCAACTTATAACATAAGGTTTATCGTGCGCTCCTCTATTTTAACTACGGTAAAACAGCCGCTGCATTATCTAAGAGGAAGGCGGGGCGAGATTCATGGTAGATTACAGATGCCAAGGCATGTTGTGTGGCGCGTTGAAATTTGAGTTGTCAGGGTGTATGTGAGAGTGAGTGTATGTATTATATATATTATAGATATGGATATAGATATATATTAGATATAGATGGGCAATTTTACAGAATTGGTTCAAAGTCAGAGTTGGAAAATTTTTGAAAAAAAAATGTCTTTTTCCACAAATTTTGCATTTATGCAAATTGTATAATACCCAATGGACACATTTCTAGTTATTGTACAGTTAATTCTCATGTGTGACCCTGGACCACAAAATCTTAAGTAGCACGGGTATATTTGTAGCAATAGCCAAAAATACATTGTATGCCAAAAATCATTAGGATATTAAGTAAATACCATGTTTCATGAAGATATCTTGTAAATGTCCTACCGTAAATATATAAAAACTTACTTACTTTTTTATTATTAATATGCATTGCTAAGAATTTCATTTGGACAACTTTAAAGGCGATTTTCTCAGTATTTTGATTTTTTTTTTGCACCCTCAGATTTCATATTGTATCCAATAGTTGTATCTCTGCCAAATATTATTCAGCTTTCAGCTGATGTATAAATCTTATTTTCAAAAAATTGACCCTTATGACTGGTTTTGTGGTCCAGGGTCACATTTCAGAAAGATTTGGAATATTTGTCCTCTCCCCAAATTTGTCACCACCAAAACACAGTAATATATAATTTAATAAGAAGGGTTATATTGACCTACTAAGATTTTGTTTACATCTACCTGGTAAATAAATATATTTTGGTGTTTTATTAAAACGTTTTTAGAGGTAAATTAATAACACTTACAATTTTAACAATATTTCAAGTGTGATTTAGTGAGATTTGTTGTATTTTGAATCCAATCTTTATCTGATCAGTTGATCATAATGAATTGAATGAACTTAACGATTCAGGAATATGCATTGAACCAGTGACTGTTTTGGTAGCGACTCACATTACAGAATTTTAACTCACATACTACAACACTTCTTAAACATATACTAAAGTATTAAAGGGGTCATCAGATGCTAAGTTCACTTTTTCATGTTGTTTGAACACTAATGTGTGTTGGCAGTGTATGTACAAATCTACCCTATAATGATAAAAATCCATGCAGTGGTTTTTAATTAGTCTGTAAAAATAACATCCCCTTTTTCAAATCGAGCCATTCTCAGATGCCTGTCGTTGTGACGTCACACCGACAGAGGCTGCTCCCACGATAGTTGATTGACATGAGCGTCTTACCTCAGATCAGCTGTAACAGTCCAACCTCTTTGTTTTGATGCCGGAGCAGGGATGTAAGTTTGACAAGAATTGAGCGATTGAGGTGTTGTGTTGCTGGATGTAATAATGAACATAGTGGACGTCATTTACTTCCAACATCTGAGCCGCTGAAGATGCAGTAGATTACGTTTGTTTGTGAAGGGAATGCACCTTCTGATCTACATATATCCGTCTATGTTCACCCAAATCATTCATGATCCAGCTTCACTTACAGCAGAAGTGAGTATAAGGGGTTCTTTTATGAATCTTTGCGATCGCCTTTCCTAATAATGTGCTAGTTAGCAAGTTTAGCGGCTAAACACGCTAAATGCGTGCAGCTACAGTAAACAATCTCTCCGAGCAGCTCGTCACTCCACAGAGAGAAGAGAGGGGAGAGAGCCTCAACCAGAATGAGATGATTTATGCAGAGCTGATTTTTGCAAGGAAAAAGGGTGTTGTTTTACACAACAATTGAGAATTTTTAACCAAAGTATATTATAGACCAAGGGTGGCCAACCCTGTTCCTGGAGATCGACTTTCCTGCAGAGTTTAGTTCCAACCCTAATCAGACATGCCTGTCTGTAATTATCAAGTGCTCCTTGAGTTCCTAATTAGCTGGTTCAGGTGTGTTTGGTCAGGGTTGGAGCTGAACTCTGCAGGAAAGTCCATCTCCAGGACCAGGGTTGAGCACCCCTGTTATAGACTTTTCATTAAGACCCTAAAGAATCATATCAACTTGTGGAAAATGGGCATCCGAGGACCCCTTTAAAAAAATTGCACAACTGTACTAAAGTTTTGTTTATTTCCCTCAAATAAAGAATTTACATGTTCCCTTTTGTCACTACCGAAACAATTATGACATGTTTCGGTCGTGACTGTTACGCCCTGGTGAAAAAACCAGCATATGCTGGTAGGTATGTTTTGATGCTGGGATGCTGGTTAGGTATGTTTTGGTGCTGGTTTAAGCTGGTCCTTTGCTGGTTTATGCTGGTCCTTGACCAGCAACATGAGCAGCATAAACCAGCAAAGGACCAGCTTAAACCAGCATCAAAACATACCTACCAGCATATGCTGGTTTTTCACCAGGGCGGTGATGACAATTTTAGATACTTTTGAGCCCAGCTCAAAGATGCTAATCAGCACATGCGCAGCTAGCACAGTTCTGAACAGTTGTACACACATAAAAACTACATTTTATGGAATAACACCCAAAAAAAACAATGATGTCTCTACCGAAAGTTCACCAAATGTTTCGCTCGTGACTGTTTTGGTAGTTACAATTTTAGGTACTTTTGAGCCGTCTCAAAGATGCTAATCAGCACATGGTTAGCTAGAACAGTTCTGAACAGTTTTACACACATAAAAACTACATTGTGACGTTCCTTAAAGTCACACAGATTTTTAGAACTTTAGAATCTTTTGAACACATTTACCTCAAAATGATGGGGCCTATGTTCTCACAGCATGTAGCTAAGAGAGAGACATGAATATTGTCTGATCATAAATGTAGGGGTGTAATTAAAATCAGTCTCAGCCGATGGACTAAAACATTTTTTTACACATTTTTACATAAAGTTTTATGATTTACAAAGATAATAAAAAATATTTTTTTTTTTCGATGTAATTTTCATAAGTTGAAATGTAGGGGTTAAGGTTCGGGACAGCCACCTCCCAACCGAAAGTACCCAATAAATTATGATTTTATATATATTAAGCTTACTGATATTTTAAATATTATTGTGGGTTTTATTAATAATAAGGATCTTAGTAAACAGATTTGAGTACTTAAATGCTTTTTAAATGTGTTGATGAACATTGGTAATCAAACAGTTGCTGATAGCCACTGACTATGGAAAAACAAATACTATGTACAGTAAGTCAATGGCTACCATCAACTGCTGGTTACCAAAATTTTTTGAAATATTCGACAGAAGAAAGAAACTCATACTGGTTTAGGTCGGTTGAGTACATGATGAGAGACCCTTAATTTTTGTTGATTTAGGCTACTAATATGACTGTATTTTTCATCTGCTGTTTTTCAGACATACTGTTCATTTCTTGTGTAAAACGTTTTTAAATGAAGACATCTGTTGAGTTCTTAAAGTCGTAAAACAGCAGGAAAAGAACTCTGTCGTGCGAGCGATCTGTGGCCACAATTATACCACAGCCCCGGTTCCTGTTCCTAGCAGCAGAGGAAGAAGACTGTTGGACTCACAGTTGTGTTATTAGTGTATTGGGGCAAAGAGAGACACACAAGTAATTCTAGGTATTTTCCTCTCCTTGTACACAAGACCACAGTTGATTGTTGTAAGGATTAAGATCATAATTACTAATTCATTATTCAATATTTTCTCATTTTGTACAGATGTTTTTTTTTTTAATCTATAGTAAGACTGAGAAAACTGCTCACATTTTTTTTACAGTCTAATACTCTATTTTGTTATTTATTTACTGTGCAGTTTGCCTTCTACTGTTAAAAGAGTTCAGTTTTCATTTGCCTTTTTTGTTAGATCACATTTAGTCAATATTCAACTATTAATATTGCTTTTAATCAAGTTCATTGGAACTTGTGTTCTTGAGAAGTGAGTGTTAAGTAGTGCAAATGACAGCACAAATCAACAACAGTACAGTTATTTATACAAACATATTCAAAGTTGAATAGAAATTGCCAGTGGTATTAAATTAGAAATAATGTCGTTTGAATGTCAAGAATGCACTTTAAACAATATTGGCTTTGTCATTTTCTATTAGGAAAGCTTCTGCAGTGCCTAACGTTTGCAGAAACTTAACAACTTGATGCAAACCAAACATATTGCTCTTTTAAATATTTATTAATATATTTAAAGACTTAAATTAAATTAGATGGTTCAGTCAGAATATTTAAGAGATTATTTCTGTAAATCACTTACCACTGACAAAATAGGCCACTTCATTTCACCATGATATTAATATATATATATATATATATATATCAGTCTTTTTAAACAGCACATTCTGTTTCAAAGTCTGCCTTAATTATGTTCTTGTAAAGTACTCAACTAATTAAAATCTCTAAACACAGCAGTTTTCAAACACCAGGGGGTGCAGTATGATAACTGTATCAAATAATGCATTGTGTGCTTAATAATGTCATCCTTTTTGGCATGATGGCTAAACTGCCCTCAACTTTTCAGCAGAGAACAATGAAGTAAAACAAAACTTAATTTAAAACATTCTGATTAGGGATTATATAAAAAATTACGTTTAAACTAATAAAAATGCATAAAAACAGCTGCTACAGAGTTTTAGATCATAACCTCCAGTGAAAAAGCACAACGTTACAATCTCATGGTCAGCCAAGTTTTTAAATAATCATTTATTGTATTATTTCAGTGCAATGCAGTGCAGTTTTTAAGCCAGTTGGTTGGTTTGTCCTGTTATTCTAACACCAAAAAAGGCCAGATTAAAGATAAATCAAGTTGATGTATCCATTTTACCTTGATGCTACAACATAGGACAGTATAATTCAGCTTTTACAGTCGTGCACTGACAACAACATCCCAGAAAAACAAATTTAGACCACCCATCATGAATTAAACATGCAGAATATGTCACCAACTTTTTCAGTAGTGCTGATTCCTTGCCTTTTAAGTTTTTGTCAGCAAAATGAAACCATCTAAACGTCTACACATATTTGTGCCTGCCAGAACTGCAAACAAGTCAGCTAGACTTCTCAGAATATCTTAGAAAAAAAACTATAATGGTAGTCTGGCAGTGATTAATGTTAATATTAGTTGCGGAGAGTGACAAACAAATAAGTTAATAAAAAAAATTAAATTAAAAAATTAACGGACTTCAAATAAATATGGGCGTGGTCTGCTATACCGGAAGTGAGAAAAGGGTCGTCACAAAAAAACAAAAGAAAAAGAGAAGGCATGTTCATTAAGGGGGAAAACGGTCATTATTGTTTTTGTCTTAAAACAGAGGCGACAAGACATCGGGCACTCCTCATTCATGCTTTTTGGGATCCTACTGCGGTGAATTAATGACAGGTGACGAGACGCAATAAACACCTGCCCTTCATCCGTGCGCAAAAGCTATTACTGGTCGTAATATGACGAAAGCGCAGCGCATTAATATTAATATGGTCACACCGCCTCGTAACATTACGCAGGTGTTCACGCCACCTATTTAATAGACATAAGCCCAGTCCTTCACCGTAGTAGAATTTGTAAATTCACCAGCGGTCCAGGGCCTTCTCAGCCAGTCGTTTAGGGCTAGTGTTCGAACGTCTCGTTATGTTATTAATATTCATGAGCCTCAGGATACTAGCGTTATTCCACTGGGTAAAGCTGAGGGTCCTTGTTACATCATATTATGTGTTAGCTTATTTAATGCATTTACAACCCTAAGATTGTGATTTATTACAACATATCAAAAAGTTTAAGCCATATGGTAGTAATGTTATAATTTTTATGTATTTTAATTTCTAAGATAAAAAAACACAACTGTTCAGGTAAAATATAGGCAATATTTAGATATTTAAAATAAGCGCAATTGGGAGTTTTACAAGCTCAGCTGATTGTGCTTCATGCATCGCTACACTATTGTTAGTAGGCAGTTATGGAGGCCAGTTTCTCCCACTGAATAAAAAAAATAACAATTTTGACTTTTTATCTTGCGATTCTGACTTTTTTCTCTCAATTCTGATTGTAGGTTTTACAATTTAGAATTTTAGACTGTTTTTTTTGCAGTTCTGAAGGAAAATAGTAGTCAGAACTACAAGATATAAACTCAGAATTGCATGATATAAACTTAGAATTCTGAGGAAAAAAGTCAAAATTACAAGATATAAACTCAGAATTGTGTTATATAAATTCAGAATTGAAAGATTTCAATTTAGAATTCTGTGAAAAAAAGTCAGAATTGTGAGACATAACCTTAGAATTGCATGATATAAATTCATAATTGCAAGATATAAATCAGAATTCTGAGAAAAAAGTTAGAATAACAAGATATAAATTTAGAATTTGTGTTATAAATTCAGAACTGCATGATAGAAACTCAGAATTCTGAGGGAAAAAAAGATATAAACGAATTGTGTGATATATTTTATAATTGTGTGATATAAATTCAGAATTGCAAGATTTACTTTTAGAATTTTGAGAAAGATGTAAGAATTGCAAGATGTAAATTCACAATTGTGTGATAAATTCTGAATGGCAAGTTTTAAATTTTTAGAATTTTGAGAAAAATGTCAGAATTGCAAGATATAAATTCTTAATTGTGATATAAATTCAGAATTGCAAGATTTACATTTAGAATTTTGAGAAAGATGTAAGAATTGCAAGATATAAATTCTTAATTGTGTGATATAATTTCAGAATTGCAAGATTTACATTTAGAATTTTGAGAAAGATGTAAGAATTGCAAGATATAAATTCAGAATTGCAAGATTTTAATTTTTAGAATTTTGAGAAAGATGTAAGAATTCCAAGATATAAATTCTTAATTGTGTGATATACATTCAGAATTGCAAGATTTACATTTAGAATTTTGAGAAAGATGTAAGAATTGCAAGAAATAAATTCAGAATTGCAAGATTTTAATTTTTAGAATTTTGAGAAAAATGTCAGAATGGCAAGATATAAACTTGGATTTCTGTGAAGAAACGTCAGAATTGTGAAAGTAAAAAGCTAAAAAAAAAAATAATAAAAAAAAATTGGAGATACAAATTCAGAGAAAAATGTCAGAATTAAGTGATTTAAACTCAGTTCTGAGAATAAAATGCTAGATGTAAACTTAAAAAAGTCAGATTTTTTTCCTGCAGTTGCGAATGAGTTATGAGTATACAGTAATTCTTCAAAATCATTATTTTGTGTTCCACAGAAGAAAGTAAGTTTTGAGTTTTTGTATAATATGTGGGTTAGTAAATGATGCCAATTCTCATTTTACGTGAATTTTTCATTTATTTCAAACTATATTTAGCAAATAATGCAAAATCAATAAATATGTACATTTATAACATTTTTCATTAGAAGAAAAAAAAAACAATCTCATGTGTGTTTCACACAAACCCCTGGGGTGTTGTGTCGCCTCTTTCCAGCACAGGGTCTGCCGTAGCATAGAGATGCAGCTTGGCAGGCATTTAAGATAGACTGCAAGTTTCTCCCTTCACTGCCGCTGCACTCAGTGACCTGTACGTGGGTCATAAATTGCAGCACAGAATGCAAAACAACAAGCCCTCCTGCAGCAGTGCGCTCAACACAGCCTAGCAATCAATTCAATGGTGTGTTAGAGAAATAGTTCAGCCAAAAATGAAATATCCGTCATCATTTCCTCACCTCATGTCGTTCCATATGATTTTGACACATGGATAAAATGTAAAATGCAACTGACAGATTTTTCATTTTTGCATGCACTGTTACCACATCTTGCTTTGCTGATAGTAAAGTTTGTTTTCAGACCACAGGCCTGTCAGACCGCAGGACTTTACAACTGATGTAACATCTGGGTCGGACTCGGCTATGCTGTTGGTGTAAATGGGTTAACCCACATTTCACAGCAAGTGTTCATGGCCTAGATCACAATCGGGACTAAACCAAGATTTCATGCTACGTGGCACTGGTAACCGAGGTTATAAGTCATATATTACAAAGACAATTTGCTCTTTGTGCCTTTAAGAAAGTTTGTTCATTATAAATTGGTCAAATACAACCAAATACGGATTTCTGGTGTGCCAGGGGTACTGTGGCTTTTTTGATAGCTGCTTGGATGAACACAACAACAACAAAAAATAACAAAAAACATTAGCGCTAAATAGAAAGTGGCCCTTGGCAAACCAAAAGTGAGCTTCAGAATAAATGAATCTAATCATATAGAGTTTTTGTTTCTATGATCAATGGCTGTGTGAAACCAGTAGCGTAACCTCATCATTCTTGAGGATGCAGTGGAAAAAAATGCCTGTCTGTAAAACAATTTTGTTGAAAGTTTGTAAGAGCTTACCTTCTTACTATTAAATGCAAATCAATTAATCATATTTAATCCTCTGTTTCGTTTTGAAAAAAAAATAAAATAAAAAAAAATAAAAAAATCAAGCAAGCTATTGTTCGGCTTCTCAGGTCTTAGCTTAAAATTTTTTGAAGTGCATCCTGACTTTCAAATCATTTTTAGATTATAATTACTGGTATGATAAGGTATATAACCATTGTAATTAATTATTATTATTATTTTTTTTTTATAAATGTGAGATTAAAACCGAGGAGTCAAAGCCTAATGGTTCTTGAATGTTTTGATGTTATTGAGAGAGAACCAGTGGTTTACACACCATTTCTGCAGACACTGCAGATGAGAGGTGTGAACAACTTCTGTTTTTCACTAAAAAATAGTTTAGTCACGTATTCTTCTTGATGAATGCTGATATGTTGTCAAATATGAAGTTGGTCAAGTACACACAAAGATCTTGGTATTTTTAAAGTCCTTTAAGAATAGTTCACCCAAAAGTGAACATTTAATCATCCTCAGGTCATTCAAGATGTAGATGGGTTTGTTTTTCATCAGAACAGATTTGGAGAAATTTAGTCTTACATTATTTGCTCACTAATGGATCCTCTGCAGTAAATGGGTGCAGTCAGAATGAGAGCTGATAAAAACATCACAATAATCCACAAGTAATCCACACCTTTTCATTCCATCAACTTTAAACTGTTGCTTCTGGCTAAAATATGAGTTATCTGTCCATAACATTGCTTTCTTCAGTGAAAACATTTTCTCGTCTGAATCAAGAGAGAAATGTGCACAGATCAAGCACTGTTTACAAGTGAATACAGTCTGAAACAAACCGTTTTAACCATTTTTTATGAATTTTGATGTGAAAGGACAACATAGAATGGACTTTTTTACTGGAGGAAACCTTGCAGAATCTGCTAAATGTTAGTAATTTTACCAAAATAAGAGGAATCGTACAAAATGCATGTTATTTCTTATATAGTACTGACCTGAATAAGATATTTCACATAAAAGATGTTAACATATAGTCCACAAGAAAAAAATAATAGTTGAATTTATAAAAATGATCCCGTTCAAAAGTTTACATATGCTTGATTCTTAATACTGTGTTGTTACCTGAATGATTCACAGCTGTGTTTTTGGTTTTAGTGATAGTTGTTCATTAGTTCCTTGTTTGTCCTGAACAGTTAAACTGCCTGTTGTTCTTCAGAAAAATCCTTCAGGTCCCACAAATTCTTTGTTTTTTTTAGCATTTGAACCCTTTCCAACAATGACTGTATGATTTTGAGATCCATCTTTTCACACTGAGAACAACTGAGAGACTCATATTCAACGCATTAAAGGGGTCATCACATGCTAAGTTCACTTTTACATGCTGTTTGAACATTAATGTGTGTTGGCAGTGTATGTACAAATCTACCCTATAATGATACAAATCGATGCAGTGGTTTTTTAATTAATATGTAAAAATAAAATCCCCTTTTTCAAATCGAGCCATTCTCAGATGCCTGTCGTTGTGGCGTCACACCGACAGAGGCCGCTCCCACCATAGTTGATTGACATGAGCGTCTTACCTCAGATCAGTTGGAACCGTCCAACCTCCATGTTTTTTTATGCCGGAGCAGAGATGCAAGTTAGACAAGAATTGAGCGATTGATGTGTTGCTGGATGTAATAATTAACATAGTGGTCGTCATTTACTAACAACATCTGAGCTGCTGAAGATGCAGTGGATTACGTTTGTTTGTGAAGGGAATGCACCTCCCGATCTACATATATCTGTCTGTGTTCGCGAATCATTTGTGATCCAGCTTTACTTACAGTAGAAGTGACTATAAGGGATTTTTTATTTCCTAATAATGTGCTAGTTAACAAGTTTAGCGGCTAAACACAGCTAAAGTAAACAGGCTTGTCACTCCACAGAGAGAAGAGAGGGGCAGGGTGAGCAGAGCTCATTTGCATTTAAAGCAACCTCAAACAGAATAGGATGATTTTTGCAGAGCTGATTTTGGCAAGGTAAAAAGGGTGAATCACCTTGTGAAAAATGGGCATCAGATGACCCCTTTAAGAGCTGGGGGTGGGGGGTGGGGGGTAGTACTTCCAGACTTCCTCAGTGTGAAAAGATGGATCTCAAAATCATATAGTCATTTTTGAAAAGGGTTCAAATATGCAAAAATGCTGAAAAACCAAAGAATTTGTGCGACCTGAAGGACAGCAGGCAGATTAATTGTTCAGGACAAACAAGGGTCTCATTAACAACTATCACTAAATTAAAAAAAAACAGCTGTGGATCATTCAGGTAGCAACACAGTATTAAGAATCAACCGTATGTAAACTTTTGAACGAGGTCATTTTTATAAATTCAACAATTATTTTCTCTGTTTGACTATATGTAAATGTCTTTTATGTGAAATATCGTAGGGTGCTTTCACACCTGTAGATCGATTGCTTTGTTCCGAAACAGGGGTTAAAATTATTACATTGTTGCTTTTTATTCATGGTGCTGTTCGCTTTCACACAGCAAATTTTTCTAAACGGACCAAATGTGTTACTACAAGTCACGATCGAGTAAACTGTCCTCTCATTGGTCAAAGTTCCACGTTTTTTTCCGGGATTTCGCTCAGCTGTCATCTGTTAACATGGAACAACAACAGCTTTGGGGGCTTATTGTTGCATTTTTTTTTTGTTTGTTTGTTTTTTAGGTATCGTTATATTAATATATAATTTTGAGCAGGAGTCCAGGATTTGTCAGGAAAACAAGAAAACACACCTACTACAAACAGAGCAATAAGACGGCATTATAAAATGAAAAGGCACGCTTTGATTTTGAATGGCGCAGACAGATACAGGTTCATTTTAAGCGGTATTGGGGGCCGTTTACATATCGCGCCTAAAACGCGTGGAAAACGCTAGACGCGCCGATTTTTCCTCCTTTCCATCGCGCTCTGTAGCTTGCGCTCCCGTGGCGTCTGCCGTTGCTAAGCAACCATGGCCTGCACTCTCAATGAAGACGCGGAATTTTCATCAAAGGACAAACGGATTTCCAGCACTAAAAATCACTTGCTGTAGCTCTGCTACTACATTTATTTAAAAATGTACAGCTATGATCAACTGTTTCCATCTTGGCTGAGCTTTCAGTGTTGTTACTGGAAAGGATGAAGCTAATTGGTTGAATCTTGTCACATGACCCGCGGTGCGCTTGCGGCATTCTGAAAAGTTTTCATCTCGATGTGGTGCGGACGCGCCTTGAAAAAACGAGCACGTCGCACCGTCTGCGCGTCGTGACCGCGTCGCTTCCGTTATGAGTGCGGCTGCCGCGCGTCTACATTTAAAAAAACGAACTTGAGCGCGCAAAAGACGCGATATGTGAACGGCCCCTAGGCAAAACAACAAAGCTACTGCTGTTCACGGAACTGTAATTACCCATTATACAGTGTGATAAAGCCTGGTTCGTTGGTCCATTGGATCAGATTGCTTTCACACTACAACCGAACCGCTCCAGTGTTCGTTTGAAAGCGTACCGAGACCACCTCTTCAAGGAGGTCTCGGTACGCTTCTTTGGCCCGCTTTTGGTGCGCACTCGAGTGCGATTGCTACATTCACACCTGCCCAAACGAACCGCACCAAGAGGGAAAATGAACTCTAGTGCGATTCAACCGAACTAAATGAGGCAGGTGTGAAAACACCCTTATTCAGGTCCATACTTAATGAAAAACATGCATTTGTGTGATCTCTCTTATTCTGGTAAATAATTAACATTTTTCAGATTTTGCAAGATGTATACTTGTATTTTGGCCAGAAGCAATGGTTTAAAGCTAAAATGCCTTAATGATGGATTTGTGTCTTACAAACATGCAGCTTTTCTCTTCACAAGGCATGCCGTAATAGACACGAGTTGTGCTGATTACTTGTGATGTTTTTATCAGCTGTTTTGGACTCTCATTCTGATGGCACCCATTCACTGCAGAGGATCCATTGATGAGCAAGCGATGTTAAATCTGTTAAGATCAGGAAAAAAAAACTCATCTACATCTTGGGTGAATAAATTTAAAGCAGATGTTCATTTTTGCATGAACTGTTTCATTTAAACGTGAGATAAAAGCAGAACAATTTACAAGAATAATCAATATGTATACTTGTAAACTTGCACACTTATCATGAGGTCCAGAAATGTAGTCTAAGTGGTTGGTTCATTCCTCTAAAATCCCTGAGAGCACAAAGTACCGAGACTGACCCTTTCCAATTGACTCGGTAGGAATTTTCATCCAAGTAAGATAAGAAGCAATCGAGCACAGATCCAGAGATGCCAATCACAGCCAGTGCGGAGGTCAACAGTCTGCAATTTAATGCATTAAACAAGGCAGACAGAAGACTGAATCAAGACTGATATCAAATCTTGATTAGTATGACCCTGCAGTGTGAGCTTCACTAGCAAAGACTATACATCATGATTCATCTGCAGTAAGTGCACCTCATTGCCACTGAGAAATACAGGCTACAATACAAACCCTAGCTGTTTTGCAGCATAACGTTACAACTGGGATGTGGTTTTGTTTTGTTAATGCAATTATTTTGATGTTGCAGCACCTTTTTAACATCCATCAGGAAAAACACAGTAGTACTACTGAAGTGACACTGCAAAAGTAATATTGATTTTATTGAATGCATGTTAATAGATGGCCTGAGAAGAGTGTAAATAAGTCTATTCCTCACATCTAAAAAAGAGGTTAGAATCAAATATTTTTAGACTTAACTATAAGAAAGCAGAAAATGTTTACTGATACACAAAGTTACACACTAAAAGTAAAATAAAACATTTTAAGTGTGAGCATGTGTTGAAGTTGTGGGAGGAGAATGTGAAGGTAACATATAAGTGGTGTTTCTGAATATGCTCTTTTTGTTCCCCTTTATTTTTTTAAAAAAACACTGGTGTTATTTTAACCAACCGTCTGCCTTTCCCTGCCAAGGGAAGCTGTTAAGAAAAAACGTCTCAACTAGGTAAATATCAGCATGCTTGGTTTATTATTTAGTTCATTATTCATTAGTCATTTTTGAACAGTTTACAATTACTGTGCCTTTTATTATATAAATGTCTTTGTGTGTGTGATAGAGTGTGTATGAATGTCGATCCTCATCCTTCTTAAGCGTTTTAGTTGGCAGATTTTCCAGAGACTTTGAGTGCTGCACCTTATTCATTTATTTGATGTGAAGGCTTCATCACTCTTTTACTTGTCTTAATGTTACGGATTTTAATTTATTATCCCTATCCAGTCTTAAACTGAAAGTACTTTAATTGAATCATTTTTGGTGGCTTAAGGGTGTCTGTTTTTTTAGTAGATATTTTGAATGACAGATCACTATGCATTTTTTACTTGCATTGTGGTTTGGACACACTTTAACTGAATATACACTACCAGTCAAAAGTTTTTGAACAGTAAGATTTTTAATGTTTTTGAAGAAGTCTCTTCTGCTCACCAGGCCTGCGTTTATTTGATGCAAAGTACAGCAAAAGCAGTAAAATATTTTTCTAGTTAAAATAACTGTGTTCTATTTAAATATATTTTAAAATGCAATTTATTCCTGTGATTTCAAAGCTGATTTTTTAGCATCATTACTCCAGTCACATGATCCTTCAGAAATCATTCTAATATTCTGATTTGCTGCTCAAAAACATTTATTATGATGTTCAAAACAGCTGAGCAGATTTTTTTCAGGTTTCTTTGGTGAATAGAAAGTTGAGAAGAACAGCATTTATCTGAAATACAAATCTTTTGTAACATTATAAATGTCTTTAACATTATAAACATTATAAATGTCTTAGCACTTTTGATCAATTTAAAGCATCCTTGCCAAATAAAAGTCACAAAAAATTATACTCCAAGCTTTTGAATGGTATAGTGTATGTTAAAAAAACTTTTCATTTCAGATAAATGCTGATCTTCTGATCTTTCTATTCATCAAAGAATCCTGAAAAAAATGTACTCAACTGTTTTAAATATTGATAATAATAATAATTATTAAAACAAATGTTTCTTGAATAGCAAATCAGAATATTAGAATGATTTCTGAAGGATCGTGGGACACTTAGGACTGGAGTAATTATGCTGAAAATTCAGCTTTGAAATCACAGGAATAAATTACATTTTAAAACATATTCAAATAGAAAACAGTTATTTTAAATTGTAAAAATATTTCAGAATTTTACTGTTTTTGCTGTACCTTGGATCAAATAAATGCAGGCTTGGTGATCAGAAGAATGCATACTTTTTTTTGACTGGTAGTGTATGTTTATTATGCTTTTTCAAACCTTTTTATCTTCTGCTTCCCACTTACATGTTTGAAATTCGTCTTGTAGTATAACTTGTGCCAAATATAAAAATAATATTTGCAGCCTGCATCCTTCTGGAGTTGATTTTATTATTTTATCCTCTCGGATGTCATGTAAAAAACAGAGCACTTTAGTGACTGTCTATGCAAGCACAACCCCAGAGCTGGTATTAAAACAGAGCTGGACATATTTATTGTTTAATTATCTGTGAGGCACATGAAAAGCAGAGTGTTTCCCGGTGTAGTTCAGTGATGGAAACTGCAATATTGGAGAAATAATCTATTTGTTGCACTTTAAATATCTAGTGTCTTTAATGCAGCATCATTTTGTATCTTGCAAGAAGTTGCAGTGATCCATCAACCGGCAAACTAAAGCATTAGTACCCTATATGTGCTTCATACTCAAATGTATGCACGTTAAGTTGCCTAAAATTCATAGAAATTTAATTTGATGCAAGTATTTGACATCAGCATTCATGAAAGAGAAGTAAATATTTAATTTTAGAGAGAAACAGCTCTCTCTCCATATGGTAAATCATGTTTTTGCTATTGTCATTTGGTTATTTTTTGTTATATAATGCAAAGACATTCAGATATTTTTACATGTTAGGTATCCAGATAGTTCTTGGAGCACTATGTCTTTTATCCAAATCTAACTTCACTAAATCAGAGTGTTATAATTAAAATCCCTCTTTATTCTACTCATTTTCTCTCTCTCGTTCAGCCTGCAGTGCAAATGGCTCCCCTGCTGTTGCTCCTCTATCTTCCCATTGCCCTCTGTTGCGAACAGGCCCCCGGCACCGAGTGCGAAAAGCTTCCTTTCGTACCCGGGCATAATTTAGTGGGAGAAGGCTTTGACATTGTGCGAATGAAGACCACCGGAGCTTTCGTGGTGGATGTGCGGACCTACATGAGCGGAGGAGAGCATGGCAACTGCACTCTGTGTGATAACAAATTGCTCAACGAGAAGCAGAAGTTGCCCACTTCTGTGGTTGACTGGCGTATCAAGGTGCAGTGCCGCCGCAGCCTCAGCGCCAAGACGTATGAATCGGCCAGCTCGGTTCTTCAGGACACCACAACTTCAGCCAGTGCTAGCTGGAAGGTCGGGCTGAGTGTGCCAATGGTGGCTGGTGTTGCTGTTGGTGGGACTCATTCGCGTTCAGCTAGGTTTGCCAAAAGCCACGCATCTCAAGACAAGTACTCCTTCACAAGCCACACCTTCTCCTGTCGCTACTACTCGTAAGTCCTGGTATTTATACAGTTGAAATCAAAAGTTTATATACACCTTGCAGAATCTACTAAATTTTAATTATTATTTAAAAGTTTACATATGCTTGATTCTTAATACTGTGTTGTTCCCTGAATGATCCACAGCTCTTGTTTTTTTTGTTTAGTAATAGTTGTTCATGAATACCTTGTTTGTCCTGAACAGTTAATCTTCAGAAAAATCCTTTCTGAAGGAATTGAGGACAATACTCATATGCAACTATTACAGAAGGTTCAAACACTCACTGATGCTCCAGAAGGAAAAACGATGCATTAAGAGCTGGGGGGTGAAAACTTTTGGACAGGGTGTAAACTTTTTCTGAGGGGCTTTTCAGAAGACAAAATAAACATTTACCCTGATTTTCAAATTCAAAAAGTTTAAAAAGCTTAATGCATTGTTTTTCCCCTCAGTTGCAAACTTTTGACCTCAACTGTATGTGTGTGTGTGAGAGAGATTTTTAGACCGTTTGCCATCATTTCTATTTAAATACACTCTTAAAATTAAAGTTCTTTATTGGTTCTTTATGGTTCCATTAAAGGTATAGTTCTGTCATTAATTACTCACCCTCATGTCGATCCAAACCCGTAAAACCTTCCTTCATATTTGGAACACAAAAGTAAATTAAAGCATCCAGAGAGGGTTCTCTTAGAAGAATCATTTTGGGTTCCCTAAAAGACCTTTTACTTAATAGTTCTTAAAATAACAGTTTTTTTCTTAGTGTGAAGAAAATTTTAATTCTAAAACGTTATGTTCTAAAGGCCCGTTTTCCACTGCAAAGAACCTTTTGTGCAATGGAAATCTTCCATAGATGTTAAAGGTTCTTCATGGAACCATTAAGAACCAATAAAGAAGCTTTATTTATAATAGTGGAAAAAGGTTCTTTACAAATTAAAATGTTCTTCACACTAAGAATAAAATGTTTTTTTCACCGATAAGCTCTTTGGGGAACCAAAAATGTTAACTTTTTTTAAGGTTATTGTCAATTGACCCTTTGCAAACAGCTTGATTGACAGGCATAACGCCAAATCCACCATTATGTCCGACAAACTAATCAGACAGGACAGTAGATTAACTTCGGTGGTTGAAATAAAATAGGTTCTGATATCCATTCATGTTTATTTCGTGTTTTAAGACGATCAGATCATGTGTTGATTGATCTAATAAGGCAATACAGTAATCTGTTAGGACACTTTAAAGAACCACAAAACGTCTCGGTTACGTATGGTAACCCTCGTTCCCTGATGGAGGGAACGGAGACGTTGTGTCGAGTAGTGTACGACACTAGGGGTCGCTCTTGAGAGCCCAAACACCTCTGACAGTTTTGAGAAAGGCCAATGAAAATTGGGTGTGCAGATTTGCATAGCTGACCACGCCCCGGACGTCCGGGTATAAATAGGGCAGCGTGTGCATCTGCTCACTCGTTCTGATCTGAGGAGCCGAGGGTCTCAACTCACTCAGAGGCGGTCCAGGAAGGTGGCACGGAAGACACAACGTCTCCGTTCCCTCCATCAGGGAACGAGGGTTACCATACGTAACCGAGACGTTCCCTATCTGTCGTACACTCCGAGTTGTGTCGAGTAGTGTACGACACTAGGGGTCCCCGTAGAAAACCGCCACCTTACTGGCCGCGTCACGAGTGATAAGCGCAGAAGTAACAGGCAACGTGTTAACGAAGTGCAGCTCACCTCCTCCGTGACCATCCAACGTCCAAGACTGACCTGTACCAGGGTTCTGCAGCCGGGCCTTCCTCAGTAGAGCGGCCGAGTGTCTTGCGAGCGTTGGGAAAGCGCCTCCTCCCCGAAGGAAAAACGGCGCTACGGAGTTCACAACCTGCCCAACAGGGGGGGTACAAGTGACAACATTAAACATGGGGGCTGAGGTGGGACTCACACCGGGGGAGACCACCAGACTCAGACCCTAGAGACAAACCAGTCCTCAGGGGAAACACCGCACTACAGGAGTTATAGGTGGGGATACACACATGGGGCCACATAAGGAGCCACTACATATGGGGCACAATTCAATCAGAACAAAGGTGACCATACCTTGTGACCGAATTCGTAGCGAGTCCCTCCGCAAAACTCTGCCACGTCCAGAGGTGCCAATGATGGAGATGGTGTCCAGGGTTCACGCTAGGAAACCTACTGAAACTCAGAAGCGTAATCACCGTTAGGGGAAGCGCTTTAAAGCAAGCTCTACACCAACCAGAGAACTGAGTCAAGAGCTGGTATTCAAGACTCTAGCTGACACTGGCTCCATGCGTAAATTGTAAAATCTGGCAAATGTGTTAGGTGTAGCCCAACCTGCAGCTCTACAGATGTCTGTTAATGAGGCCCCATTTGCCAGGGCTGCCGAGGCAGCGACGCCCCTAGTCGAGTGGGCTCTTACCTCCAGAGGGCAGGGTAGGCCTCTGGCCTGGTAGGCCACCCGAATTGCGTCCACCAGCCAGTGGGAGATCCTCTGTTTGGAGACAGCCTTCCCCTTCTGCTGTCCCCCATAACAGACGAAGAGCTGTTCAGAACGTCTGAAGGGCTGAGTGCGTTCCAAGTAGATGCGCAGGGCACGGACTGGGCATAACAAGGTCAGGTTGGGGTCATCTTCCTGGGAAGAGATAGCTTGCAAAGTCACCACCTGGTCTCTGAAGGGAGTGGTGGGGACTTTGGGCACGTATCCAGGCCGGGGTCTCAGGACGACGTGAGAATCCGCTGGTCCGAATTCCAGGCACGAACTGTTGATGGAGAGGGCTTGGAGGTCTCCCACTCTCTTTACCGAGGCGAGCGCAGTCAGGAGAGCCGTCTTTAGGGAGAGAGCATCGAGTTTGACTGACTGAAGAGGCTCGAAGGGACCCTGCTGTAGGCCCCGGAGAACCACAGCAAGGTCCCAAGAGGGGATAAGATGTGGCCGAGGAGGGTTCAGTCTCCGGGCTCCTCTCAGAAACCTGATTACCAAATCGTGTTTTCCCACCGACCTGCCACCCACCAGGTCATGATTAGCCGATATAGCGGCCACATGAACCTTAAGTGTCGAGGCAGATAGGTGCCTGTCCAGGCCCTCCTGGAGGAAGGATAACACTGATTCGATGCCGCAACTCCGTGGGTCCCTTAGCCGAGCAGAACACCAGTTCACAAACACGCGCCATTTAGAGTCATACAGCCGCCTGGTAGAGGGAGCTCTTGCCTGAATGAGTGTGTTCACCACTGATGGTGGGAGATCTCTGAAGTCCTCCTGGTCGCGTCCAGGGGCCACAGGTGGAGGTTCCAGAGATCGGGGCGCGGGTGCCAAATTGTGCCCTTCCCCTGGGAAAGGAGGTCCTTCCTCAGGGGAATGCGCCAGGGAGGAGCTGACGCCAGGAGAACCAGGTCCGAGAACCAGGTTCTGTTGGGCCAGAAGGGGGCTACCAAGAGGACCTGCTCCTTGTCCTCCCTGACTTTGCACAAAGTTTGTGCGATCAGACTCACCGGGGGAAACGCATACTTGAGCCGGTCCTTCGGCCAACTGTGTGCCAGTGCATCTATACCGAGGGGAGCCTCGGTCAGCCCGTACCACAACTGGCAGTGGGTGGATTCCGGTGAGGCGAAGAGATCCACTTGCGCCTGGCCGAATCGATCCCAAATCAGTTGAACCGACTGAGGGTGGAGCCTCCACTCGCCTCCGAGCGAAACCTGTCGTGACAGAGAATCGGCCACTCGATTGGCATCGCCCGGAATGTGAGTGGCCCGTAAGGACCTGAGTCTGTGTTGGCTCCAGAGCAGGAGGTGGCGGGCTAGTTGTGACATGCGAAAGGAACGTACACCGCCCTGGTGGTTGATGTAGGCTACTGTCGCCATGTTGTCCGACCTGACCAACACGTGCTTGTTCTGAATCATAGGCCAGAACCTCCTCAGAGCTAGAAGCACTGCCAACAACTCCAGACAATTGATGTGCCAATGCAGCCGGGGGCCTGCCCAGACCCCGGAAGCTGCCTGCCCGTTGCAGGTGGCACCCCAGCCTGTCCTGGAAGCGTCCGTGGTGACAACGACGCGTCTGGACACCTGTTCCAAGGGCACTCCTGACCGAAGGAACACGATGTCCGTCCAAGGGCTGAGTGTCTGGCGGCACGATGGTGTGATGTTCACACGGAACGTGCCGTGGTGCCACGCCCTCCTGGGGACTCGGGTACGGAGCCAATGCTGCAGCGGTCTCATGTGCATCAAACCCAACGGCGTGACCGCGGCTGAGGATGCCATGTGCCCTAGGAGCCTCTGAACCTGTTTTAGGGGGACCGCTGAGCCGCACCTGAGCGTTGCCACGCATCTCAGAACTGACTGTGCACGCTCCGGGGAGAGACGTGCAGACATGCCGACCGAGTCCAGTTCTACACCGAGAAAAGAGATCCTCTGCGCCGGGGAGAGTTTGCTCTTTTCCCAGTTGACCCGAAGCCCCAAGCGAGCCAAATGGTTGAGAACCATGTCCCTGTGTACGCAAACCGTATCCAACGAGTGAGCCAGGATCAGCCAGTCGTCGAGATAGTTGAGAATGCGAATGCCCATTTCCCTGAGGGGGGAAAGGGCAGCCTCTGCTACCTTCGTAAAGACGCGGGGCGACAGGGAGAGGCCGAAGGGGAGAACCTTGTACTGATATGCCCGTCCTTCGAAGGCAAACCGTAGAAACGGCCTGTGTCTTGGAAGGATCGAGACATGAAAGTACGCGTCTTTCAGGTCTATCGCCACAAACCAATCCTGGAACCTGACGTACGTAAGAATGTGCTTGAGGGTCAGCATTTTGAACGGGAGCTTGAGTAGGGCCCGATTCAAAACCCTCAAATCCAGGATAGGTCTGAGCCCACCACCCCTCTTGGGTACAATGAAGTAGGGGCTGTAAAACCCTTTCTTCATTTCGGCTGAGGGGACAGTTTCTATCGCACCCTTCGCCAGAAGGACTGCGATCTCCGCCCGAAGAACCGCGGTGTTGGAGCCCTGGACCGAGGTAGTGAGAACACCGCAGAACTTGGGCGGACGACGTGCAAACTGGATAGCATAGCCGAGCCGAATGGTCTTGAGCAGCCAGCGGGAAGGATTGGGGAGATTCAGCCAATCCAGAAAGTTCTCCGCTAGGGGCCGCAGAGGAGTTACATTCGACGTACCAAGGGTGGGGGAACCTTCGCTGGGAAAACAGCGTGTGGTCGGAGGTAAGAAGCCCCGAAGGCCACTGGCTGCTTTGCCCAGGGAGACCGAGCCGTGCAAGCTTAGCAGAGGATCCACCCGACAGGGGAGATCGTCTGACCAAGCCCGTTGTTCTAGAGCATGAGGGAGCACAGAAGGTGTGTGACCGCATGCCCTGAACGGAGGAGACAGCATCCGACCATCGAGCGGAGGGTCGGGGGTGCTGTGTAATATGCCCAGAGAAGGAGAAAATTGCTCTTTTGTTGACCAAGTGGTGGCCGTCTGCCGGGTGGCAGACAGCCGGGTGGAAGCCGAATCCAGCGCTCGTCCCCTCGTCGAGTGTGGATCCGGACAGGCCAAACGATCCCTCCTCCCTGGGCTGCCCGTCTCAGGAACGCTTCGAAACCTGCCGGGGGTTCTTAGTGGCCTGAGGACGAGCTGGCGGTGCCACCTTCCTACGAGTGCTGGACCGTTGGGCGGGTCTGGCTGCAGACCCGGCAGGCTGCGGGGTCTGAGCCACCCTCGTAGGGGGCCTTCCACGGCGGGGAGCAGGCGGAGGCTGCTGCGTCGGCTGAGCTGGGCCGGAACTCGCTGCACGCCGAGGCAGGATGTGCTTGATGGCCTCCGTCTGCTGTTTCACGGTGGAGAACTGCTGGGCAAACTCCTCCACGGTTTCGCCGAAGAGGCCAGCCTGGGAAATGGGAGCGTCGAGAAAGCGAACCTTCTCGGCGTCTCGCATCTCGGCCAGGTTTAACCACAGGTGGCGCTCCTGGACCACCATAGTGGACATCGCCCGCCCCAGAGCTTGCGCAGTAACCTTCGTAGCCCGTAAGGCATAGTCGGTCGCTGAGCGCAGCTCGTGTAACAGCTCTGGGTCGGGAGCACCCTCGTGCAGGTCTTTAAGAACCTTAGCCTGATAGACCTGCAAAATCGCCATAGCGTGGAGGGCGGACGCAGCTTGCCCAGAGGCCGCGTAAGCCTTCGCTACAAGCGCAGACGAAAACTTACAGGCCCTGGACGGGAGTCTCGGGCGGCCCCTCCAGGAGGCGGCGTTTTGCGGGCACAAGTGCATCGCAACCGCTCTCTCCACCTGGGGAACCTCCGAATACCCCCTCGCTGGACCGCCATCGAGGGTGGTGAGGGACGGGGAGTTAGCGTACCGTGAACGAGCCGACAGAGGGGCTTTCCACGATTTCGTCAACTCCTCGTGCACTTCCGGGAAAAACGGGACCGGGGAGGAGCGTGGCTTCGAGTCACGCCCCCTGCCCAGGAACCAGTCATCCAGCCTTGAAGGCTCAGGGCTGGGCGGGGGAACCCACGCAACCCCGATCTCCTTGGCTGCCCGTTGTAGTGCGGCGGCCATTTCGGCGTCTGCCACAGACTGAGATTCAACCGCCGGAGCGGCGAACTCGGTTGTGACGTCAGCCTCTGACGGCTCTCCCTCCGATGCTACGGACGCTGCCTTTTCCTCAGCAGGAGCCCCGAACAAAAGATCCAGCCCATACTGAGACGAGCTTTCAAAATCGTCCGGAGACTCAATCGGTAGACACACAGGGTGAGCGGTTTGCGAGGACGCAACTGGCAAAACTTCGCTCAACACCTGCCGCTCTTCCTCGACGCACATCGCAACGGCCTCGTACCCGGAAGTAGAAGGACCGGAGCGGGAAGCAGATGAGGAGCGCCGCGGCTTCTTCGAAAAGAACGCGGCTCTCGAGCGGAGTGTGCCCAAGGGCATGTCTTCGCAGTGCTGACAACCTCCCTCAGCGAACGCTGCGTCAGCATGCTCACGCCCCAAGCATTGAACACAGCGTTCGTGCCGATCGTTCGGGGAAAGGTAGAATCCGCACCCAGTAGGACACAGACGGAAAGGCATCGTGAAACACACAATCCGTCTGTGGAGCTCTTTTAGAGAAAATTTGCTCTCTGCAGAAGAGAATCTTCTCTTGAAGATCGCCGTCGACGCACCCAGGGGACTCTCACAACACGAGCAGTGTCAGAGAGGGAGAGACCGCTGTCTGTGCCGTAGATCCAACGACGAGAGAGGTGAATGTTGCCGCTTCTCACGCAGAGACGCTGCATTCGGCTCCGAAAAACAGAACGAGTGAGCAGATGCACACGCTGCCCTATTTATACCCGGACGTCCGGGGCGTGGTCAGCTATGCAAATCTGCACACCCAATTTTCATTGGCCTTTCTCAAAACTGTCAGAGGTGTTTGGGCTCTCAAGAGCGACCCCTAGTGTCGTACACTACTCGACACAACTCGGAGTGTACGACAGATAGGGAACAGTATTTATTGTTTGAATTTCTTGAAAAATGACAACATTTTAAAGCTGATCTGTCTTGTCTGTCAGAGTGTTGTCAGTTTCCTCTTTGCGCCGCGATGTATTTTTCACTGCGTGAGAACATGATGTGTAGTGTGAGAGCGGCATTGTTTGTCAGACATAGCAACAGTAACTAAGGAGGTTTTAGCGAAGGGTCAATTGAGAAAATTCCGAAGAAAAAACAAAACAGATAAAGGCCACTTTTAAACTTTAAGGTTCTAACTCTGAATAGTGAGGTAAAACTCTATGATGTCTGTCTCAGCTCATTAAATATTCATGAGCCTGGTACAGTCATAATGACATTCAGATGTGACATTTCGTTTCAACGCCCGTGGAAAATTGTTAAAATTTTGCAAATGTATTTGCTTGATGAACAGACATAAAGTATTATTATAAAACGGATAGTTCCGGTCCTTGATTCTGATCGGTTGAGGCACGTTCGAAGCTGTTGTAAATTACTCTATAACTCGTTTGCTCGGCAACCACTTTGTTGCAACCACAACCGTTTCTGAGGAACTACATGGTTGGACGAAAGAATAATGTTTTTATTAATGTCATTACACTTTATTTGCTCTGTTTTATTTTGTAAAACCTCACTAAGTACATGGAGTAACCATTTTATAAAAGCAATAAGCCCCGTGAAGCCGTGGTTTACAGTGAATTTATAACAGCTAAGGGGGTTTTAGGCACTCCGCTTCACATTGTGCCTAACAACGCCCCTTAGCTGTTATAAATTCACTGTAAACCAAGGCTTCATGGGGCTTATTTCTTTATTTTGCAGCATTTCAGCAGACTCATTTATAATTATGCAAGTTGTGGAAGTTTTTTTCTATGTCATTGTAAAAACATAAAATAGGTAATTGTGGGAAAGTTTTAACAAGCCACCAATAGAAAGCAACCAATTACCAGTAGAGACCAATTACAGTTTCCATTAAACCCAGTACAATTTCCATTATAACCAGTAAAACCATTACAAATTCTGTGATGGTTTCTATTGTTTTTTTCAGCAGGAATAGTGAGATAAAAAGCTGGAATTGTAAGATGTATCAAGTCATAAGTAGAGATGTAAATTGAATCAGAACTGTTACAGATAAAGCTGATTTAAAAAAAAAAAAAAATTGTAAAAATTATGTGATCTACACTCAGAAAAAAATAAACAAAAGCTGTCCCTGGGGCAGTACCTTTTCCAAAGGTACACTTTTGTACCTTTAAGGTACTAATATGTTCATTTTAGGTATTAATTTGTAGCTTTAAGGTACCAATATGGACCACAAAACCAGTCGTAAGTTGCTGTTGTATATTTGTTGCAATAGCCAACAATACATTGTATGGGTCAAAATGATCAATTTTTCTTTTATTCCAAAAATCATTTAGGATATTAAGTAAAGATCATGTTCAATGAAGATATTTTGGAAATTTCCTACCGTAAATATATCAAAACTTAATTTTGAATAGTAATATGCATATGCATACAACTTTAAAGATGATTTTCTCAGTCACCTTTAGATTACAGATTTTCAGATATCTTGAATCTTGGCCAAATATTGTCCTAACAAACCATACATCAATTGAAAGCTTATTTATTTAGCTTTTAGATGATGTATCTCAATTTCACAAAATTGATCCTTATGCCTGGTTTTGTGGTCCAGGGTCAAATTTAGGTACAAAAGTCCAAGCCAGTGACAGCTTTTGTACCTTTTTTCTAAAACAACAGCAGAGTGTGCAATTGTAAATACTGTAAGTCTACCCCGCACAGCCTTGTTTTAATCTGCCAAAAAAGCAGTATGTTGTCTAATCTGACTATAAATGTCTATAATCACCTGTGTTTGGTTGTTTTTACTCTATGGCAGAAGCAAGCTTCCATGCTGAACAAAGTGAAATGCTTTTCAGGATAACCCAGGATTACATTAGTCTGAGGTTTCGACTGACACTGAAGTGTGAAAACCCAAACCCAAAGTTTTTTTTCTCTTCTGTCATCAGATTTCGTGTTCATGCTCGTCCTCCACTGACCAAAGAATTTATGGGCTCCATCACTTCACTCCCTGCTAAATTCGACAGCTCGTCAGAAAGCGCGTACAACCATTTCATCTCGATCTACGGGACGCACTTCTTGCGAAGAGTTGACCTAGGCGGCCGTGTGCATTCAACCACCGCTGTGAAGACCTGCCAGGTTTCCATGAGTGGTCTGTCGGTTCACGACGTGAGCAACTGCTTATCGGCGGAGGCGGCCGCCGTCATCAAGGGCGTGAAGGTGAGTGGGCAAGCAAGCTACTGCAAAAGCAAACAGCAGAAGCTAGAGAGGGGCAACAGCTTCAGCGCCTCCTTCTCCGACCGAGCCACTGAAATACTGGGCGGCAGCGGTGAGCAGCAAGACATCCTCTTCAGTCCAAGCAACGTTAGTGGTTATGGCGTGTGGCTCAGGTCACTGAAGAAAATCCCTGGAGTGGTTTCATACACCTTGAGCTCGCTGCATATGCTGGTAAGAAACGACCCGGCTAGACGTGCCAGTCTTCAAGCGGCCATCAGCAAGTATATCACAAAAAGTGCCATATCTACTGCTTGCCCCTCCAAATGCAAAGTGGGACATCGTAGCAATAGCTGTGCTTGCAAATGCAACGGTCATCAAAGTGTTGATAGCAACTGCTGCCCGAGTAAGCCAGGAGTGGCCACGCTGACCGTGATCGTGTTGAACGGCAAGGGATTATGGGGAGACGTGTTCTCTAAAACCGACGGTTATGTTAAAGTCTTCTATGGAAACCAAGCACATGAGACCCCTGTGATTTGGAACAACAACTTCCCTCAGTGGAACCACAACATCAATTTTCAAACTGTGGATCTGACTCAAAGAACGTAAGTTAATCATAGTTTCCATTTCGGTCATTAAATGGATGAAAATGTTTGTTGAAATACCATATCAGGCCCTTACTTGTCTGTGCTTATCTTACAGGCCCTTACGATTTGAGGTGTGGGACCGTGACAACCGGTTTGATGATGATCTATTGGGAAAGGGTAATGTTATCCCAACTCACGGAGTCAAACAAGAAAAGTCATTTAAGTTAAAGCACGGCTCTTTTTCGATTTCCTACACTGCAACGTGTGGGCCAAGTCTTACAGGGTCTTTCTGTGAGAAATATGCTCCTACGCCGGGCGGTGATGGTATTTTAAGCTATTACCAGCCCTTTGGTGGAGAACAGCCCACATTGTTTAAAAAATCCAAGGGTTTTGGAGGAAATTTGTCTTTCCTGTAATAATACAACAACTGCAGACCTTCTAATATAAGCTATTTGAGATTTTTGCAAAGATTGAAAACTGTTATTGTAAATGAAATATCATTGACTTATTTCTAGAAAAATTTACAAAACTTGTTTTAATAGAGCAATAACGGTAAAATTTACTATTTAAAATAACTGTTTTCTATTTGAATATATTTTAAAATATCATTTATTCCTGTGATTTCAAAGCTGAATTTTTAGCATCATTACTCCAGTCACATGATCCTTCAGAAATCATTCTAATATGGTGATTTGCTGCTCAGAAAACAGTTATTATTATTATGTTGAAAACAGCCAAGTAGAATTTTTTCAGGTTACTCTGATGAATAGAAAGTTCAGAAGAACAGCATTTATCTGAAATGGAAATATTTTGTAACATTATAAATGTCTTTATAATCATTTTTGATCAATTTAAAGCATTCTTGCTAAAGAAAAGTATTAATTTCTATAATTTCTTTCCAAAAATAAAAAATTATACTGACTCCAAGCTTTTGAATGGTATAGCGTGTAATGTTACAAAAGCTTTTTATTTCAGATAAATGCTGATCTTTCTATTCATCAGAGAATCCTGGAAAAAAAAAACATACTCAGCTGTTTTAAATATTGATAATAATAATAATAATAATAAATATTTCTTGAACAGCAAATCAGCATATTAGAATGATTTCTGAAGGATCATGCGACACTGAAGACTGGAGTAATGATGCTAAAAATTCAGCTTTGATCACAGGAATAAATTACATTTTAAAATTTATTCAAATAGAAAGCAGTTACTTTAAGTAGTAAAAATATTTCCAAATTTTACTGTTTTTGCTGTACTTTGGATCAAATAAATGCAGGCTTGGTGAGCAGAAGAGAATTCTTAAAAAAAAGATTAAAAATCTTACTGTTCAAAAACTTTTGACTGGTAGTGTATACATTTGTTTTAGAATTTCATATGTACAATAACCACCATATCAAGATTAACCAAAAAAATGAATGCTTTCAGATGCAATAAAAACTTTCTTGAAAAAAAAAAAATCTAGATTTTGTCTCTAGTGCTCACTTCAGTCAAACTTTAGGTTGGCAGCTGCTTGTTTAATAAAGTCTTATATTTTCGAGCAATAATAACAAACTATTGTCACAAAAATAGCAGGGAAAAGATAAAACAGAGGTTCTGGGGAATCATTTAAGTGTTTTTTTTTATTAAAAACTGTTAGATTAAGTATATTCATTCATTGATGTTTTAATTAAAATTAACCACTTTCAAGGCATGCTGACAAAAAACAACAACATGAAGTAAGCGGTACCTGTCACCTTTCTAGGACTTTCTTCAGTCGCAAAGAAATTAAGTTTTTTGAGAAAAACATTCCAGGATTTTTCTCTATATAGTGGACTTCAATGGTGGCCTATGGGTTAAAGGTCCAAACTGCAGTTTCAATGCAGCTTCAAAGGACTCTACACGATCCCAGCCGAGGAAAAAAAGGTTATTTAGTAAAATGTTCTGTCATTTTCTTTAAAAAATAAAAAATATATATACTTTTTAACTACTATTTTTTTAAGATGTATCAACTACTTTTTAAGTCCACTATGTGGAGAAAAATCCTGGAATGTTTTTTCTCAAAAACCTTAATTTCTTTTCGACTGACGAAAGAAAGATGTGGGGGTGAGTACATTATCAGGAAATGTTCATTCTGGAAGTCAACTTCTCATTTAATGTCTACACATTTAATACATTACATAGGCCGACATACACTGTAAAAAATAAAAAACACAATTTGTTGAGTCAGCTTAAAACCTTGCTGCCTTAAAATTTTAAGTTCAGTCAACTAAAATAAGTTTATTCAACTTGAAATGTTAAGTTGTACTAAGTAACAGCTTAGATATTTGTGCTTGCTAAACTTAACAGATGGGTAAGTAACCCAGCTGCCTTAAAATTTTAAGTTGATTCAACTCAAATATCTAAGCTGTCACTTAGTATAATTTAACATTTCAAGTTGAATACACTTTTTTTGAGTTGACTGAACTTAAAATTTTAAGGCAACCAGGTAACAAATTATTTTAAGTTGACTCAACAAATTGTTTTTTACAGTGTAACTTGATATAGATTTGATATAGAGAAATATTTCTGGCAATGTTCTGCAACTGCAGCTTTTCTGAGCCAAACAGCGCCCCCTTTAGAAAAGCACATGCTTTACACAGGCATTGTCTCCTAAAGGCCTTCTGCTGTGTTCAGTTCAATAATTTAGGCCCAAACCTCCCAAAAGCTGGTTTGTGATAATTACTATTAAAGACCTTTAAAAATGAGTTGAATTTAACTACTATGCACATGTGTATTGGGGATTTTTAAATTAAAAGCCTTGTGGTTAATAATGTGCTATTGTTGAACCACTGACTGAATGAGAACAGATGACTGATTAACATATTTGACGCCATTAAAACTGTCTCTGTGCAATAGCATGTAACGAATATTTTATGTATGCTCAAAGAATCACTTTTTACAAAAACATCTGAAAATATGTGAAAAACAAATAAAATGTAATTTAATTGTACATGCTGCTTAGTGTATATCTTCCTCTTAGATTGGGATGTCTTTGTCTGATTTGGAGCCATTTGAAACTGGGGTTTGCAAAAAAAAAAAAAGTGTTATATTCCTGACCATATATCCTTTAAACCAGTTCCCGCAGTTTACATTTCTGAGCTCTGCAGGGTCAGGACAGTGAACTGGGGCACAAAGATGCATTGAAGATCCCTCCCACCTAGATTATTTGTTCCAGAAGCTTCCCTCTGGCAGATATTTCAAGCCGCTCAAACCAAGACCAACAGACAACAGTGCTCCCAACACTATATTACTGTTTAACAGTGAGACCTCAACTGTTAAACTAGTGTATCTGTAAGCTTTGAACATCCACACATTTATATTTTCATCCTTTAAAGAAAGCATGAAATTAAAATTTAGCCTATGTTTAGAATTCATGTTTCTGATCCTGTGGTCTTTGTAATCTTTCTTTGAAATGTAATGCTTTGTTTTTTTCCTGTGTAACTACTTTCCTTTTTCTCAGACGCCATGCACTGGAATATGTTAATCAGTCTTGAATTATTTGAAATATTTTTATTAATACTGATACTGCATAAACAGAATTAATATTTGCATAAGAAATCACATTAGAAATTCTAAATATGAATTTTCTCATTTTAAAGTGTAAAAATGCTGAAAGGCTCAAGAAGTCCCTGCCAAAAGTTGATAAAAAGTTATGTAAGTGTTGTATCAGAGATCATATAATTTACAGCTCATGCAATATAAAATATTTAGGTAACACTTTACAATACAGTGTCATTTGTTAACTTTATTTAATCTATTAACTAACATGAACAAACAATAAACAATACGTTTATTACACAGTTTAATAATATTTGTTAATGTTAGTTAATAAAAACAGTTGCTCATTGTTAGTTCATGTTAATTACATTAATGTTAACAAACACAACTTGTGATTTAAATAATGCATTAGTAAATGCTGTTAATTTACTAAATGTTTTAATAATAAGATTTATAAATGCTGCAGAAGTATTGTTCATTCTTAGTTCGTTAACTAATGTAATTAACTAATGTTAACTAATGAACCTTATTGTAAAGTGTTACCAATGTTTAAAAATGGTGTTCAAACATAATATTAAATGGGTATAATTAACCATTTTATCTTCAGAAATCACAAAATAAAATCACTTAATAAATGTACTGGTATCAATATCAACAATATTTGCTTGGTACTTGATCAAAAATAAAATAACAGATAAATTCCCACGTTTTGTGTGGAAATATGTGATCCTGGACCAAAACCAGTCACAAACCAGGTATATTTGTAGCAATAGCCAACAATACATTGTATGGGTCAAAATGATCAAATATTATCTTTTATGCCAAAAATCATTAGGATATTAAGTAAAGATCATGTTCCATTAAGATATTTTGTAAATTTCCTATCGTAAATATATCAAAACTTAATTTTTGATTAGTAATATGCATTGCTAAGAACTTCGTTTGGACAACTTTAAAGGCGATTTTCTCAATATTTCGATTTTTTTGCACCCTCAGATTCCAGATTTCGGCCAAATATTGTCCTGTCCTAACAAACCATACATCAATGGAAAACTTATTTATTCAGCTTTCAGGTGATGTATAAATCTCACTTTCAAAAATGTATCCTTACGGCTGGTTTTCTGGACCATGGTCGCATAAATCATAGTAAAACAGGTTGCAATTCATGTTGACTTTAAACACCTGGATACTGATTTTATCTGTTATATTGACATTGTAGGTTAATGTATTGACTGTATTAGTGCAAATGTCTCTTTGTACTCATGGTAACTGTGACATTTGCGATCTGAGGTAAATTCAGTTCCCTCAACACAATGTTGAAAAAAAAGAAAAAGTGTGATTGTATTGGTTTATATCGTCGTGAGACGGTACGTTTTCCAATGCGACCCACCTGTTAGAATTAAATAGATCCGCATCGATCATTTCGTCAGGCCTAGATGAGGCTCCCGCTTTTCAATTCCGCCTGAAACAAACTACAGTTCCCTAGTTATCATGGGGAGCGTAGTGCTGTTACGCGCTGCGGAGACGCACAGTACAGCAAGCGAGCGGAATGGGGGAGGGGCGGCAGGTAAAGTGAGACGGCGGCGCATGCGCAGAAGCGCTCCAGCCCTCTGCATCGCTCCCCTCCCCCCACCTCCTTTTTTTTTTTGCAGCATCAGTACCGCGTTCGGAATCGCATTCGTGTGCTGGAGTCAGAGCGCGCTGCGGGGCATCACTGCACCGCCACGGAGGACACACCATCACAGAACCAGGAACAGGGAAAAGGGGAAAAGGCGTGAAATAGTGCAGAGGGGGAAGAGCAGGGCGCCCGTTTTTTTCCCTCAAATCACCTAAATCCGTGGGAAATTAAACAGGAGCCCGACACTCGCTAATAATAAATCCACGAACGCAGCGGACATCTCAAGCGATATTTTTGGCCAGCACGGCGGGGAAAAATGAAGGATCGCACGCAGGAACTACGAAGTGTAAGTCTGCATTTCTGATGCTTTATCCTCCATCTCCTCCCATATTCTCCGTCTCCTCACCGCAACCGGGCGTCAGCAGCTTACATCTCACTGCTGCTCGCTCACGGTTGAGCATTTATGGCCATAGTACGGTTTTCATCAAATGTCCGATGTTTTTCCCGCACGCAATCACGAATGTAACATATCGCGCATATGTAACGTTTTTAATAGCGGCTCGCATGCGAGCGCCGTTCCATGTGCAATGGATCGATTTATCGATCAAATCGGGTTATATGGCGTAATTCGCGAAATGAGCCCCTCTACATTAGCATGCGTGCAAACAGACTACCTTTGGTACATGTCGCCCAGGAGTGTGACTGCTGCGGATAGTTAGCCAGTATCCTTACACTGACACGCACCATCCCAATATCTAATTCTATGATCACCGCATCATTAATTATTAACAGCGATTTTGGTTAAACGAAAATATCATTCACCCATACTGCTTCGCCTTGTATTAACTCTATTAGATTTTGCTGCACCGGGGAATTTTGAGCATCTCCATCTAAAGCTCCATTCTGGATGCATGTACATCTTCATCGGACGCATTTGGATCTTTGGGTGGGATGTGCGATTATTGCAGCACGCTTTGTTCCGTTCTTAGTTCCGTTCTGTATTAAATATGAAAGGGTGTAATATTGTTGCATGTATCGCCCAATTGAGCTAAACGAATGCAACATGGCCGCCAAAGTATTTCTATTTGTAGTCGCGACGGTAGTCGCTTATTTATTTATTTTTTCAATATTATCGAAGGTGGGCCTTGATGCTTTAATGCGTCGCCCAGCCTCCACGAATTTTCCGTCGCCGGAGATCAATGAAATATCGTAAAGGAAACGCCTGAACCCGGTGCACTGCACTCATCAGTGTATGCCCGTGTGGTGCGCTTGCAAGAGAGCGAAAGGAGGGGGCATCGTGGGGGGAGAAGGAGGGGGATGTGATATAGATATATGCTATACATTAACATGTTTGTTAAAAAAATATATATATATAAATATATATATATATATATATATATATATATATATATAGCCTTTACATCAGCAACTTCACAACCCAGCCCAAAGACGCGCGTCTCCTTCATCTGCTTCATCCTAAAAGTCATCAGTCCAAGACTTCCCTTATTCCCCCGGAGACCCGGAGCATCTGATATCAGCCTCTGCTTATCAGACGCAACGTAGAAATGTACATCTACAGATCTACAGATAATTGGATTTACAGAATTCGCAATTATACGTGATGTACGCACTCGCTGCGCGCTGCCCCAGTGCTTTTACACATATATATCATTAGTCCTGCTTCTAAAGGTGTTAATGGCTCAACGCGAATCTGATGCGACATGATTGGGCAATAATCACATTTTATGTAATCGTCAACATCACTGTGACGTATTGGTCGCGCGGTGAGGGAAGTGTACGGGTTACTTGGACTGTGGGCGTGCGCAGGGCGAGCGTGTCTATGCATAGCGGAGACGCACAAGGATAAATCAGACGGAATTCGTTGACCTTGCCCCTTTCAATATTAGGTTTCATCTGTGTAGAGATCTGACATTAAATGAACGAGTGTGATTGAATGGGATAATTGCAGACTGAAGTATTTCTCATGAAAGCCGGGTGGGGATGCATTATGTTCCCACAGAGGCTACATTTACAACATTTAGATATATGAGAATATAGATATATGAGTCCAACGAAGAAGTCAGCGTTCTGATAATTAACACGCTTAACGTCTTACGATTGCACAGAAGGCACCTGCAGAAAATGAACTAGAATATCAATGGCAGATCATTCGGATAAGGAGATCGGGGCTAGTTGTCACACAGGAGAATATGTGACCCTGGACCACAAAACCAGTCATAAGGAAATGAAGATTTATATATAAATACGCTTTCCATTGATGTATGGTTTGTTAGGATACAGCTATTTGAAAATCTGGAATCTGAGGGTGCAAAAAAATCTAAATATTGAGAAAATTACCTTTAAAGTTCTTCAAATGAAGTTCTTAGCAATGCATATTACTAGTCACAAATTAAGTTTTGATATATTTATGGTAGGAAATTTATAAAATATCTTCATGGAACCTGATCTTTACTTAACATCCAAATGATTTTCGGCATAAAATTGATCATTATGACCCATACAATGTATTTTTGGCTCTTGCTACAAATATACCCGTGCTACCTAAGACTGGTTTTGTGGTCCAGGGTCACATACAAGGTTTTGAGTACAAAGTTCAATTTAACAAATGTGCATATTGGTTTTAAACACCTAGATCACAAAATGTAAAAATATAAAATTAGGCTATTTGTTGGTCATCATAACAGTTTATTTTATATAACAGATATTTTATACCTTTTACATTTATGATGTTTTATTCATTGTTTTGCATTTCATAATTCTTATACTCTTGCCAAAATCCTACAGTCAAACCAAAGTTTATTCAGACACCTTCAGCATTTTTGACATTATCACAGTTTATGTATAAGTGAACTATAGTTCACTTATACATAAATGAACTACAGTGTCCTGCACCCACTAATATACTTAAACTGACTTGAGAAAATAAATCCTTAAGCAATATTCACCTGAATAAAACATGACAACAAGCCTCGGCCTCACCTAATATATGTTTGAGATGCAATTATATCTGCGACTAAATCTATATCCGATACAACAATGAAGTTCTTTAGTGAGTGATGTGATGACTTTGTCTTTTGAAAAGCGGATATGGTTCATATCAGCGTTAGCGTGACAGCAAACATGCAATATATAGTATTAAAGTGTGTGACTTGAGCAAAATTATTCCAAATCCTGATGCTAAACATGCACAATGTGCTTCATTGTGCCCTGTGATGTCCTTGAGAGAGGCAAGGTTGAATGTCTGTGTCTCTCGGCCTCTCTCTCTGTCTTTCTCTGCCTCTCAGCTAACAGGCTTCAGCAGGAAAGTCATATTTAAGACTCCAAATGTAAATTATATAGGTGGTGAATTGTGCGTTATTAAGTGTGAAACATTTGTTGTGCTTTTAAAATAAGGGCTCTGTCGTTATTTCCTCATTCCAAACCTATGTGGCTTTCTTTCGTCGGTTGAACACAAAATATGATATTTTTGAAGAACTAACCAAGCAGTTTTGGTGACTAATGACTTCTACTGTATAAACAAGAACACTGAATATCTTCTTTGATGTTCCACATAATAACAAGTCATGGGTAAATGATGACAGAATTGTAATGTTTAAGTGAACTGTCCCTTTAAAAAAAAAAGTCAGCTAGACATCATGTAGACATGTTCACCAGACTCAAAATTACAAGATGTTACAGGATGTTGTAGCTTGTTCGTTTAGGCTCCATGTTGAAATAAATGTTGGAGAATATTAAATATTAGAATATATACTTAATATGACTGTACTGATGAACTTTTCTCAAATCAGCGAAATGCATGACATGGTTTTCCACATGTATATTTAATTTAGCTGGCTAATAAACGAGTGAGAACAAACAGCGAAATGTTGAAAAAAAGAACAGCACATGTTTGTTTGATGTTGAGTGCATCAAAATTAATAAACAAACGAACAAGCAAGCAAAACAACATGAAAAATGTATGCAAATGAGTGCGTCCCAATAAATTAAGACCCTAGTTAAGATGTGTTGGAACCACTGAGTGATAGTATTTCTAGAGAAAAAGGCATAAAGAATGAGTAATTTTGATATGTTTTGCATCCAACATAATGTCCAGATAATAATTTGCGATAGTAATAAACCACAGGTGTGGTCTGACCGGAAAGTTGGCAACCTAATTTACTCAGAAGCGCCAGGAAGGCAAAGATTATGTGGCATCACATACCGTATCTTGCCCAGTTTTGTCCAGAAAAGGAGAGGTCAGGCGCATTGTGCTAATTGATTCTAAACGAGTGCTAATAGAGCCCACAGAATATAATTCAGAGACAGGTTGTAAACTAAAACCTCAATGGTGCATTTTGTAACTTCATTCACAATTCTTAGTGAAGATGTGCTACATTTGCACCAAAAAAAGAATAAAATGAATGATTAAAAATCAATACACACCCACAAAACTGTTTGAATTTGTTTATATCTCCAAGCAAAAACTGCTAATGCATATCAGTAGATGTGTATAGAAACACCATATTATTTAGTGATTTCATGGGCAAGTGAATATGTCACCCCTACGTTGGACTAGAGGAAGCATAATGTTTAATGCAATGAACTTAAAGGTTTTTTGAGCTAAACGGAAACAGAAAGTGAAGCGCTGTATTAGACAGTGTACAAGAAACACATTTGATTGTATCAGTGTATCAAAACGGCTGATTTGTGACTTGTTCCAGTTGATCAGTTGCAAACCTGTTAGATACTCAAAATAGGTTTTTTAGAGTGTGTGGGGGATTAATTCTCTGGACAGATGGGATAGAAGCAGGGAACCCCGGTAGCCGACGCGACACACAGAGAAAGTATCAGAATGATAAGCAGCGAGCAACGCTACAGCTGACTGCAGCAAGAGCTGAGCTCATGGGGAAAGTGAACGCGGTAGGTGTCTTGTCAGCCGACGGGGCCGGAACAGGTAGATAATAATTGGCAGAGAGAGGGAGAGGGGAATATACGGCTGCATATGTGAAGTTGGCCGCTGCTCAACAACAGATGCAACAGATAGGTCATGATAGGTCAGTGTGAAAGAATGAAGGCCAAACTGGAAGAATGAAGCGCGGCATGAACAGTGGCAGCCAATAAAGCTGCAGTAGGGTTAGAGAAGGAAGTGGAATTTTCCCAAAACTCTAATATGGATGTGGAAAATAAGCAGTGGTGGCCACAGGTACTGTAGCAGATGGAGGATAAATGAGATGCATCATAAAGACATTTCGTTAGGAGATAAATGAAGGTTTAATGACTCAGTTGTGAGGTTGTTGCACTAAATGAACGCCGGGTAGATTTGCTGACGCGCAGGAATTGGGTAAAACTGCTTTCTAACAGTATGGAATGAATTTTGAGCACCGACGCTTGGGCCAGGAGCCTAAACTGATTTGCTAGGCTCTTTTTGCATTTAAAAAGCTCAGCAGTAGGTAGTGCAGTAAGGATTCTCAGAGGTTAAACTGAAGGCAAATTGTTTCTGCTTCAGATGCAAAGTTTTTATGAACTTGTTAGTGATTTGTAACTGTACGGATGCTGAATGATTCTGGCAAGAAGTGACTAAAAGCTGGAGTGGTTAAATGTCTAGATCTAGGACCAGATTTAGCAGAAATGTGGCTGTAGGTGCAGATTATACATGCCAACTATAGTTTAGGACTGAAAAACTCAGTTTTTTTTTTTTTAAAGTAAATCAGAGTTTTTAATCTGCTGTTAATGCTTTTAGCGTACACATATAAAGAAGCAGTTACCTCACAGTTTTTTAGTGCCATTTTATTCCTGCATGTAAAAACTGAGAACAGTTTCTAACAAGTCAGTCTTTTACAAGATAGAAAGATATCAGCTAGCATGTTTGCTTGCAGTACTACTCCGTAAGCTACATCTGGCTAATCAGAGAAACTGTAATATTGTTATTGTATTAGGGTAATTCCATGCAAATGTCAACCGTACCATGAAAAAATAAAGTTTTTACCAAAGGTTTTTATTATACTGATAGCACAGATGTCAATATTTGGTCAAATACCCAAGTGAGGTCTCTCTTAAAGTTTTTAAAGCATTTTTTAGTGCATTATTTTCCATAGTCTGGTAAGTGCTATTTTCAGGCCTGTCACATAAATATTCCTCATAAATAGTTTTAATTCAAAATTAAAATAAAGTAACAATTATATGTTCTGTGAAGAGCCATCGCTTCTCTATTTGTTGGGTATTATTGTGTCTGGTTTGTGCATTTTAATTCACAGAAATCCTACAAAATATGTAGTCTCTCAGAAACAGTGTCCTTTTTTGTCACATCCATAGCGCATGATTATTTCCCTTTTTTAACGTAGAAAACTCATGCATAGACTGATTTTTCTGATGTTAGAAGGTTCGGTATATTGGTAACACATACATTCTCTAAGCATTTATATGTCACATCCATAACGCTGGATTTGCCCATTAGTATTGTATCAAGGCATACCTTGATTTGAATTTTTTCAGTTATAATATGGTAAAAATAGCATTACTTTAGAGTACATTATTAACCATGCACCTACATAATAATGTAGATAAGGATGGACCTGTCACAACGGTAACATTTTAATTTTAGCATATTTACATTTGTCTTGGACTATTGATTTTTTTTTTTTACTTTTAAGCATTTACCGTTTTTATTTCAATTTGTGACCCTGGACCACAAAACCAGTCATAAGTAGCACGGGTATATTTGTAGCAATAGGTAACAATATGTTGTATGTGTCAAAATGATCAATCTTTCTTTTATGCCAAAAATCATTAGGATATTAAGTAAAGATCATGTTCCATGAAGATATTTTGTAAATTTCCTACCGTAAATGTATCAAAACATAATTTTTGATTAGTATTATGCATTGCTAAGAACTTCATTTGGACAACTTTAAAGGCGATTTTCTCAATATTTAGATTTTTTTGCACCCTCAGATTCCAGATTTCCATGTTACCCATATAACTGGTTTTGTGGTCCAGGGTCACAACTGTCTTCAAAAAAATGCTCAGAAGGGGATTTCTGAATTATGCGACCCCCAAGTCATCACATTCATTGACCATTGGCGATGGAAATCATAACAGCCATTCTGAATCTGACTTCATGTGATTTTTTTCTTTAATGAATTCATGAATAGTTCTATGAGTACTTGATTAATCATTTTACCTCACTATGCAAAAAAAACTGAATACTGTATATGTACATTGATTGAGTATTTTTTTAACTATTTAAAAAATACTCAACGTTTGAGTCATTAGATTGATTCAGACTGATTCAAATCTCAGTGACTCAAAAGAGTCATTTTTTTGGCCAATAGGGCAACACTGCACTGTATGTTTGTGAGGACAACGCAATAGAAGGATGGTTGTCTATCACGCTCATCTCTCAGTTTAGACTGAAAAATACAATACAGCTAAAACAATTATTTTTTGTCTTGCAGTGGAGGAAACAGTCAGTGTACTTCAGTATTAAAATTTGTATATGTGAGCCATGCTACTGATACCAATACCTCAACTTCGATACCGGTTTCTGAACGATACATTTTTCTTACATTACCTCGTAAAACAATTTGTTTTGACTCTAAGTCTCATCTCCTGAGCCACTGCACACAGGAAGCATAGTATACATTTAAAGGTGTCATCGGATACCCATTTTCCACCAATTTTCCAGTGGTAGTGTAAAAAAACACCATTCGAACACTTCTCTAGCGTACAGTAACATTACCGTTTAGTCGTTTAGCATTATCACCTCGAATTAAACTGAGAAACGTACATCTTTAAAGTGAATTTTACATAAAATGTTGCTATTTTAATAAGCCCAGTTATATACAAATATTACTAAATTAGCCAATTCCAATAGCCAAATACCATAAATCCCCAATACACACTACTAGTGTAAAAATATTATTGAAACGTTATCATGTGACACGAAAAATGACACGATTATGTTACAAAGTCTCGGATCACAAACTTTTACCTTATATGATTATCATTCATTACATCATATTACCTGTGTTTTTGTCTTGGTTTTCCTCTTCTTTTCTTCTTTTTTTTTTCTTCCCTGGGCACCAGAGGGATTTAGTCTTTTTCAGACATACTGATAATTCGTTAATGAAGTGAACATCTATCACAATCAGGTGACTGATGTATGTGGAAGTGCGGCTGTGCGGGGGAGACTGATCATGCGTCGAACCGGGGTGAGTCGGGAGAGCAATAAAATAGTTGTTTTTGTCGGATGATCGTTTTTTTTGTAATATTTTAAATTCATAGTATTAAAGTTTAAAAAAAAACCCCTTCACTCATTTTGGCGCCCCTAGGGATCTGCGGTGCCCCTATAATTTGCCTATTCCGCCTATGCAACGGGCCGACCCTGCTCGATGGTATTGAGTCAATTCGGTCAGTGCCTGAAAAGTATTAAAATCAATACCCAGCCCTGGTTGGATCTAAGAAATAATTTATCCATAATAATTTACTCACATTTTTTTTGTACTAATCACTCTGATTGATTTGATTTTTGGACTAATATGCTGGTTACTCTTTTCCATGCTGTTATAATTAATGTGGACTAATGCTTTCAAATTTAAAAAGGATGCAAAAGCACCATAACTCAGGATCTTGACTTAAATTTCAGTCTGTTCCTCACACAAAGCACCTACATGGATTCAGAGAGACCAGCACATTCTTCAAATTTTATTTTGTGTTCTGTGGAAGAAAGAAAGTCTTACAAGTTTGAAAGACATAAGGGTAAATTTGATTTTCTGAATGGACTGTTCCTGTAATGTGTCTTAACATATGGGTGGGCGGCCACTGGAGTAATTGGGTGTTTTTTGTTGTTGCGTTTGGTTGCTCTATCATTAACAGTCTTGGTAATTACTGAAGAATTTGAAGGGGGAGGTCCTGTCAATAACATCATTAGTATTGATCTGTTCATTTATTGATCCACTTCTTCAATTTCTGACTTCCACAAGAATGTAAAAAGGCAATTTACTCCAACATCATTAACATTCGCAAAGACCCTCACTAGAAATTCATATGACCTTCTGCTGAACTATATTTTCACTCACATTTTGCTTAGTCATTGTTAAAGTACTGATTGCTCCATGATACATGTGCATGAACATCTGCTGAGCATCATACATGATAATGTATGTACCATCTGTGGTGCATTTTTCACACCACGTAATGGAAATTTCATAATACAACAGGATAATCGTTGGCAAGCATCAACATCAAGCAAGTTAGACTGAGGTCAGGCTGAAAAAACCATGGGCTTTAGATTTCATTAAGACTGAATCACACTTTTCCCTTTCTGACCAGTGTTGATTTAATACCTTTTTAGTCATGCCCACAAAATACCGCCCTGATGGGTAATTTCAATAGATTGGCAAGATTTGCTGTGATTTAAAAGTTACAGGTTGGATTTATGCTTTAAATTGACTGCGGGCTGTGAATGAGTCAGCAGGTTTGTTGTTCGTTCTCCAGTGGCTTGCTGTCATTTGAACCAGATAGAGTTTTTTTTTCATACCTGAGACATTATTGACTAATGTGAAAAGACAGTAGCTATTCCAAAGGGATACAGGAAGCGATTTTATCAGTACTAGTAAGGGGTCGAGGTGTCAGTCCCAATCGGCCCTCAAACATGATGTGTTTTTGTACGTTTCCAAGAAGTGCCTGGGTTTCTTTGAAGCTGCGGGCACAATTCATGATCCTATTAAAATTACTTATTTTTTTGACAGGAATGTCAATATCATAAATGATTTGTTTCCTTATTAAAACACTAAATGTGCAAGGACGTTATTAATACTTTACCTGAGTTGACAAGTTTTAAAGACTTTAACGCCACTGGGAACAGCTTTTGCAATACATGCATGCGTTTTTGTCAGTAAAGTATTCATACATTTAAATAAGTATGAATATACACTACCAGTCAAAAGATTTTAATGTTTTTTTTTAAAGAAGTCTCTTTTGCTCACCAATCCTGCGTTTATTTGATTCAAAGTACAGCAAAACTGAAAAATATTTTTTCTATTTAAAATAGGTGTTTTCTATTTTAATATATTTTAAAATGTAATTTATTCCTGTGATCAAAGCTGAATTTTCAGCATCATTACTCCAGTGTCACGTGATCCTTCAGAAATCATTCTAATATGCTGATTTGCTGTTCAAGAAACATTTTGTATTATTATCAATATTTTAAAAAGTTGATGTACATTTTTCTCAGGATTCTTTGATGAATAGAAAGATCCAAAGGTCAGCATTTATCTGAAATAAAAAGCTTTTGTAACATTATACACTATACAGTTCCAATTTTCGGGAAAGAAATTATAGAAATTAATCATTTTATTTAGCAAGGATGCATTAAATTGATAAAAAGTATCAAAGATTACAAAAGATTTCTATTTCAGATAAATGCTGCTCTTCTGAACTTTCTATTAATCAGAAAAAAATTCTACTCGGCTGTTTTCAACATAATAATAATAATAATAAATATTTTTGAGCAACAAATCAGAATATGAGCATGATTTCTGAAGGATCATATGACTTGAGTAACGATGCAAAAAATCAGCTTTGAAATCACAGGAATAAATTACATTTTAAAATATATTCAAATAGAAATCAGTTATTTTAAATAGTAAAAATATTTCAAAATCGTACAGTTTTTGCTGTACTTTGAATCAAATAAATGCAGGCTTGCTGAGCAGAAGAGACTTCTTTAAAAAAAACATAAATCTTACTGTTCAAAAACCTTTGACTGGTAGTGTACATAATTTATTATATATTGCATTGCCATAATTAAGCATGGCATTTGATAAAACTATCAATTTAATATAACTGAACATAAAACAAGCCATTTTTTTAAAGAATTGTAACTTTGCTAAAAATAATATCTGGTGATATTGACACGATATTTAACAGCAACAATCATGCAATCATAATCTTGTCATGTTTTTTGTTTTTTGTATTTCAAATATCTTGATTGGTTCTAATTCTAACAACATCATTTTTGCAGTCAAATTTTTAAAATGTAAACATTTTAAATGCTAATGTTATTGCATTCCACTTGGGTAAAGTGTAGTATTTCATTCATTATCTTATTTTAAACTGTAGAAATGTTTTACACTTACGTTATTTGTCTTTTTTAATGCAGAAGTGTGTTGCACTATAGGTAAATAGTCAAAATCAGTTCTTAGTGATTTATAGCCTTTCTGCCTCAATTGATTTCTAAGGGTGTAGAGGTCCTTTAAATGAACATACATATGCTTTCAGTTCTTTGACAAAGGACTCATCATCTGTCTGTTTAGTTTCTTGTTATTAGCCTCGGTTTATAGCACAATTGAACTGGGGATAACCCAGTCCCTTGGGTGGAAAGGAGAGAACGTCATGCACCACTAAAAGACAACACAAAACACACACCATACTGCATTTTCCCCATCTATTATACAGTTATTGCTTGTTTTTTTGTTTTTACAACCACAATTTGTTTCTTAAATGGCCTTTGGAGGAATGCACATCATTTGGTGTGATTATTTTTACCCTTATTTAAGCTCAAATTTAATAAAGTGATATTTAATGTGATTAAATACAAAACAAACCATGTTTTGCAAGAACTATAACATGATTTAATAGTCTTGTCATCTCTTTTGGATTTTGTACAGTTCTCTCTTAGCCTTATGATGTATCGCACATTGTTTAGTGTTGCTAGACATGATGCAAAAATGCAGTTCCTCAAATGTTTTCTATCCCAGAATGCACCGTTATATATCGCAGGAATCCACACGTTTGAGCGGGAATGCAATTTATGTCCACTTTGGAAATATAATCACATTTTCCACCACTTCTCCTCATGTTTGTCAACAGAAACTAATGCAGTATTATGGGGCTAAAGGAGGTTACTGTCTGATGCTGTAAGGACTTCTGATGCCTGTGGCCAATGGCCATCCTCAGCGCAGATGGGCCAACGGCAGGGAAGCGAGCATTTCTGCATTACCCCCGCACCTGATTTTACACCGCATTATCCCGAGAAAACCCGGCACAGATTCGGGCGCGCGTTTCCGAGACCCTGACGTATGTACTGGCGAAGGTCCTGGTCACCTGCTTGGAACGGGATACTTTTTATAAATGTCCTTTTCCGGTGACAACTTATTCCGCATCATTCAGGCCTCCCCTCCCCCAGCGCTCCCTCTTTCCCCGTGGAGGTCTGTCTCTCTCCCCATCCCCCTCCGATTGCACTTTCCTGACCCTCCCCCTACAGCTGCACACTTATTCCTCTTGATTCTCCCTGCCACACACTCGTACGCGCTCGCTTTCGCATCCTAAGCATACTCAGTATTGCTCCATCCCTGCCAAGGGCTTTTTTCCAATCGCAGTGTGGGTAAATAAATCAAAGTATGAAAAAACTGAAACTGACACACATTCATTCCGTGGAAAGCACCACTTGAGCAATTCAGTGCGTTCTTGAAACTTATGAATGTGGGAGATTCATAAGTCAGATTTTTTTTTTAATCAAATAAGGAAAAAAAAGAAATCACATGCCATATTTCATACACATTTTAAAAAAGTAATTTTTAATTATTATTAATTAATTTATTTATTTGAATTTTTTTACAGAATTTTGATTCAGTGAACTATAGCCGCATTTGATAATACATATTTAAGAACATGACAGGATGGAAATTTAATCCAGTAATATAAAAAGTAAAGTTATGAATATAGGGAAATATATCTGTCATAATTTTTTTAATTAAATTAAAAATAATATAAAAACAATTAAAAAAAAAAATCACGAGTGGTATATTTTATGCACATTTAAAATATAATATTTTATTATTATTATTATTATTATTATTATTAATTTATTTATTTGTTATTATTATTATAATTTTTGTAGAATTATAATTCTGAATTTTTTTTTTTCATTGAACTACAGCATAATTGATACCATATATATAAGAACATAGCCATTAAATAGCCATATTTAATTTAGAATTTAATATAATAATCCATAGCAACAATCTGGTTTCTTATACACTTTAGGAATTAAATGCATTCTTGAATGTTATGAATATGGGAAAATATATCTGTCAGAATTAAAAAAAAAAATTAATAAAAAATAATGTAAAAACTAATTAAAGAAAAAAAAAATAAAAATCACAAGAGGCATATTTCATGCACATTTAAAAGGTGATATTTATTTATTTATTTTAGAATTTTCCTTCTGATTTTATTTTATTTTTTCAAAAAATCTATAGTTGCATTTGATACCACATACTTAAGAATATGACATGATGGAAAATGTAATCCAGTACTTATTTTTTTCCATATTTAAGCTAGAATTTAATATAATGATCCATAGCAACAATGATGCTGATCTCTTTATAATATCTGTACACTTTAGGAATGAAGTAAATTCTTGATTGTTATGAATATGGGGAAATACATCTGTCAGAAGTTTAAATAAATTAAATAAAAAATTAATATAAAATCAAATAAAAAAAAATAAAAAAAAAAATCACAAGAGTTATATTTCATGCACAAGCAACAATCATGCTGGTTAATCATCCAGGTCTCATTATAATATCTGTACACATCTGCATTCTTAAAAATAGATATCTGCATCTTAGCCACATTTAATACAACATAATTAAGAACATGACATGATAGTAAATTTAATCCAGTAATTATTTTTAGCCATATTAAAGATAGAAATTTAACAAAATAATCTATAGCAACAATCACTCTGATGTCTTTATAATGTCTGTACACTTTAGAAATTCAGAGCATTTTTAAATGTTATGAATATGGGAAAATATCTGCCAGAATTTTTACAATTAAATAAATAATATAAAAATAACAATAATAATAAAAAAAATTCACAAGAGGTATATTTCATGCATATTTAAAATGTAATATTATTATTATTATTAATTTATTTATTTGTTTTTATTATTTATTTATTTTTAGAATTATGATTCTGATTTTTTTTTTTCAATGAACTATAGCCGCATTTGATAACACATATTTAGAAACATTACATGATGGAAAATTTAATCCAGTAATTATTTGTAACCATATTTAAGCTAGAATTTAATATAATGATCAACAGCAACAATCTTGCTGGTTAATTTAGGAATTAAGTGCATTCTTGAATGTTATGAATATGGAAAAATGTATCTGTCAGAATTATTAAAATTCAATTAAAAAAAAAAAGTAAAAAAAAAAAAAATAAATAAATAATATATATATATATATATATATATATATATATAAACGATTAAAAAAATAAATAAATAAAAAAAAAAAAAATCACAAGAGGCATATTTCATGCACATTTAAAATGTAATATTTATGTATTTATTTATATCAGAATTCTGATTCCGATTTTTTTCAATGAACTATAGCTGCATTTGATACCATATATTTAAGAACATGACATGATGGAAAATTGAATCCAGCAATTTTTAGCCATATTTAAGATAGAATTTCATGAAATGATCAGAAAAGCAACATTCATGAACATTTAAAATGTAATATTTAATTAATTAACTAATTAATTAAATATTAATTTATTTAATTATTAACTAAATATTAAATTTGAAATTAAATAAAAAATTAATATGAAAATAAATTTAAAAAAAAAATTACAAGAAGCATATTTCATGCACATTTAAAAAGTAATTTCTTTTTTCAATTATACCACACATTTAAGAACCTCACTGCTTTTTTAGGACTGTGAATCTTTTATATCATTCCTGAAGCTTTTATATTATTTATTAAGCAGCAGTATCAGCAGCAGACTATAATACTTGGAGACGATGCATGCTTGTACAGCTAAATGTATAAATGGCTAAATGGTTTTTGTATGTGTGTTTGTATTCCAATCACTGCGTGGGTACGACTATGCCTGCAGTATATTGTGAGGACAGTTTTATTGCAGGGACAATGTCACGTCCTCTCTGCTGCACACCACCCACCAGTCCTTAACACCGCCAATAAAACGGCTAAAACAAAATGGCTTCCTGTCTAGTTATGGTACAGCTGGTTGGCAAAATATACCATTAACACCAGCAAGTCAGAAAACGTGAATATTTCATTATATCCATTTCATTTTTGGTTACTGTACACCAGGTGGGATATAAATCCAGGGGCGCTAAATCTCACGCGATACACTCTGTCTTGCAGAATCAGCTCAGTTAGATGGTAACCAGGAGTGACAACAAAGTCAACAAATTTTATTTTATCTTGGCAGCATAAAAGGGAGGCCCTGAATAATTGAAAGGTAAATATCAGGGCAGGATCTGGATTCATATAGTCTGCAACTGGAGCTCTAACAGTCATGATCATGGGTTTGTTTTGCGAGGAAGGAATGAACCGTGAATGTAATGGAAGTCACTTTGAATAAAAGCATCTGCCAAATGCATAAATGTAAGTTGTTCATCTCAGACTTTCTATGTAGGTGAGTCAATTACCTGATCTAACTACCTCCTGAGGTTCCTGGTGAATTAGGGCAACAGGGTGCCACTGGGATTTCTCATCTGATTCAGAAATCATAGTAATAAAAGCCCTACAAAAAAAATACACAGACACAGCCTTGCTAGTCACCAGCAAATGCTGCCTTTTGGATGCTTGTCTTTCCCATTGCATGCTTGTCTTGTTTGTAACTGGCTGACAGTGGAACTCTTGATAGAAAACTAAATCATTTTTCATGTAATATTCCATAAAAACAACATAACCATGCTGGTTAATCAGTTAGGCTGACTCCAAACTTCATTTTATCACTTTGTGTTCATTCATAAATAACTTCAATGTTGCTGCAAAATTTTGTCATCATTTACTCACCTGCAAGTAACAGTTAATTCACTAAACTGACTTCCATAGTACAGTGGCATGGTAAAGTTTGGGAACCCCTTGCATAATCTGTGAAAATGTGAATAATTTTAAAAAACTAAGAGGGACATACAAAATGCATGTTATGTTTTATTTAGTACTGTCCTGAATAAGATATTGTACATAAAAGATGTTTACATATAGTCCACACGACTATAAAAAAGCTGAAATTCTTAAAATAACTTCTTGATGATTTTTTTGTTTGTTTGTTTTGTGATGGTTGTTCATGAGTCCCCTGTTTGTTCTGAACAGTTAAACTGAGCACTGTTCTTCAGAAAAATCCTTCAGGTCCTGCAGATTTTTCAGTTTTCCAGCATATTTGAACCCTTTCAAGCAGTGACTATGATTTTGAGATTCATCTTTTCACAGTGAGGACAACTGAGGGACTCAAACACAACTATTAAAAAAGGTTCAAACATTCACTTATACTCCAGAAGGAAACATGATGCATTAAGAGCTGGGGAGTAAAAACTGAATTTGAAGATCAAGGTAAATTGTACTTAATTTATCTTATGGGAAACATGCAAGTATCTTCTGTTGCTTCCGAATGGCAGCACTAAATGGAAAAAAATATATTTCAACAAAATAAGAAAAATTTGTTCTGTTCAAAAGTTTTCACCCCCAGCTCTTAATGCATCGTGTTTCCTTCTGGAGCATCAGTGAATGTTTGAACCTTTTTTAAAAGTTGTGTTTGAGTCCCTTAATTGTCCTTAGTGTAAATAGATGGATCTTAATATCGTACAGTCACTACTGGAAAGGGTCCAAATATGCAAAAGATGATTTTTCTGAAGAACAGTGCTCAGTTTAACTGTTCAGAACAAACAAGGGACTCATGAACAACTATCACTAAACAAACAAACAGTCGTAAACTTTTGAAGGGGGTTATTTAAATAATTTCAGCTATTCTTTTGTCTTGCGGACTATATGTAAACATCTTTTATGTAAAAATATCTTATTCAGGTCAGTACTAAATAAAAAAAATAACATGTATTTTGTATGGTCTCTCTTATTTTGTTAAAATTAGTCACATTTTCACAGATTCTGCAAGGGGTTCCCAAACTTTCACATGCCACTGTATTGTTTTCCCTGTTATGGAAGTCAATGGCTACCAGCAACTGTTTGGTTACAACGAGTCTTCAAAATATCTTCTTTTGTGTTCAGCAGAAGGAGGGTATTTGGACCGGTTTGAAACAACACAAGGGTCAGTAAATGATAACAAATTTCATTTTTGTTCCCTTTCAAGTGGTGGGTTTATCAAAAAATTAAAATTACCCCATGGTTTACTCACCCACAAGCCATCCTAGGTGTATATGACTTTCTTCTTTCAGATAAATACAATTGGAGTTATATTTAAAAAAGTCCTGTCTCTTTCAAGCTTTATAATGGCAGTGAATGGGTGTTGAGATTTTGAAGTCCAATAAAGTGCATCCATCCATCATAAAAATTAATCTACATGGCTCCAGGGGGTTAATAAAGGCCTTCTGAAACAAATAAGTGCATTTGTGTAAGAAAAATACCCATATTTAAAATGTAATAAACAAATGGCGTTCCAGCAGATGATGTAGGACGTTCGCGAGAAAATGCTAGTCTCGTGAGAAGCTAAGAAGTTTTGTTTACAGCAAAGGAAAACCAGTCTCCTCTTGGTTTATATAGAAATTCTTAGAAATTTTTCTTTAAAAATTCTCGATTTGTACTTCTGATTAATGACTGGAGTTTTGTTTTGCTCTCCCCACTGCGCTTCCACGTCCGCTAGAACGTCACTCTCTGCATGTATGACGATTAGAAAGCTAGACATTACGATTTTGAAGTTGTAAATCCAGATATTTTTCTTACACAAATGCATCAATTTGCTTTAGTAGGCTTTATTAACCCCCTGGTGCCATGTGGTGCATTTTTTATAATGGATGGAGGCACTTTATTGGACTTTAAAATCTCAACACCCATTCACTGCCCTTATAAAGCTTGGAAGAGCCAGAACATTTTTTTATATAACTCCAATCGTATTCATCTGAAAGAATAAACTCATATACACCCAGGATGGCTTGAGGGTGAGTAAATCCTGGGGTAATTATTCATTTTTGGGTGAACTATCCCTTTAAGTCAATGTCTTTAGCTTTGGAAGATATATGCATTTAACAAGTTCTTGCATCCTATTGTGCACATGGGACTAGCAGCCCTGAAGTCAAGGATTCAATTCCCAGTGAATGCATGAAGTGACAAAATATACCTTGACTGCATTGTGATCTGCTTTAGATAAAAGTGTCTGCAAATGCATTAATATATATGCTAAAGCACAGGACGAGAAAGTCATCCAAACATTAGCACAATGGGTTCATATCCAACTAGGCCATCTTTATACGTGGCTATATTATTCAGACTCAGTATGTCTGTATACTTTGTCTTCATATGCCAAATGATCAGTATGTAATTAGCCACTTCTCTCCAATGCTAGATAGACGATGTTGGAGCATGCATTTATATGTTGGCCAGTGCACATGCTGATCAACATAAGAATATGAAAGTGTATGCTGATGGTTGAGGTTCTCCAAGCATCTTTTGCCCGTACCTATTTAGCTCGTATAGCACTGAAGAAATTCTTACCCGGGCTGCAGATCTGCTCAGACTGGTTTGGAAAAAAAAAATAAACTTAACTATATAACTATGCATAGTTAGGATAAAAATAGGCTTATCAACTTTTAAAAGGAGGAGATGATTCCAATATCTTTTCTTGTTGATGTCAAAGGCTATGGGAAAATGCAAAAACGATGGGATTTGGAGCACAAATTGCTCTTTTAATTGGTAGAAGCTAGTCAGGGATTAGACAGTTGCCAACTTGGACAGGTTGCATGGCATGGCTTCATCTTTAAAAATTAAATATGATCCAAAATGCATTTAATATTGCTGTTATTTATGCCATTTACAGACGTTCCTTATTCAGTCTTAATAGTTTGGCAAACTGTTAGGCCTACACAGTTTATGGTAAACTACATATTAGTAGTGTTATAAATTGTGAATAATGAGCTGAGTTTAAGTTATTGTGCTGTGTTTTTTTTTTTTTTTTTTTTAAAACTGTCATGTAGTAATGCACATATGTAGTTTTCACCATAGCTGTGCTTGTTTTCTCTCTCTGTGGCCTGTGCAAGTATAGGATTAATTCAAATAATTTAACCTCAAATAAACATTTCACGTCTGTGTATTTATTTCTTTGTTAAGTAGCCGTGTAACAAGCGGGGTAATGAACATTCAGACGGTCATTATTGCAAAACAAACCCTCTCAGGGTGGTACAAGGCCAGATCCTGATCACCCCGTCGGGGTTTATTTTGCGATAATGATTGTATAATATCCCTTACTTAAAACAATCGCAGATGTTTGTTGTGCACCCAAATAGACTATAATGACCTTGGGTTGCTTATGCTGTAGTTTTGCAGAGAATCTGTCATAAGGCTGGCAGTGAGTAGATGTGACATATCCCCAAGCATACAGTGGTGCTCTTTTTAAAAAAGAAAAGAAGCTGATGTGTAATGTGAAAATGACGACTATCAAGGTTCTTTATATATCTATATATAATAGTATATATCTATATTTAGATTGCAGAGAAGGAAATACGTCCTACCTTGATTTGAGACAAATAGAGGACATTTGTTTTGTGGATTTTGAGGAAAGTGTCTCCCTGCATGGACTGACTTCTCACAGTCTCCATCTAGCATTCCTGCAAAGCAAGAATGCAAGAACTGATAAAGTGAATACTTTGAATTCAGTGCAAGTTGCTTTAATGGAGAAATGTCGAAATAATCAGTCTTATGAAAAGCTGGTTATGGGTTCACATGTCGTCGATATGAGTCTCTTCCTCATGTGCAAGAACAGAATGCATTCCATCCAAAGATGTGTTTTTAAAAACTGAACTATTTTAAGGTGACACACCAGCTTGTGAAACGCCCAAAAAACAGCATGAGATGCAACACAATGGCCAAATGCAACAGCATGCTGACAGCACGCCTAATATAGCACTACCACTAAAAATATCAAAATGTCAAAAAACTTAACATTAATTCAAAACTTTGGGGTCAGTAAGATTTAGTAACCAAGAAGGATGCATCAAATTGATCAAAAGTGACAGTAAAGATATTTATAATGTTACATAAGATTTCAAATAAACGCTGTTCTTTTGAACTTTCTATTCATAAAAGAGTCCTAAAAATGCATCATGGTTTACACATATAAACTCAAAATATAATAGTAAGAAATAAGCAGCAAATCAGCATATTAGAATGATTTCTAAAGGAACTGGAGTAATGATGCTGAAAATTCAGCTTTTCATCACAGGAATAAATTGCATTTTAAAATGCATTAAAATAAGAACCAGTTGTTTTGAAATTGTAATAATAGTTCCTATTAATAATAATATTTTACTGCATTTTTTATCAAATAAATGCAGCTTTGGTGATATATTTATATGGGCCATTCAACAGAATTGGTGCAAAGTCACATATTGTATAATATCCAGTGTACACATTTCTAGTAATTGTGCAGTTAATTCCCATATTGTATTTTCAGAAAGTTTTGGAATATTTGTCCTCAAATTTGTCACTACCAAAACACAGTAATATATAATTTAATAAGAGTTATATTGAACTATTAAGATTTCGCTTACATCTTCCTTGTAAATATATATATATATATATATATATATATATTATTCTATTTTATTATAAAGTTAAATCAACAACAATTACATATTTAACTATATTTCAAGTGTGATTTATGAGATTTGTTGTATTTTGATTTGTAAAAGGCAAAAAGTTGATCACATTGATTTCAAACTTAAGGATTCAATAGTTTGAATATACACTGAACCAAACACTATCATAACATCTTTTGTTGTTGATAATTTAGTATACTTTTTTTTTTTTTTGACAAAACATCCCATGTTTCAGTCATGACAGCACATTTTCAGTAGTGACAATATTGCTTTGGTAGCGACCACATTACATAATTTACCACATACTAAAACACTATTAAAACTAAAATACTAAAATATGAAAAATTTGCATAACTGTACTAAAATTTTATTTATTTCCCCCAAATAAAGTATTATGTGTTCCCTTTTGTCACTACCAAAACAATGATGACATATTACGGTCGTGACTGTTTCGGTAGTGAAAAAAACAAAAAAAACCAAAGATGTCACTACTAAATTATTAAAGCAAGGACCACAATAGAAATAAGTTAATTAAACTTTTGTGTGTTATCCTTGACAAGAAAGTTGTAACAGTTCATTGTTACTTTTTCTATGTGTCAAATAAACTCAAACTCAAACAGAAACTTCACCACGTTGTTTTGGTTGTAGCTGTTTCAGTAGTGACAATTTTAGATACTTTTGAGCCCAGCTCAGATAGCTAGCAGAGTTCTAAACAGTTGTACACATATAAACACTAAATGTTATAGTGTTATATATATAGTATGTTATATATATATATATATATTTTTTAACAGAATCAAAAAGCTACTAAATAAAAAATACAAAAATTATTTCAATATCATTTTCATAAGTTGAAATTTAGGGGTTAGGGTTCAGGACAGCCACCTCCCAATTGAAAATACCTACTAAAAGATGATTTTATATATATTAAGCTTACTGATATTTTAAATATTATTGTGGATTTCAATAGATAATAAAATTATCTTAGCAAATATCTAGGATTTGAACTCTTAAATGCCTTTTAAATGTGTTTTTTGGTTGTGGGACAACAGCTTGCACCAAGTAGAATGGCCCATATATCTTTTGTATTGTATAAACTTTTGTATGGTCTATATCTTGTATATCTTTTTCTTACATATAAAACCTGATTTAACCTCAAAATGAGAGCGGTCGGTTGTTCGATGACTAATAAAGTCATCCTTAATCTTCGTAGCAAATGAATCATGAGCTACTTAATTAAAAGCCGGTATAAATCTCCGTTCTGTTCTAGTCATTTCCAGGCTGACTTATTTTAAGGAAGCACCCAATTTATCTCCAAAACAGTTCTCTAAAATGTCTCCCCTCGTTTGAGCCGAGAATCCCTTCTTGTCACTCAACAGCAAAAGAGATGAAAGCAGATATGAATTGTTTATTGCCGTCCCACTGTGACCCTTGTCTAACATCGTAGGAGATTTATTGTCTCCAAACTCTTCCCCCAGACCTTATCTGTGCTCTCCAGCTTTGTAGACACAGAATGTGTCTTCTAAAAAAAAAAAAAAAGAGGCACCCACATTTGCAGAATCCTCCATCATCACCCACACACCAACCACACTGGTAGGAGGCTTCGGTGCTACAATTCAGCAGTTAAAACCCTTCCTGAAATCTGTTGCTATATAAATTTTTTGTGAAGGTCATTAGCGAGTGATACTGCGGTACCGTAGACATAGAGCGCAGGGGACCAGCGGCAAAGCCACTCCCCGTGAAACCAGATGCTGAGGGGGCAGGGAGGGCAGGGCTCGGGAAGGGAGCGGCCAGATAAGGAGAGAAGCAGGAGAGTAAACATTAGCATGGCTGATGAGACAACACAGCGGCTGCTTTCTGCTACTATTTCATTGTGCTTTGACATACAATCCTCTTGTCACAGGGAAATGCATAGAATCGGGGGGATAAAACAGAAATGGGTAGCTAAAATGCTGAATCAATAAGCAATTGTCAGTAAGCTAAAAGCATTGGACATTTCACCTTTGCTCGTAGGGGAAGGGACTTTATTGCCATTATCTGATGACGGGAGAGTGAAAATAGCCTCTGCATGAATTAAATGACGTTAGTTGCAGATAGGCAGGCTGGAGCATCCATCACTCGACTGACAGACAGTTATGTCTAGCATAGCACCGCTGAAGAAATATTTGAGATTAAAAATATTAAGCTCAAGAAATAACCAGTAATCAATCACGTACATATATTCTTGTGCATTTGTCAACCAAATCAAACGACAGAGTATAAAATAAACCACAAAACCAGTCTTAGGTAGCACAGGTATATTTGTAGCAATAGCCAATACATTGTATGGTTCAAAATGATTGATTTTTCATTTATGCCAAAAATCATTAGGATATTAAGTACAGACTATGTTTCATGAAGATATTTTGTAAATTTCCTATCGTAAATATATCAAAACTTAATTTTCGATTAGTAATATGCATTGCTAAGAACTTCATTTGGACAACTCTGAAGGTGATTTTTTGCACCCTCAGATTACAGATTTTCAGATAGCTGTATATTGTAGGATTACAAATTTAAGAATATGTTGAAAATATGCTGATCCTATGTTCTGACATAGCATCACAATAAAACTAAGGTAAAGTACATTGTATTTAACATTTAAGGTAAATATGAGGTTATCAGACAAATGATTCTCTCAAGCAAAGTTTGTAGCAAGATGTCCCTGCCAGTTCCTGTTCTCTTATTGTAAGTCAAATGAGCCAGATTACTGAGATGTTCACCTTTTGTTTGTAATGGCTCTCGGTGCCTCTGCCCAGTCTTTGAGTAGTTATGATGATTGGATTAGGACTGGTGTAAATGGGGCACTTGGCTATACTTGAATACTTCATTTGCATGCTTTGTTTGGGATCGTCACCCAGGTGCTTTGTCTACATTTCAGGGGACTGCCCCCTAAATGTATATAAACTACAATGTATCACTGCCTTAGTCAGACTTCTGAGAACTGCAGAGCTACGCAGCGCATTCTCAATAAAGAATTCTGCTGAAGATACCCAAGAGTCTCCTGGTCTTCGCTTCTGAGTTTCCAACAATATCTTTACAAGCCTACATCAATGGAAAGCTTATTTATTCAGCTTTCAGATGATGTATAAATCTCAATTTCGAAACATTGACCCTTATGACCCTTATGATGGTTTTTGGTCGAAGGTCACATTTTGTCACTTTAATTTGTTATTATTAGTATTTCAACCGAATGAAAATGAAAAATGTTGCCTTGGCAAAAAAAGTTTTTTTTTAAAATATTTTTATTTAATTTAATTTTTATTTCAAACAATGAATTTTTTTTATGGTTTTAGTTAACGATAATAACACTGCCCTAGAGTTAATAACAAATATTAGTCACAAAATTTGTTACTAAAAATAAAATAAAATGACCTTGAAAAACTTTCTGTTCAAGTCATGTAAATCACACCGCGTATTTAAAGCTAACTAAATTTAGTCACCTTTAAGATGTCTCCTTAATGTCGCAATACACCCCTTAGTGGCAGTCATAAGGAACTTGTTCATGAAGACATAAGTGCATTATGTTTGCATCTCAACACAAGCATTTACCCACTATTGAACATAGTCGCTGTGTCTGAAATCAATTACTTCAATACTATATAGTATGCGAAAAAAAGTACACCACAAGAGTAGTATGTCCGAATTCATAGTATTCAAAAAAATTCAAAAAAATTCAAGTATATGAAAAGTACCCAGGTGACTTATTACCACCAGGATTCTGAAATGTGGTTTCAGTGGGCACTCTACTATCCCATGAGGCCACAGGACTTATGGGACAGGATTTATGAACGGCAGTGAAGGGACGCAATCGACTCACATGACAGTGACAATATGGTGAATGCAGAATGTCCGAATTTCATTCATACTAATCTCATTTATACTATAGATATACTTTATATACTAAAGTAAGTTTAAATTCAAAGGTAGTACCTATTCAACACGCAATTTCGAATGCACGAGTTTGATGGATTAATGATGAACACAGTGCTACCCTATAGGACAAATGACTGCCATTAGTTCTGGAAGGAACATATTATGCCTAAGGCTGCATTGTTCAACAGAATAAATAATTATTTTTGATTTCTTTATTCAGAATTGTTCACTTTACAAACATAGCAGTTGGTTAGGATGATATTAGACAAATATAATTGCCATTTTTACTTTGCATCACATCTGGTTGGATCTTTGCATATGTTTACTGTGAAATTTGAGCCAAACTGAAGCTCGGATCTGAAAATGTTGCATTGGCAGAGAATCGCAACCCTTATAAAACTCTCAAATAGAGGGTTTGCACTTATGTCACGATTTGGTCAGTTACCCGATGCACGGCCATATCGCGATACTCAGATGTAAACAACAGCACGGATTGCATGGTTAATGTACTACTACATACATTGTTCTGCTAATTTATGCTGTCTAACTACAGGAAAAAACATGTGGACCCTGCTAAATCATATAAAGAAGGACTTAGTAAGCAAAAAGGGCACAATATTTTTACAAACTAAAGTGAATAGGTGGTAAAGATACGTATGAGCAGTATTAATTAAGATATTAGCTTTATCATTAGAAATGATAAAAACAAACACAACTGTTGTTAAGATTCTTGCCTTGGAAATCCTGATTCAGTTTGGCCAACCATAAACGCCTTTTGTTCCTCAGACAGTTTTTTGCACTCTTCTCTTTGATTTATTACAACTTCTGTGTCTGTAGTACTCCAAAGGTTTTTCCCGGTCTGACAGATTAGTACAGCCCAAAACATGACAATAATTGACCATTTTCAGCAACAATAATCAGCAAAATATGCAAGTTTTGTTTGGTTTAGTGGCACTGTTTACAATATGGCCGATTGATGACGCATTGTGAAAACACTATAGTATGGGAAAAACACAAGGGTGGTATGTCCAGATTCATTGTATTCAAAAAACAGTAGGCGAAAAGTGCCCGAATTACCTACTACTTCCACTGATTTCTGAAGTGTGGATTCAATGGACACTTTCCTATCCCATTAGGTCATGGGACAGGATTTGTAAATGGCAGTAAAACAACGCAACATGGCAGCCGAATTTCATTCATACTACCCATGTTCATACGATTTAATGCATTTTCTTCCCAACTTTTTAAATGGTTGGGAAAAACATCAAAATCAAATGCAGTACCTTCTCATAGAGTACACAATTTTGGATGCACCAAGTGTGATGAATTAATGAAGAACACACTGCTACCCATATAAGATAAATGGCTGCCATTACTTTTGGAAGGAACATATTATATTCAAGGCTGCAGTGTTAAATAAAAAAAATATATATATTCATAATTGTCCACTTTTCCTACATAGCAGGTGGTTAGGATGACATTAGACAAATATAATTTCCATTTTTACTTTGCATCATGTCCGGTCAGACCGTTGCATACTTTTACAGTGCAATTTCAACAAATCCGAAGCTCAAAACAAATCAGATCCAAAGATTTCACACTGGCAGAGAATCGCAGCTCTCGAAGCCCTCGTAAAATTCTTCCTGTGTACAGTCTTGCGTTTGTTGTAAGCATTCATTCTACAAAAAACAAGGGTTTGGGAAACCTGTTTCAAAACAGTCATTATTGATGTCTTTTAATAACTCTAATTACTTAATCACACTCAGCAGTAATATTTTTCAGATGCCCTGTCTTTTGATCTTACATCTGTTTTATTCATAATTGTCCATTTTGCAGAAAAAATATTATTGCTGTTTTTTAATATGTGCTGAAAGTATTGATTGGAATACATCACATCTGTTCAGACTGTTGCCAAAATAGTAAAAACTTGTGTTTAAAATTGTGTCTAAAATTTAAGTCACTTAATACTGACTTTGTTGAACCTTTGTAAAATCGATATCACATTTGCAGTTGTGCTCATATTTATGAAAACAGCTTTCTTGCTCTTGTGATATTGCTCAATTATACCTTTTATAATACATTAATAAATATAAATCATACCAATCATACCTTGAATTTTTGGGCATTTGTATTAATTTTCATGATTTTTTTCATGAATTAATTTTTAGACCTGGCACAACATTATCAAAAGAAATCAAATTAGAAAGAAGATATTGATCGCATTTGATGCAGGAAGTTTTACATCCATTCAGAATGATAAATCAACAAATAATTTAGACAATGCACCGCCAATTTAGAACCCGCAGTTGTGGTCTCGAACAATAAAATCCAGAGTCTGAGACAAGACCTTCAAAAAATGACCGGCCTTGAGTACTACAACATTACTGCTGCATATTAATCACTATTCCAGTAAACAAGATTCCAGCTCAGTCTCCTGACTGTTACTATAATCTGTTTTCTCTCTGGAATTAGCTGTTTCATTGAATGGGAAGCAGTTTGCTTGAAATGAAGAGCTATTAGTTCCCAGAAAGAGAGCAGAGGTTGGGAGGCGGGATGGTCTTTATGACTACACACACGGGAGAGCGTCCTATTGGATTGGCCGTACAGCTAATCTGAGATGGCCCTCCAGCTATCCCCAATTCTCATACCAATATGTGAACACAATCAAACCATCTTTTAAATGTGACACCGTGTGCTCATCTGAAAACATGTGATTTGCATTAGTTTATTAGGCTGCCCTACTTTATCCTATATGAGAAATGGAGAAGCAGTCTGGATGTGTTGCATAAGGTTTCTCTTTTAAAGCCCAATTGTTGAGGAACAGCATGGCGTATTGATATCAAGTGTTTTTGGGTGATTATCACCGCATTCATGGGTGAGATACTGAGTGATGGCACTATAAGCAACAAAGAATGACAATAATTTTGCATGGATGGAAGAAATACTTATTACTGATGTTTGCTCTTTTTTGAGTATTACTGTCTCTTTAAGATCAATCACTTATGTTGTTGTATTCCTCATTTGTAAGTGTGTGTTGTATATATTTATTATGTATATATAAACACACACATAAGGTATATATTTTGAAAATATTTACATGTATTTACACACACACATATATATATATATATATATTTATATTTATATTCATATAATTTATATTATATATAAATATATTTGATATATAAACAACATTTCTCTTAAATATATACATGTGGGTTTATTTATATATACATAAATATACACAGTACACACTCATATTATGTAAACAAAAACTTTTTTTTGGATGCAATTAATTGTGATTAATTGTTTGACAGCACTAATTTATACACATAACATTTACCCAATTACATACATTTACTGTATAGTATGGAAGCCCATTTCCGCTACTGAATAAAAAATAAAGTAAGATAATTGCAACTTTTTATCTCACAATTTTTTTCTTGCAAATAAGTTTCTTGCAGATAAATTAAGTCAGAATTGTGTGATATAAACTCGCAGTTGCACGTTATAAAGTCAGAATTGCTGTATAAACTTACAATTCTGACTTTATCTCGCAATTCTGAATTTATAAAACACAATTGCGAATTATTAAGTCGTAATTTCCCTCAAAATTTTTATAACTTGCAATTGTGACTTTATATCTCACAATTCAAAGAAAAAAAGTCAGAATTGTGAGATATAAACTTGTAATTGCAAGAAAAAAGTCAGAATTGCGAGTAAAAAAAGTTATTGACTTTTTATCTCACAATTCTGACTTTTTTTTCTCAGAATTGCGTGATACTTTATTTTTCGCAATTGTGTGTTTATATTACGCAGTTTGGAGAAAAAAGTCAGAATTGTAAAAAGGAAAGTTTGTATCATGCAATTCTGACTTTATGACATGCAATTGCAAGTTTATGTCTCACAAATTTTGAGAATAAAAAGCCAGAATTGTGTGTTTGTACCATGCAATTCTGAAAAAAAAAAATTCTGAATTGTGAGATAAAAAGTCACAATAACATTTTAAAAAATTTTATGCATTGGCAGAAACAGGCTTCCACAGTATAAGTATGTTGTGCAACATTTGGAATTTTATTAGTTCTTTCTGTGCTCATCCATCATTATAAAAGCACATTTTACATCTACTTGAAGGATTTTTTATTTTTTACATTGAGATTATCAAGACATTTAAATGGTGTTTTTGTTTTTTCACAGGCTAAGGACAGTGACGATGATGAGGAAGTCGTTCATGTCGACCGAGACCACTTTATGGATGAATTTTTTGAACAGGTAAACTTTATCTTAAGGCAAATATCACCATATCCAGTTACTATTTATGCAGATGTAGATGATTTGATTTGCTCAAGAGAGAAATAAACCAATTAATCAAACATTCTAATATCAATGTAAATTTTCCAATTCAACTTAAAAATGGAACATAATAAATCTGAACAGGTTTTAAAACACTAGGCATCATACACTTGCTGACTTTGTAGATGGCTACAGAGAAAAATCTGGGCATTGTAGACTAAACGTTTGAGTACCAGACTTTCAAATCATTCCAAACACAATTCACTCAGAAACATAAGCTTTGGTGCTAGAAAACAATATGTGTTCTCAAAATATTAAATGTTTGATATCCTCTGACTGGATGGACTCGTAGTCTGAAGCTAAAAAAATCTGAGTCTGTGCCTATCAGACACTGTGTGATTTTCTGTGAAATCTGTCAACTCCGACTGCACAAAAACTGCAGACTGGCTCTGACTTTTTAAGAACTAGCATTGACTCGTGTAGACTGGAAATCGCGGCCAAACATTGTGTATTCCAGCTTTTACATACTCAAAGAGTAACGCTGATAATTTCTAATGTTGTAAATCAAGTGAAGTATTTAAATCTAAGAAATAAAATATAAGATATTTATTCATCTTTATGCAGTTCATACTGTAATGCAGTTTAGTTTCTGCATGCTTACTTACTAAAGATTAATATTATTATCAAATAAGTTTCTTCTAAGTTTCTAAAAAAGAAATTAATAAATAAATACAAATATTAAATTGATCCACATTATTATATACAAAGCCTGACAGTATGCCAAGATTTGGTCCTCTTTTGTATCATTTGCAAATGTCACTGGATTGATGCATTATTTAATGCATGTTCTTCTAACAGGTGGAGGAGATCCGTGGCTGTATTGAAAAGCTGTCAGAGGATGTAGAACAGGTCAAGAAGCAGCACAGTGCCATCCTAGCAGCACCCAACCCTGATGAAAGTGAGTTCCACCCTAATCTAATATACACTGCATCTATATAAAAGCATTCAGTGTGTGGTTTAAAAATAATCTTTCTGCCTAGTTCCTTTTAAGGACACTAGCGTACTGTATGTGACACCTCATCAGATGGTCAGGCATGGAATAAAAAAAACAATAATGTGAAAATTTGACGTTTTACCTCCCCCATATCTATCCTTCAACACACACAAATACGCCACATCCACACACGTTTGTGCATTTTTACATTAGCAATCACCTCCACCCACATCTTCAACATTAACAGTGATGCACCAGATATTTTCTATGTCTACTATACTGCTAGCCCTTAAAGGGATAGTTCACTCAGAAATGAATAATTTACTCACTTTACATAAAAGTGAAATATGAATTGTGAGCTATATTTAAAAACTATGTATGGGGAACAGATGACAGTTATGGATAAATTCAAACTCATACAGACTATTTTTGTGCGCACTGCGCAGAAGGTGAGTAAATGACAGTTATTTTTTTTTTTTTTTAGTGAACTATGCTTTTAATGGCCCAAAAATCAACATTTGCTGAAGATATACTCACCCTTAGGTAGGGCTGGGCGATTTTTTAGATTTTATCGATTAATTCGAATTTAGTGTTTCCCCACCATTTTATTTTTTACAAAAATCGAGGAATCGCGATTTGGAATACAAATATTATTAAACGTTAGAATTAGACACTTTGACAATATGCAGGTGATAACAGTATAGAGAAAAGAACGATCCAACTGAATGTCGGCGCACACGATTAACTGCTCATGTGTGATACGTTAACCACGCCAGGCGCCATTCACACAGAATGCGCTTTTGTGTTGACAAAGCTGCGAAACGGGCAGTGGAATAGGAAAAACATGCAAGAAGATGGGGTGAACTTCTTTTAACTTCTTTTAAGCAAAAGACACGAGTGCAACAGTCAAACGCATCCATGTTTACATAGAAAAACTATGGAAAAGCAATCAAATAAAAAACCTGTGAAGAACTACTACTGTATGTCTGATATCTCATGTTTGCATCATGGTGACAGGCTGAAAGCTGCTGTTCATTGTTTTACACAACATTTATAGTTAATAATAGTCTACTGGTGTTATACCTTCAGTCATTTTTAATTTGAATTACCTTGACCTTTGAGATTTTTTTAAAATCATTTTCCTGGTGTTATTTCTTAGCATATAAGACAAGTTTGTACAAGATGTAGTTGTAGTTCATGCATCTTTTTGCAAAGATATTTAACAAGTGATTTGTTTAACATTTACATCATGTTGACAAACTTCATGTGTGGTGCACCTGGAATAGAATTTTCTTTTAACTAGAGGGTTAATTAAGAAAAAGTTACCTAAGTTATGTTGTAGTTACATTAAGTTGACTAGTTTAAAATCACAAAAATAGAGAATCGGTCAAATGTTCTGGAAAAACCAAGATTTAAATTTTTTGCCATATCGCCCAGCCCTACCCTCAGGCCCTCAAAGATGTAGATGAGTTTGTTTCTTCATCAGAACAGATTTGGAGAAATTTAGCATCACTTGCTCACCAGTGGATCCTTTGCAGTGAACGGGTGGCGTCAGAATGAGAGTCCAAACCGCTGATAAAAAAACATCACAGTAATCTACAAGTAATCCACACCACTCCAGTCCATCAGTTCAATTGCTGCAAAGGGAAAAGGTGTGTGTTTGTGAAAAAAATAAATTCATCAAGACATTTTAACTTTAAAAATTTGAGTCCAAAATCCATAATATTGCTTCCTCCAGTGAAAAAGTCCATCTCCTGTTGTCATTTCACATCAAAATACACCGACATATTAGTTTAGAACTGTTTTCGCCTGTAAACGTTGTTTGATCTGTGCATATTTGTCTTCCTTTTTCACTGGAGAAAGCATTATGAATAAAAGGTTAAAAATGTGTTAATGATGGATTTCTTTCTTACAAACACACACTTCACAAGATGTTAATTGATGTACTGGAGTCGTATGAATTGCTTGTGGATTATTGCGGTGTTTTTATCAGCTGTTTGGACTCTCATTTTGACGGCACCCATTCACTGCAAAGGATCCATTGGTAAGCAAGTGATGCTTAATTTCTCCAAATCTGTTCTGATGAAAAAACAAACTCCTCTTTATCTTGTTGTGATGGTCTGAGGGCGAGTACATTTTTAGCAAACTTTAATTTTTGGCTGAACTACTCCACTATAACACATTTATAACCCCCAAAAAACAAACAGCAAGTTATGCATGCATCCTCCATCACAATGCAGGAAAGTTGCAAGGATTGCAAGTATTTATCGCTTTTCTGAAAGCAGCAGCTCCGTAACTTCACTGCAGCTGTGTGGCAAGATATATGAGCTCATTGGTGAGCCTATTCAAGCCTTTCTCCAATACCTTGCATTTGCGCCACCCACTCTACAAAAGAGGCACTGCCACCACATCGCTTGAAGTGTTTGTTAGACCCAGCCCACACACCTCATAGTGCACCAGCCCACACGGCATCTACAGAGGCAGTTTCTTCGGCTCTGAGTCCTCAAATGTTGCTAAAAAATCCTGCTCACCTCATCTTTCCCCAGCAACAGTCTTCAATTACGGCAAATGTCTATGAGTGTCCGAGTCATTCCAGTATTGTGGGTGACTAATGCATGAGGTCATTCTGACAGAGCAGCTCTTTAGTAAATGTGCATTTGCAGTAAGTCGACTGTCAAATCGGTGAAGTTACAATGGCTTTTAATTAAGAAATGCTTCTGTTCAATCTCTTACTTGAATGGGTACTAAAATATTGCTTCCAAATTGACAAATGGAAACGTGAAGTATATATTTTAGATATTTAAATCTAGATATTTAAATCCTGCCACTTAATAATTCATAGACTGATTTTGCAATTAATTATTTTTATTTGTGCATGGACATTTTTGCCACAAATGGCATTAATACCTATTATTGAACACAGTGTGCCTTCTGAGCCGCCTGGCTTACTTCAAGAAATCCACAGCCTACGAATGACTCAACTGCTATAGATGAATCTTTAATAAATGATGTCTCACTCTGTCTGACAGTTGTTTCAGTTTCATACATTTGACTGCATGTGATTTTGCTTTGCATGGTTTCTTTGTTTCTGTTACGTTATTGCATGCATGCATAAGAAACATTATTTTCTGTTTTGTTTTCTGTTCTCTTTTTTTCTGTTTTGCTTTCCTCCCTGTCTGTTTTCACCATGCTGCATGAAGGATGAAGGGAACCTGTTGAAGTTGAGTGTCTGTCTCAATATCTGTGTCAGTGTGAACCAGAAACCCGAGGAGAGATGGAGAACATATTAAATAAAGTAAATCTTAAAGTAACAGTGAACCCAAAATGAAAATGTCATTCAAGTTGCCGTTTTCATTGCGCTTTTTGATTAGTATCACAACTTAAAATGATTAGAATAGGTAATAATGTGTTTTCAACTTAAAATATTCGTGCTTTACTTATACTACCACTACCAAAAGTTTTTGAACAGTAAGATTTTTAATGTTTTTTAAAGACGTCTTTTCTGCTCACCAAGCATGCATTTATTTTACAGCAAAAGCAGTAAAATTTTGAAATATTGTTACTATTTAAAATAACTGTTTTCTATTTGAATATATTTTTATTCCTGTGATCAAAGCTAAATTTTCAGCATCATTACTCCAGTCTTCAGTGTCACATGATCCTTCAGAAATCAGTCTAATATGCTGATTTGCTATTCAAGAAACATTTATTATTATTTATTATTATTATTATTATTATCAGTATTTAAAACAGCTGAGTTTTTTTTCATGATTGTTTGATGAATAGAAAGATCCAAAGATTTATCTGAAATAAAAACTTTTTAAAACTTATACACTATACCATTTTTTCAGAAAGAAATGATCAAAATTAATACTTTTATTTAGCAAGGATGCTTTAAATTCAAAAGTGATGATAAAGACATTTATAATGTCACAAAAGATTTCTGTTTCAGATAAATTATATTCTTCTGAACTTTCTATTCATCAAAGAAACCAAAAAAAAATCTACTCAGCTGTTTTCAACGTAATAATAATATTAATAATAAATCAGAATATTAGAATGATTTCTGAAGGATCATGTGACTGGAGTAATGATGCTACAAATTTAAATCACAGGAATAAATTACATTTTAAAATATGTTCAAATAGAAAACAGTTATTTTAAATAAAAATATTTCAAAATTACACCGTTTTTCCTGTACTTTGGATCAAATAAATGCAGGCTTGGTGAGCAGAAGAGACGTCTTTAAAAATTATTATAAATCTTACTGTTCAAAAACGTTTGACTGGTAGTGTTATTATTAGTTATCTTGTCATCAAGTTGTTTCAACACATTTTAAGTTGTTATATCTAATTGCAGCAGCATTTTCTACAATGACGACAAGAATGAATGGTGATTTATACTCTCATGCTCCAAAAACTACAAAATTAATCATTTTAGTCGTCATATTGACTACTCTTATGGTATTTTTTGTACTTTTTAGTTATAAATCACCGTCCACTGTCTTTTTATGGAAAAGGATGCCCAGACAGATCTACTTTTGCAAAATTATACACAGCTAAACGTCATCGGAGTAAATATACAAGATGACATTGTCATTTATAGCTTTTAAAGTCTAACATTAGTTGTTCTCCTTGTAATATTCTCCTTCGGTTCCAGTGTATGTAGTGTTGTGTGTGTTTGTTATTGATTGAGCTTGTAATGTTATACAGTACAGTATTTACTGCATAACATGCATAGAAGCATTCAAGGTTCATTGCCAAGGCCAGTTCCTCTTTTTTTTTACTGCAGAAGGCTGAATTGAGTCGCAGGAATGCATACAAAAAGGGAAAGACAGACACTGCACTGTCATTTTTCATTTATCTGAAAAATCTCTCTAAATACAGTGACAGGAATATAATCTCAGTTGCTGACAAGTTCATGGGTCACCCCTACTTGGGCTCAAACTAACTTTTGTGTTTGCTGCTTAGCTCCTTAACCAAGACTGCAATACCATCCCCCTCGCCCTCAAGTGATCCAACATTATTGTGATCTCGGTAGCATTTCTGGGTCAGTGCTTCTCAACGCTAATCCACAACATCTATGTTAGCAGCCAGAGTTCTCTATTAAAATACCACCGCCACACAACCAAAGCATTTTGTATTATCCTTTACTGAGGTCACTCTAGTTTTTACACTCTTGTGTAAGTGCTACTGTAAACGTTGCTAAAAGATGAGCAAATCCCTCTCTTTTCAGCTGCTGGTGTGACCTTGAGCAGAAACAGTAACCTCTGTTGGCTCTACGGGTGACTAATGGTTACCTCTTTGTCCTAGTTCATTAATGCATTTCACCCAATCAGCTTAAATGCCTAAATTAGCCATCAGAATTATAGCGGAGCCTTAAACGCTCTTCACGTTGCCCTGAAGGTGAATGATGTTAGCAAGTAAAACTTTTTGTGGAATTTTTGCGGTCTGGATGGTTTGTGTTGTATGTTCGGTTTTCTGAAGCAAACATAAAAGTATTGCTATGAGTGCTAAATGTATTTTGCAGTAGGCGGTGGCCAAAAATAACAAATAACCCTGCAGAAATTACATAATCTTTAGTAGACATCAACAAACACCATATGCTGTGCAGAATTCAGGTTCATGCAGTTCATTTATCTATAATAAATCTCTAGTAAATTCACATTAAAATAACATTAGCTGATAAAATATTACAGTCAGCAGTAGAGGCAGAATCTGTAGCGCTTCCTTAATATTTTCTGAGGTAGCTTTGAGAAATTAAATTGCGTAATTTTTTGGATTTGTGAAAAGTATTTCATAAAGGTAGATTTTGTACGCATTTTTTCTGAAATACTAGACCTCATTTGCTTCTGCAACAGGTTTGCTTCTGCAAACGTGTGGTAAATGCTAAACCGATACAAATAAAATCACATTCAAGAGCTATTAAAGCACTGGTTAGATGTCATGTTAAACAGTGGGTGTGACAAGAAACATCCTCGTTGGGCAAATCGATCTCTCGACCACATGAGCAACAAAAAAAAAAAAAAGCTGACATGAGACAATGGCTTGTTTTCATAGAGCAGGAAAGAGTGGGGTTTGCATTTAGCTGTCTGTAAGCACAACAATAGTGTAGCGGTGTGCAAATATTGTGATGCAAACTCAGTGACAGGAGATACATTACACTTTTGTTGAATAACCGGCCACACCCTGACTACAGCACTTTAACAGACACCCGTGACTAAACACAGCATTTGTTTTACCAGACAGCAGTGCTTTTTAGGCGCTTTTCAACACTGTTTTGTTAGTGACGTACTTAAAAAAAAGTTTAAAATAACATTTATCAATCATTTTTTTAAGTTTTTAATTTGTTACATTTATTTTGAAAGTTTGGAATTCTCTGAGAAAGGAAAGATGCAAATCAATGCAAATGTTTAGATTTTTCAAAAAACTCAAAAAGGCTCTTTTCATATACAAATATGTACATTTATACATATATACATATATACTAACATTTATCAGTAAATTTTAAATGTGTAAATTTTGTACTTGATTTTATTTTTAAATAATTTGAATAATTGATTCTCTTTGAAATTTTGGAATTTTGGAATTTCAGATTTTCTAAAAACTGTCACACCATGACAAGGATGTCACACCGGAGGACAAGGTCTCTTTAAAAAGCATTTTAAATAATTAAATAAGATTTGTTTAACTCCTTTTTATTATTTTTCTGATAGTTTTTAGTGTTCGTAAATGCAATAATTACATTAAACTATTTTCTGATGTTTTTGAAGAAAACTTGCACTGTTGTAAAGTGTCAAGTATAAAATCTGATACTTTGTTTTTTGAAACAGAAAGAATTGAGGGAGAGAAATTAGTGGAAGGAAAAGAGGACACGGAAATATAGACAGAAAATTAAAAGGGATCCACCAGAAGGAAGGAGATCCTAAGAAAACGATGCAGAAAATAAATTGAATCAAAATCATGACTTAAAAAGAGTAGCTGTACAGCTTAAAAAATGCATTCACATCTTAATGAATATAGTTTCAATCATACATCAATAATATTTAGCTGTATCATAAATATCAATCATATTTAGCTGTGCCGCACATGCAGAAGGGGGGCTAGAAGAGTTTTGTTAACATACTGATTGACTACGAGACTGAATTTTGTTGATGGAAATGATGTTGATGGAAATGAAATGGAAAATTTGTTTTGTTTAAAAAAAACATGTTGATATTGTATCTCATTTGACATGTTCAAAATTAAATAGAAATACTTTAATAACTACCATTTCTGTCCTTTAGTGTGACATAATCTCCCATGGTGTGACGCACATAAAAGAACCACAGATTTGTTTTTATCTCATAATATCTTTAAAAAAAACAGTTGAGTATTGCAATAGGGGAGATAGAAATATCTCTCATCTTAAAATGGTTTAATTTTGAACAGATTACAGCCAAGTTTGTTGTAAAAGTCTGTCTTGAAATTGTCCAACAAGCCAAGGAAAAAATTACGTTAATTAAAATTATGTTAAAATAAATAACACTATATGAAAATAAGTGTCTAACAATGAAGATTAATTTCTCTCATACTATTTATATATTATTAAGAGATTTTTTTTCTTAATTTTTGCTATGTCACACCATAGGACAAATTTAAGGTACAGTTCAGTAAAAATGTAAAAAAAAAAAAAAATGACAAAAAAAAAAACAGCAACAAAAAGAATTGACGAAGTTAGGGACCCTTTATATTTTCTGACTTCACACTGCATAAACATATGCATTTCTTCTTCAAAAATGGTCTTTTACAAAAAAAAAAAAAGCATTTTTACTGGCTATTTGTCCACTACCCATATACAAATATATACACTACCAATCTGGTCAATTCAACATGTTCCTTTGGTTCAAAATAAATCCCTGTTTCCAAAAGCTACCAATCCGATAACTAAAGAGATTGAGAAAAATAGAGAAATTCTGGCAATTTTAATCTTTCGGGACTTCTAAAAAATGAGGAAAAAGTAATTAAGGACACCCAATTAAAAAGTGCAAAGCTATTATTATCTATCTTTCAAAAGTTAAAAAAGCAATCATCCTTGGTGACAGAAAAGTTCCCCTAATTGAGGAATCGCCCATATATACTATGAAATGACAATCAAAGTGATTAATTACTGTGGGCAACGTATAGACATATAATTTATCACTCTTCTCCCACTCGCCGCCCACCGTCCATCCCTCTGAAAGTGATCAGCACGAGTCACAATATTGATGGCCAGAAGGAGGCACAGAGAGATTTGAAGCGTGGGGCTTGTATAAATCCCTCAACCTGGCTTATTAAAGCCTCTTTTGTGATGATATGTTCTATAAATCTATATACACATAGTTAAAACGTATAAATAAAGTGGAGTACATAGTTAAATACTAAATTTGAGACTAAAAATGTCTGGCAGTCACTGTGCACATATATTATAGCCAGTATTTCACTATGAGTTTGTAAGAGCATTATTCCTCTTAATAAACGCATAAATACTCCCTAGTGATTAAGTGTTATTGGCATTAACACTCGTAGTGGAAGAAAAGTCATGGTCATCAGACTGTCATGGCTGGAGAAATGAGAGAAAGTAGCGAGGGATTGGATTAGTCAGAGGAGAGGAGAGTGTGTAGGTGGGAGTTGAAAAGGCTGAGGTGGTGTCCAGGGAGTGAATGGCACTGCAGTAACTATCAATCAACATATGACTGCAGCCTGCAGTCTGTACACACATCCACCGCTTAACCACAGACACAGACACAGACACCGCGCTTTCCTCTTTAAAAGAGCAACAACATTAATATGACCTGAGATCTGATCACAGGTTAAAGTCATAAACATATCTATGTATCATTCATTATCTATCTATCTATCTATCTATCTTACATTTTTTATCTATCTTTCTTACATTTTTATCTCTCATATTTTATCTATCATTTATCTATCTTACATTTTTATCTATCTCATATTTTATCTATCGATCTATCTTATCTCTTAATTTTATCTCTTATATTTTATCTATCATCTATTTTTATTGTTCTATATATCTATCTTACATTTTTTATCTATCTATCTTACATTTTATCTATCTCATATTTTATCTATCTATTTATCTTACAATTTTATCTCTTATATTTTATCTATCATCTATTTTTATTGTTCTATATATCTATCTTACATTTTTATCTATCTACCTATCTATCTATCTATCTATCTATCTATCTGTCTGTCTGTCTGTCTATCTATATCTATCTATCTTACATTTTTTATCTATCTATCCTATATTTATCTATCTCTTACATTTTTATCTACCTATCTATCTTACATTTTTGTCTATCTATCCTATATTTTTTATCTATCTGTCTATCTTACATTTTTATCTATCTACCTACCTATCTATCTATCTATCCTATATTTTTTATCTATCTATCTATCTATATCTATCTATCTATCTTACATTTTTTATTAGGGATGCACCGATACCGATACTGGTATCGGTATCGGGCCCGTTACTGAGCTCCTGTACTCGTACTCGTACTCGTTAAAATGCCCCGATACCAAACGCCGATACCACATCATGTGACAAGTGCGTATTCAGGCAAAGAAACACCGACAACAAAACTACAGACAGCAGGATGGAGTCATTAGAGTATAAGGATGTCTATGAAGTATGTGTATGTAAGTAATATAATGTTAAACATTCAGTATTAAGCTTGTATAACTGGTGCGCGTCAGCAGATTGGATTGAGCGCGCGGCGGCCAAGATGTGGGCTTGTCGAGTTAATATCCCGCCTTGACATCACTGGAATGTTTGTAGTTCGGTGAGATATGTCAAAAACAATTGAAGTAAATCAATGCACAAGTTATTTAACGGTATAGAGAGAGAGAGTGAGCCAGAGAGAAAGCCCGAGACAGAGAAAGAGAGAGAGAGCGCGCGCTGTTGCGTGATCTTCATTGATGTTCGCATATTTAGCACACGCATCTTTTGGATTAAAACAAATTCGTAGATATAAAAAAAAAAATATATATAGGGGCATTCGCTATAAACATCGTTTTTTTTTCAACCTTAAGCATACACGAATGTCCGGCGAAAGTGAAACTATAGCAGCTGTGTGAAATGCGATGCGATGTTTTGAATGCTTCACGAGTGATTCTCCATTATTTGAGTCGCTTTGGATTGTAGCGCAAATAGCAGTATATTTCAGATAAAAAACGTGACTTATAATTCTGAAAATATCAGAGTTAGGAGATTCATAATGAGTGGTTGGCGTGATTACAGTACTGAGCCGCTGCAATTGAGCAGTTTAATGCTATTAAATTAAAGATGATGTACCACAGAGCAAGAAAAAAAAAACAAACAAACAGTGAAAGTAACAAAACACATTTTAATGGGCATAATTAAGTGTAAAAATAAAAATAATTAAGGGATATATAGTCAACCCAAATATTATTCAGACAGCAGATATACACCATCTTTTGACAATTTTTGATATATATATATTTTTTTATTTTTTATTTTTTTTACTAGTGGGTGCAGGACACAGTTTATGATAATGGGTTCTAAATACATTTTGGTTTGACTGTATCTATTTGATAAATAAAGTTGACCAACTAACATTATACATATTCTTTTAGTTTCTGTACCCTATATTTTACAAATCTACCTGTAAATTTTAAAATATCAGTATCGGTACTCGGAATCGGCAAGTACCAAAAATAAAAGTATCGGTATCGGGCGAGTACTGAAAAAAGTGGTATCGGTGCATCCCTATTTTTTATCTATCTATCCTATATTTATCTATCTTACATTTTTATCTACCTATCTATCTTACATTTTTGTCTATCCTATATTTTTTATCTATCTGTCTGTCTTACATTTTTATCTATCTACCTATCTATCTATCCTATATTTTTATCTATCTATCTATCTATCTATCTATCTTACATTTTTTATCTATCTATCTATCCTATATTTATCTATCTCTTACATTTTTATCTACCTATCTATCTTACATTTCTGTCTATCCTATATTTTTTATCTATCTGTCTGTCTTACATTTTTATCTATCTACCTATCTATCTATCTATCTATCTATCTATCCTATATTTTTTATCTATCTGTCTATCTATCCATCCATCCATCCATCCTATCTATCCTATATTTTATCTATCTATCTATCTATCTATCTATCTATCCTATATTTGTTATCTATCTATCCATCCATCCTTCCATCCATCCATCCATCCATCCATCCTATATTTTTATCTGTCTATCTATCTATCTATCTATCTATCTATCTATCTATCCTATATTTTATCTATCTATCTATCTATCTATCCTATCTATATCTATCTATCCTATATTTGTTATCTATCTATCCATCCATCCTTCCATCCATCCATCCATCCATCCTATATTTTTATCTATCTATCTATCTATCTATCTATCTATCTATCTATCTATCTATCTATCTATCTATCTATCCTATCTATCCTATATTTTATCCTATCTATCTGTCTATCTATCTATCATCTATCATATCCATCCATCATCCATCATCCATCCTATATTTTTTATCTGTCTATCTATCTATCTATCTATCTATCTATCTATCTATCTATCTATCTATATTTTATCTATCTATCTATCTATCTATCTATCTTATCTATCTATCTATCCTATCTATCCTATATTTGTTATCTATCTATCCATCCATCCTTCCATCCATCCATCCATCCATCCTATATTTTTATCTGTCTATCTATCCTATATTTTTATCTATCTATCAATCTATCTATCTATCTATCTATCTATCTAATGCAACTACTGCTCATTAATATTGAAAACTCAAAATGACATGCATTTAAACACCTCCTCTGTTGTATTTCTTTGTGTTTTTGTTCTGCAGAGACCAAGCAGGAGTTGGAGGACCTCACAGCTGACATTAAGAAGACAGCCAATAAAGTGCGCTCTAAATTAAAAGGTATAAACCCAGAAATTGTTATGTTTTTTTAGCTATTTTATAATCGTATATAATTGTTTTGAACAAAAGTAATCAAAGTAACGGATGTTTATGTTTATTTTGGCAGTCACACATAACATTTTCATTTACAAGCATTAAGGACTAATTGCCTGCTCAATCTATTTAAACAATAAAACAGATCTGAGATCAGTTCCAGATGGTGAATACTTTTGTATTCATAATCATACACATGTACAGTGTTCTTCGACTCTTTGAATTCACCGTGAGAAAATTAGAAAAGTTCATGCAAGTATGCATTAAGTTTAGTCTTTTAAAGCTCCTAAAACCTTCCACAACATGTAGGCAAGACTAATTTAGACACAATCTTTGATCCTAAAGGCAGCCACCTGAGGCCGGGGAAGTTCAGCAATAGAAAATTCTCAACAAGTATGGGTTTTGACTAATCTTTTGAAGTGCTTTCCTTCTGAAGTTTCTCAGGAAAGGACAAAAAGTTGCACTCTACCCTAAGCATAAGATAACATTTCTAACTAATACAATGACTATGAGTGTCCTATTAAAAATTATTTTTTAGTAAACCAATGCCTAATACCTTGAGAGAGCTACCAGTTAGCATTGTCATTCATCACAATGGCAGCTGATCGACCAGAGTTAGATGACTTGTATCCTGTCAGATTTAGAGCCAATCACCTGAGCCATAAATGCCATGTGACTAATCTCTTCAGAAACTGCAGAAAAATAATATTATGACAACATTATGACAACATTGATTGGCTGATGGCAATACAAAGCCTTTATTATCCTTTTTTTAAATAATTTAC